>JACEVL010000387.1:0-294916 GCA_020284085.1 Aporrectodea caliginosa | reverse complement strand
ATGCTGGATGTGATTGACACCCCTCCACATCTTAGGAAAAAATGAACTTGCCAAATAAATTAATACAAACTGTTAATGTAGCTAGATATTCATAGAAGAACACCTCCACAGGCATTAAGTATTTTATTTAACCACATATCAAAGTCTTTGTTTGTCCACAAGCAGGCAAACGTTTGAAAGAAGTTCTGTTTCTCAACCTAAAACAATATTTGTGCTGCACATAAAACATTATATATATTTATCAGGCATCAATCACAAACACATCCTATAATTAATTGGTTAATTGCGTAGCATCTTTATTTGCATCTGACAAGTGCACATCCATTACATTATAAACAATGAGTAAATATAAGCCTATATTTGAAATAAACTAAAACTATAACCGAATCAGTCAAACATGTGCACAACTAAATATACATCGATTAACAAAACTACTTTTAAACAGTTTCGATTTATCAATTGGTAGCATGAATTTATCAATTGGTAGTCATCTCTTGTTAAGTCACAACTTGTCTTCATGAAGAGGTGGCAAGAGCTGATGAATTCAGTGGTCGAGGAACAGCAATTTCTGGAAGATCGAGCAATTAGCTTTTCCGATTAAACAGCATTAATGGCATTCTTATAGTATCGTGGTCGGACTTTCAGATATATCGTATATTAGGGTGTGTCAATTTTCGAAAGGTCAATATTTAAAAAGTTAATAGGGATAAATTTGTACATTTTCATGTGGAAAATCGAAATATAGGTCTAAATTTTGTTTTCAATTAGATTTACCTACATCGATTTACGCTCGAATTATCGTGTATTAACGTAAATAAACTGCTTTAATATGGAGCTAGCTGAAATATTTTAAAAGACTCTAATATGAGTTTCTTGTCGGTTAGAAATTGTACAATGTGTAATATTGTGTATTATTACTGTATTATTGTTATGTATTAATGTCTTTTACTCATGAATTATCAATTTATCGTACACTGTGTGCAATATAATTAATATTAATTATATTAATGCATGTAAGCAGAATTACTAACTGTCAGGGATCTCATTAGATATGGATTGTACCTGAGAGAGATGAGTGACCAAGATAGACGGAATTACAGCAATAACCAACTTGTCACTGATCTAATGACTGGCATACTTGCTCAGTGGTGCAGAGAAACTCCTAACTTCACTGAGGCCAGTCATAAACACCCATGCTAGAATCAAAGCAAAGTTGAAATCCATGTGGGAGCAAGGAAACAAGGTGTCTTCAGGCAGAGCGAATTTGGAGGAGAAAGATAGGTTTATGGAAAAGCTCGACAGACTCATGGACATACTTACCTGCAAGTGTTACATCAAGAGTTGTACTGATGTGGTTGCAACTCTGCCTGTTTTAGTGAAGTACACAATGTACTACACATATTATCTTGAAGAGTACGAGGATATCATGGAAGAATCAGTGACGGACTATTATAATGAATATATTGATAAAGACAAAAACTACTTACCTGGTGAAAGCGAGGCCTCTGATGATTTTGCAAAAACTGGGAAGAGAGCAAGGTAAAATACTACAGACATAACCAACATAGTTCTGGCCAGTCTAGAACACCACACTGGGTTGAGAGAGAGACGGCGGAGATTGCTACTGCTGCCTGGATTGATGCCGGAATCGCTACTCAGTTTGACACTAATTTGGTGATTGATCACAACAAGGTGAGGAGAGCTCAGGAGAGAGTCATAAAGGAACTCGATGCAAAGTTTAAAGACAAAATTCATCAGAATGGCATAAGTTGTATTTTCATTGATGGGCGTCATGATGAAATGAAGTTCATGTTAAAAGCAGAAGAGAATGACAAAATGTATCCAGGTTTGGTTAAAGAAGAGCATATTACAGTTTGCATGGAACCAGAAAGTACAGTAGATATCTGTGGCATATTCTTTTCCAGCTAGAACTGACTAAAGAACAGAGTGAAGAGGTGAAAGTGATTGTCTACAGCGAAGAGGTCTGCTTGGTATAGTTTTAGTGAGTGTGTGCTGCAAGCAATGTTGTGCAGTGACGAGGAGCAGGAGAGAAGAGATGCAGTGGAGAAGATACCGAAGATCAGAGGTGAAGGAGATATACACTTGTATATCTTCGTTTAATAGAACAGACTGCCAAACCGCAGTGAGTTACATAATGGAAAGGCAGACAGATCTAATATATGGGGTAAAGTTGCTGAGGGTACTTTACCGTTTAATTGAAAAGCCTAAACTAGAGTATGTTTATGCTACCGTATTTTATAAAGAATTCTTGGTATGCGACGACACAGCTTGGAGATAGCCGGATGAGACCCAGGAAAACACCAACCATCACCCCTGAAGCGACTACAGTCTCGCAACTGATTGACTGGAGCTCTGGAGTCTCTGAGCCCCTTTTTACTTGCTCCCTAACAAAAGAAAAGATCAAGGCGCTTGTGGCCAACCCAATGGTGGTTCCCGACTGGCCATCACACACACACACAGTCTGTTGAGAGGCGTGTGAAAATGACAACCGAGGCTGCTGGTCATGTGTGCAGTCAAGAGAGGAGGAACCATTACATCAAAGATCAAATGGTCAGCCGTGAGCTCATGGGTCAACACATAAGCAAGCAGGACATGATGTCTTTGGTTGATTTTGCACAATTTCATTAACTTGACCTCACAGATGACATTTGCTATGATAGTATTACAGTTTCTTTTTTGACAACGTGTGGCTACAGATTTTTCAGTTCTATTGTACGTTAAAATCAATTTTATGTAATTAATACTAATTATGGCTCATTTCAACTGTAAATCGATGTAGCTAGCACTCATTTTAGGCCGTTTCTGAAACCATATTTGGATTCAGCATGTTCAAATGCACACTTTCATCACTAGGCGTTTGTGAATTTCGAAAAAAAGTCATAGTTGACACCCGGACTTTCAGATATATCGTATATAATATTTGGTATCTTTTGGCGTCCTGTCATTGGTCGGAACAATACTTCCAACGCCGACAGAAAGGGCATATGGAATATTCATTAGAGCATACCATTAACTTGGTCGAACTTCACCAGGATTAAGATGAATTTATTTAAAATGTCATGTTCTAATGACCACACTAACCCTAACCCTGACCCTAACCGACCCTCACGACCCTAACCGACCCTCACGACGCTTAACGTGACCCTAACCGAACCTCACGACGCCAGTATTTCGGCCGATTTGCTGTCCATATTAAACTCTCTGTACCACGCCCACAATACACACCCGAAAAGTCCGACCACGATACTATAAGAATGCCGAATTAACTAATAAACATTGCACATCAAGCGGCAATTACAATTTTAACCTCCATGCGATGCGCAGCAGGCCCTATTTAAAAAAAACAGTCCACAATCTAGCTTGATTTCAGTGTATCGCCGCTGTTGAGTGTCGAAAAAAGATAACTATTTGCTTGTTAACACCTGCATCGTCCTTCCTGTTTTTCACTAGCTGCATACCCCGATTCCTTTTTTTCTTTCTTCATTGTTAAACATTAATGGCTATTATATTTTTGCACAACAAACCTCACCCTTTCAGTGTTTTGTAAGAAATTTATACGTCTCTTCTTCCCCGCCATACAGTGCGACCACTCTCCATTTCTGAAATCCCAAGCTCTTTCCAGAAAAATCCCAAGATTGGCCAAAAGTGTGCCAAAAAATCCCAAGTTAGTGAAAACGAAAAAGTTGTGATGAAATATGAAATGCGTTTTAACAATCACAATTATTCACAAAAATGCCTAGCTAAGAACTCTCAAAGAAAAAACCAGAGTATAACATGGAATAAACATTGAATTAATTAGCAGCGCTATATAAATGTTCGAGTACAATTAACAAATTACAATGTTTACAAGTAACAATAATAATAACGAACTGGCTACGGTACCGTCCGGACGGTACCGTTATTTCTTTTCTACGGTACCGTCCGCAAATAATCTATGGGCGATTGTCTCGGATAAATGATTACCTGACTTCAAACTCACTCCTTAACCCGCACCAGTCTGGTTTTACCAAGCGGCACTCAACCGAAACCCTTCTCACTTGCCTCTACAATAAACTTGTTTCTGCCATTTCTCATCAACAAGTCTCCTGTCTGTGCCTCCTTGATATTTCTGCAGCTTTCGACACCATTGACCACAACATATTACTCCAAAGACTGTCTACCTGGTTCGGTTTTACCGACACTGCTCTCCTCTGGATTCAGACCTATCTCTCTTCCCGCTCTTTCTCTGTTAAAACACCAGAAACCTCATCGCAATCATGCCCTCTCACCTGTGGTGTTCCGCAAGGTTCTGTTCTTGGGCCCCTATTGTTCATCCTTTACACTACTCCACTCAGCTCACTCATCAAAGCATCCTCAGTTGACCATCACCTATACGCTGACGACACCCAATTATTCATTTCATTCTCTCCCAGCAGCTTCGCCGACTCCATAGATCATCTTCTTGTTGTGGTAAAACAAATCTCCTCCTGGATGACTTCAAACATGTTGTGCCTCAACCCCTCTAAAACTGAATTCATTCTTATAGGCCTCCGTGAGCAACTCAAGAAAATTCCAGATCCCTCTATTTCCCTCAGCCTTGACTCTGTATCCACTCACACATTCATAGCAAATTCTCCTGTCCGCAACCTAGGTGTGACTTTTGACCAGAATCTTAGCTTTTCCGATCACATCACCCATCTTTCCCGTTCTTGCTTCATGCACATCCGTGACCTGCGTAGAATTCGCCCTATGCTTGACTTCAAAACCTCATCAACAATCGCCACATCAATAGTTCACGCTAAATTAGATTACTGCAATGCTCTCTTTCTCAACATAGATACCACTCAAATTAATCGCCTCCAAGCCATTCAGAATGCCCTCGCCCGTGCTGTCACCAAAACCCCCAAACACCACCACATCACACCTGTCTTGAAATCACTCCACTGGCTCAAAATTCCTGAACGAATAGAATATAAAGTCCTATCTCTCACCTACAATACGCTTCAATCCTCTCAGCCCTCGTATCTCCGTCAGTTGTTCTCGGTCCAACCTCTTCGTTCAACCCGTTCATCTTCCACCCTCACACTGCTCCGCCCTTCCGTCACCTCATCGCTTAAATTTGCAAATCGTTCCATAGCCATAGCTGTCCCGCCTCTTTGGAACAAACTCCCGCCTGTGCTACGACAAATATCCGATCCATCCTATGAACTCACCAAAACCTCACCTCTTGCTATCTCTCCACAGGTCTTCCACTCAAAACTGAAAACACTGCTTTTTCACAAATCCTATCCCGATTCCTTCTCTTCCCCTCACCTTCCTCGCCATTTCAACTCTAAGCATCATCCACCTTAGCCGTCTGACTGTCTGCCTGCCTGACTCTCTGGATTTTGACCCCCTGCCTATCGATTCTGTTTTGGTTAAGCGCCTGTGAATAAGCTGGTTCCCGCGACTTCGCTTTTGTGGGCGCTGTAGAAATATCGAGTTTACGATTACGATTACGATTACGATTGCACATATCTATGGCGTGTACATCCGGTTGAAATAAATATTGGCAAAAGCCTGTCACGTTAAGTTGTTGTCTTCGCGTCGAATTTTTCTATGGCCGACAACTTGAGGGTCGGTTAGGGCCAGGTTAGTATTCGTGTGGTCGTTTAGTGTCAAATTAGGCGTCGTGAGGGTCGGTTAGGGTCAGGGTTAGGGTTAGTTTCGTTCATCTCTTAACTACTGCGCTATTGATGGTTAGGCTTTCACGCCATAGATATGTGCAATCGGCCATAGATTATTTGCGGACGGTACCGTAGAAAAGAAATAACGGTACCGTCCGGACGGTACCGTAGCCAGTGCCTAATAATAAACGTCTTTCAGACAGACCCTCTGAGAGAGTTTCTTCTAATCTAATTCGCTACCACTGTTGAAAAATACGGTAAAAAGTAGTTTGTAAACCTTAGAAAAAGATCCCAAGATTGCTATAAACAAATCCCCAGATCCCAAGTCGACCTCCAAAATCCCAAGATTTTGTGGAAAATCCCAAGGAGTGGTCACACTGCGCCATACTATATATAGGATGTCTATGATTACGACCGTTATGTATATGAGGTCATTGATTACGACATTATAGAAAACTTAAATCTAACCAATCAGAATGCAGCGTAGTTAATTATATAATCACTCGACATAAATCGCAAAATTCTATGCAGTAGTTCCTCCAAGCATCCCACAATTCCATGCTGCCAATTAGATTAATTATATTTATGTACACATTTCCAGAGCCGTATACGGCTCTGCACATTTCATCCGGAAATCGCCTCCGTAAATCCCACAAGCCTCTGCACGCAATGAACTTCCCATAATGCCTTTTTCTAACGAAAACGTTACGGCGTTCGAAAAAACATTGACAATTTCTCAGCCCCCACATAAGCTGGTCTCCCTCACGAGCTTTTTGGGCGCTGCGAAATTTTCGACGTTTTTTCGAACGCTGTAACTGCGCTTTCTGGAGACGTCTACAACTAAATGTTAATCTTGCATTCGATCATTTATTCGATTATAAATCGATCCTTGTTTAAAAATAAGATTGTTTAGCCCAGTGAGACTCATGCCATTGATTTTAGTAAAATCTGAACAGTTTTCGCTGAAATCAATGATTTGGGTCCACATCTTTCGCTCATTTAACTCGCTGCGAACTCAACATAATCAATTTACGTTTTCGTCAAATATCACATTTCTGGTCAATCTCAACAGATTTTTTCCGACGGTCCACTAGTTAATATTACTTCTTGCGTTAGCGTCAAACAATTCAGAATTTTTGTGAACTTACGATTTCGAAAACGGCGACCAGCCCTCCGGAAAAACGAAGGCAGAATGAAGAATTTTGGAAGGAGGGCAATCGAAGGCATGATGACAAGACAAAACTGCTCACTTCGATCTGGGCCTCCAGCTTCGTAGAAGAGTCAAAGTCGTCTTGCGAGGCAGATTATTAACGAAGACAGTCACTGCTTTGCAAAAACGTCCATCGATGGCGTATCGAAGGAGGCGACTCCCGTAACTAAGAGAAATTAGGATGACGTCATTTCTGCTACAATAACGAGGTATTTTTGAAAAGCGCTTACCTCGGGTACACATCCGTTCAAAATACAATACAATAATAATAATAATAATAATATTAGAGAGACGACCTTCCTCTTCCAAAGACTGTCGTTGACAATTCAGCGCTTTAACGCTGTGGCCTTCACCGGTTCTTTTGTTGACCCTATGCCCGAGATGGAAGAGGGATAGCCCTTCCAGTTACACTAGTTTTTGATATAATAATAGTAATATTTAATAATAATAATAATAATAATAATAATAATAATAATAATAATAATAATAATAATAATAATAATAATAATCATAATAATAATAATAATAACAATAATAATAATAATAATAATAATATCTTTTCTTTAATTAAGCGCCTGACAAACGCACTGCGCTGTACATTTACATGTTATGCAATTGAAACAATCTTAACTACTAACATGGTATAAGAGTACTCTTACACCATGCTACTAACAGAACAGACAGCCTGCAATACAACGGCGCTAATAGCCTACAAACCATATCCGCCCTACGGCCGGCTCGAACTCGATCGGTACCTCTCGCTTTCTACGCCAGATGTTATCCAATGCGCTATCGGCCCCCAGGGGCGGATACAGGATTTCTGGTTAGGGGGCGTAAATACTACCAATCCAATCCCGTAAATATATATATATATATATATATATATATATCATTGATAATGTCATCAATGTCTAACTTGATGTCCTTGTGGACAAACAATAAAATGAGTGCATTAAATCTGTCCTCGTTCATTGTACTTCGGAAACACGACTTCACAAATCTTTGGGATTTAATGACACTATGTTGTTCTGAAATGGTAAATGTTCTGGTGCAAATGCTGAAATATTGCAATATCATTGATAAATGTATAATAATAATAATTTTCAAACTCGCAATTCTACATGCAGAATGTCTTCGTATTTGTTAAACTTCTTACATTGTTTACTTTTTCCCCGGGCACTCCGGGCCCCCTCACACCGCCGGGCCCCTGGGAATTTGCCCCTCCCCTTTCGGCGGCCCTGGCTGCCCCCAACTAAAAATAATATAGTCGATGCCAATTTATCATACGATAATTAACATAGTAATGATAGAAATTGAATACACTAGTATTTGTATAAAAATAGATTCAATAAGCAAGGGAGGTAAACCCGTAGTTTAGGTTGGTAAATTATTTTATATTGTCAAATTAAAATGGAAGCTGGATTAAGGAAAAAAATTGTTTCTAACTCGAAGTGGGATTGATGAAACCATTTCTGTCTTTAGCCTAAATAGAAGCTGGATTGATCGAAATAATTTTTACCGTAAATAGAAGCTGGATTGATGAAACTATATCTTTTTGATGTAGGCTAATAGAAGCTGGAATGATTAAAATAATTGTTTCCGTAAGTAGAAGCTGGACCCATGAGAATAGTTCTTTGCTTAAATAAAAGTTTCATTGATGAAAAATATTTTTTGGGTTAAATAGAAGTTGGCTAATTTTTTTCATGAAATGGAAGCTGGATTGATTCAAACAAATTTTCGATGAAATGGAAGCGGGATTGACGATAGTTATCATGGACATAGGTAGATTGCTTACTTACCAACATGAAGTTCGGTATTGAAGATATTCAAATAATTTACCAACCTAAACTACGGGATTAATAAGCAAGGGATGGATCATGCGCCTCATCCATGGACCGCACGCCACTGAGCGTTAAGAGAATGATTATATGAGTAGGCCTAGTTCTATATCCTTGATTTGCTTTTGTCCATAATATCGGCAGCTGAACGCTTTCGGCGGCTAGAATCAGCACGACGAATTTCAAAATTATAATCATATGCCATCTTTTGAGATTTAGGCCTAAGATAGGCCTATGTCTTACCAACGGCAGTCGGCTTATTCGCGAATGATAAAACTGCTTGTTTAAGCCGTTTTGACGGCGGACCACTCGACATATTTTTAAATTGACCAATTTCTATTTACGTAAATTTTGTCTGTACATGAACTTTGTGAATGACGTCACGGCAAAAGTCATTGGTCACGTGGGCAACGTCTGCTAGCAACTCAGGTAAGTAGGTAAGAGAGCTCCGGTAAGAGAGCTCCATTCTGCCGGTCCAGCTACTTCAAACATCCTATTCCCAAATTGCAGTTATATTAGTTTTAGGTCAGTTTAGTTTGAGAACATTTGCTGCAGGTTTAGGGGGGCGTACGCCGGCTCCGCCCCCTCTAAATCCGCGCCTGCCCCCCGATACAAATGAAAATTTATAGCGCGCTTTAACAAGACAAGTCTTGCACGAGAGCGCGTTTCTTACATTCTTAGTCATAGTGCAAGGTAAACAGATGAGTTTTTAATTTTGTTTTAAACTGTGCAACAGATATGCACTGTCGAACTGAAGCTGGAAGACGGTTCCATTCTAAGGGTCCTGAGACAGAGAAAGCACGGTTTCCAAACTTCCGGTTTGTGCGAAGTACGGTGAAATCCCCTCTCGTCGACGATCGGAGTCCTCTAGTATTGAAAACTGAACATGGCGTGACCATGGATGCCATGTATGAGGGAGAGGTTCCAGAGTGAATGTGATACATGAGGAGGCAGATTTTGAAGGCGATACGGGCGCGGATGGGAAGCCAGTGAAGTTGTTGCAGTGTAGGCGTGATGTGATCTCTTGGACCAAGATCTTTTATTAGGCGAGCGGCGGTGTGTAGAACTGAGGATAAGGGTTGCAGTGTCGATGAAGGAAGACCGGATAGGACAGAGTTGCAGTAGTCGAGGCGAGAGATGACGAGAGCTTGGACGAGGATACGAAGGCAGGTTTCGTCAAGGCAGCGTTTCACTTGTCGGATTCGGCGAAGGTGGAAATAGCATGCTAATAATAATAAAAATATTAATAAAGGAAAGGAGATACACCGGCCTTCGTACCTGTCGCCATAGAAACCATCGGTCCCTTCAACAGAGAGGGCCTCGCCTTCTTATCGGAGACCGGAAGCCGACTGTCGAAGACTACCGGTGACACTCGCGAAACAAGCTTCCTCTTCCAAGGCCTATCGGTCATGATCCAACGCTTCAACGCGGTGGCTTTCCAGGGCACCATGTCAAGGCTGCCGGGAGCCGACGAGCGGCGAACTCTGGACAGATCCAACAGAGGATATCGATAATAGAGCTACTTTTAGCCAACACTCCATAATAATAATAATAATAATAATAATAATAATAATAATAATAATAATAATAATAATAATAATAATAATAATAATAATAATAATAATAATAATAATAATAATAATAATAATAATAATAATAATAGGGCCTAATAATAATAATAATAAAAGCTTTCCGTCCACAAAGGAGCCCGTGGGCCTCGTGAGGATAGACGGCAGGAGACCAAATGGCCTTAGGCTACAATACAATACAATACAATTAGACATTTATAACGCGCTTTAACAAGACAAGTCTTGCACGAGAGCGCGTTGCGCTGTGTTCTTAGTCATAGTATAATGAGAATAGATAAGTTTTTAATTTTGATTTAAATTGAGTAGCAGATGAACATTGACGGATTGTAGCTGGAAGACTGTTCCATTCCCTAGAGACAGCAAGACAGAACGAAAGATTTCCAAACTTCCTCTTGGTGCGAAGATCAATAAGGCCTAAGTCTCCTCGCGTGGCCGATCTGAGTCCTCTAGGATTTGAAGTAGAGCATGGCATGACCATGGATGTCAGGTCATTATGAGGGGGAGGTTCCAGAATGGATATGATACATGAGGAGGGAGATTTTGAAAGCGATACGGGCGCGAATGGGAAGCCAGTGTAGTTGTTGAAGAGATTGTGTGATGTGATCTCTAGGGCCAAGACCTTTTATTAGGCGAGCGGCGGTGTGCAGAACAGATGTGAGGGGTTGAAGTGTCGACGTTGGGAGGCCAGATAGGACGGAATTACAGTAGTCGATGCGAGAGATGACAAATTAAGGGCTTGAGTAAGAATACGGAGGCAGGTTTCATCCAGGCAACGCTTCACTTGTCTGATTCGGCGAAGGTGGAAATAGCAGGCTCTGGCAATGGCGGAAATGTGTTGAGTCATGTTTAGATTGCAGTACTGTATATAACAATACTCCAAGATCGCGAACCACTTCTGAAGGTGGAATAGAACAACTTGAGTCGAGGTTAAGTATTTTCAGTGATTTATCTTCATCCTGACTGATCCGACAGTCGAACCAAATGAGTTCTGTTTTAGTAGGCCTATATAGTGTTTAGATGGCCTTACCCTCACCCCTTGCATGGCGCGTCGGGCGATGCCTTATATGGGACGCGACCGTGACGGACACCCTGGCCGCCTCCTATTTGCCGGACACGTCTCATGCTGCAGGTGCGGCGGCTGAGAGAGCGTTGGTCCGCAAAACCGACAAATACATTATAATTTATTAATTATTATATTATTTCATTCTGTTTGTAATCTTTGCATACTCTAAAGGTGGTACGGCGACAACATATTTTTGTCGTACCACTTTTTGTCTACTAAAAGCTAGAAAATACTTTTAATCAAATTAAATGTGTATTTTAGATTACGAAATAAGGCACAAAACACTGTCAATAATTATATGCAAAAAAGTGTCAGTTCAATTTTCACATCGGATAAAAAAATTTGTTGCGCCACTTTCCATTCATATTTCTATGGAGGAGTGGAGCGTAAACCAAAGATTTAAAATCTTTGTCGTAAACATGGATGATGCTGAAGAAGTGGAGACCGACGACGAAGCGGCGATTATAAATTCGTTTCGATTAAAAGATCTTCAGCAGAAAATACGCTACTGTCGACTTTTGCAAGAGCCTTCAGACGATATTAAATTAGTTGTACGTTGCTTCTAATATAATGTAATTTAACGACTTCTATAGCGTCGTTATATCGCACAAAGAATCTCGGCTAACTTATGGTATCGTGGTAGTAGGAGCTTTGAGCATGCTGCGCGGACGCCGAACAGTAGGCCTACCAGGTTTTCTAATGACGACACTAACCCGGGTTCGAGCCGAATATCCGAAACGAATTTCGGCCGGATCCCCCAAATTGAGTTTATAAGTCCGACCCGAATGAATATAATTAACAAATAAACATGTGAATAAGCACATGTATATGTATGTATATGGCCATTTATATAGCGCCTTACAAGAAACTTACGAAGGCGCTAAACGTGACTACCCAACAGATCTAAACAGGTGCAACTTAAGAAGTTTTGAAAAATGTTTCCTGAGGTGCATAGGTGCAATGTTACGAATTGTTAATGGAAGGCTGTTCCAGTGTGAAGGTCCAATACATGAAAAGGCACGGTGCGCCCGCATCGATGTACGGGAGCGTGGGACCATCAAGTCCCCACACGAGCTGCAGATAAGGATCGACGACCTGGCTGGCTGGAGACGGGAACACAGAGCTCCCCGATGTACTCTGGGTCTGCACCGATCATTGATGTTCGTCCTGTGAGGATGATCTTGCATATACATCGATATACATCAAGGCCATGCTAGGTCTTTGTCATGTTTACAATTTAACTCTGAATAGCTCTCTGGAATTCGGCCGCTTTCTAAAAAACTGTTTTCGGGACATCGGGCTTTTGTGTATTTTCAACGTTTTCGGGGATTCGGGTTGACCCCACTAACCCTGACCCTAACCGACACTCACGCTGCCTAACCTGACGTTAGCCGTCCCTCACAATGTCAGTAAACTGACACACTATATCCTTCAGCTCCCGATGTTATAAGCTTGCCGATATATCCATATGAAAACGTACATTTACATTTATTTTACAAAGCAATTGTAATTGACAGATGATTAAAGTGAAACGATAGTCGAAACTTGTAATGTTATGCATAAGTCCAGCGTAATGGTACTGGGAATGGAAACCAGAAGTCTGATTTCTGTGGCTAAACCAGTTGAAACAGGCTGTTCTTAAGGTTAGACCTAATGGCATTAAAACTTGACAGAATGCAGAGAACTTGGCAGTAGAGAGTGACGCAGGGAGACAATCTCGTCCCCATCCCCCGCCCCGCAGCAAGTAAATCTTCCCCATCCTGCCCCTTCCCCACATGGTTTGTCCCCATCCGCGCAGGTTTTATCCCTATCACCACCTCATCCCCTCAGGGCGACATCGCATTCCCCGCAAAAAGTTTTCAACAATTAAAATTAACAAAAAAACAATTTTTAACTTGCAAAGCAAAGGAGAGGATGTAAGTCAGTAGATGTAAATGTAATATGGGTGAACAGTATGATGGATCTTTTATGACTCTGGCCATGGAGCTCTGAACCACTTTCTGAACCAGTCTACTTGGTCTCAGGTCATGACATCCTTCTGTTGGCTGCCCATGGACTTCTGACTGTCCCTCGCGCGTACTTCCATGAGCGTACTTCTACAGCTCATTCCAGATGCTTTTCTTTTCCTCTGTTGGTCCAACCAGCTGGAATGGCCTTTCTCGAGAGCTGCGGCTTGAGCTCCTGAGTTTGTCCTTTCCATGGTTTCTCAAGTGCCTGAAGTCTATTATTTGACAGTAATTTCACTGGCTCAGGAGTGCCACTAATGCATTTATTCTTGAAGTGGCACTTAATAAATTTCAAATCACAATTTTGCAATTTGTAGTTTCTGCAAATCTGTCTTAGCAATTATAATCACATTCAAGAGACCCACAAAACATGTTACACATAGTAATAAAAACTCGGACTAAAACCAGTAATAAAAAATAATGAGAACGTACTGAGCATGCAAAGGCAATTACAACTAAGATTTTATTATTAATAACGAATAATATGAGAATAATATGCCAGATGTCAATACGTGGGGCAACGGTGGTGGTGTAGGGGTATGTTCGGTGCCTTGCAGCCAGAGGGTTGCGGGTTCAAATCCATCTCAAGCCGCCACGTAGGGACCTTGGGCGAGTCCTTCACTCGCAATTGCTCATGCGCTTCGGCGTGAAACTCCGATTCAGTGTCCGCGCTGTAGTCGGGAGCGCCTCTGAGTAGAAATCTTGAAGGGGCGCTATAACAAGTGCTCATACATAGAATACATACATACATACTTGAATCAGCATGGTCATTGGTCTTCTATCTTGTGTATGTGTTGTGTAAAAATCTGCATCCACACAGTTGTTGTTCTGCGTATTTGATTAGGTTGTTGGGGTTTATCGTTATCTCAAGGACCCATCATTCTTTACAGACACTGGTACCCAGCCACAGCATGCCAAGGACTACAATGACCTAGATGTATATGATCTGCTTTTGACAGATGGTATTGATCAGATGAAATGTCTGCTCTCTCCCACAAGCAACAACTTGGTTCAAACATTCAAGGTAAATTATGGACAACTTTTTAGTTCAGTCCTGGAGTCTTAGAATATTTTATATAAGCAATTAAGCATAGACATTGTTAAAGAATGTTGAATCTTTATTGTTATTTTGAAATAACATTAAATTGCAAAATGTTTATCAGTTATCCTGGTTTGACTAAGGAAACCAGATAAACAACCTTTCTGTTAGGCTTTGTAGTCCAACAAGTTCAAATTCTGGTATGGACTTCCACTTGGTATATCTTGACAACCTCTTTGGCACGTTGCAGCACTTGTTAATATACTGGTGCCCTGCACGTAGCATTTTAGTAATGCTTTCGAAATTTTGAGATGACAATTACAAGTATGGACTGCCTCATCCAACTGTTTAATAGGAGACAAAGATAGTGGTTGAACTAATTGCTTTTGATGACACTTTTCCATCATATATTGTATATGAGTGAAGACTAGACCGCTCTCCAACTTACATGGGTACTTACCCTTTGATTGGGATAAGGGTCTATCTGTATGTGAGTAATAATAATGACGCCATTCATTCATTATCCTAATTATATTTTTATTTTACAGCTGCATCCTGGGAGCAGAATTCGACTTAATCCTTCCGATTGTGTTGTCCACACTAATGAAAAACACATAAGAAGTGCACCTTTTGTCATAATCAACCAACTGAAAATCACTCCTTACAGCAGCAGGGATCTTGATTTAAGTATGTAAAGTTTACACTTTCTACCTATTTTAATGGACACAAGCAATCAATCAATTTTCGTTTATTCTATCAAGACAGCATGACATAGACGCATCATGTTTACAATTGTAAAAGTAGTAACATAGTATGTTTCTTGTTTTGTGGTAACTGAGTTAGTCTAAGCATGTTTACGAGTGGGATAAGAGCATGATGTTGAAGAGAAAAAGGAGCAGTCTGATGGGGCATATGGTTGCATGATTTCTATGTCTTAGGTGACTAAAAATCAGACCCTCAAACAGTACAGTATGCCTCTGACCTGTTATAACTCTGAATGCTGACATGAAGGTTCAGTACATTAAAAATCACTGCCATGCCATGTATGTTTGTATGTATTGGAACATGATAGAAATTGCTAAGAAACTTCTGCGTTTAGACAAAATATTCTGCCAAGACGACAAAAGTCAAGCAGCGATTGACGTGGTCAGTGACATGTGCAGCCATCTAACTGTCCAGAGCTATAATGATTTTTAGTGAAGAAGTAAAGGAAGACAAAACCATTTGAAGATAACATTAGCATGGTATTATGGACTAGAACACCAGTTCATTTGAGTGCTATAAAATGTGTGATTGGCTGTCCACTATAGATGGGAAGACCAAGTGGAAAACGAGAGGAAGGAGACTTCTTGCATCTTTACTTACTTATATCATTACCATAGTACGTGGAGTGTTTTCTAAATGACCTTTGACAGACTTTGTCAATTGCATACTGATGGTGTCGCTGTTGTGTAAGTACATGTTAGTATGTTTGCTGTTGCAGTTGACCTGCCATTCTGTGACGCATCTCATGAACTGCAGACACTGGAACGGCCTCTGGTAACATCACGAGGATGTTACATGTCGCTCTGGAACAACGAGGATCTGCATGGAGTCTGTTGGAATCAGCCAGGTGGATTAAAGTAACTCTGGATGATGATTGTTGTGCAAAACTGATGCATTACGTTTTGTTTCTTGATGCTCCTTCAATGTATGTATGTATGTATGAGCACTGAATAGCGCCCCTTCAAGATTTACTGAGAGGCCACTACAGTGTGGACACTGAATCGGAGTTTCACGCCCGAAGCGCATTAACTTGTGAAGGACTTGCCCAGTCCCTTTTTGAGCTGGATTCGAACCCGCAACCCTCCGGCTGCAAGGCACCAAACATACCCCTACATCACCGCACCCCCACATGTAGTGAATGAAGATGTGATGCGACTACTTACTTGTACTTAGTTTTTCTAGGTTAATATTTTCATATCTTAATTTGTAGAATGGTTTTGCTAAAACATTGTCAAGTTGTAGTAACATACTGACAGCCTCGTGGTCAATATTGATTGCAATTTCTTTCCCAAAAGGAACTTATTTATTTAACCCTTTAATGACAAGAGTGTAATAAAAGCAAATGGGACACCAGTGCAGCTCGTTGTTAAAGTGTTAAGTAGCTGATTGGCTTCTGATGTTGACTGTGATTAGATACTAATAATAGAGTTTTGTTCTAGTATTATATTTACCGTATTAGCTCTGAATTACCTATTAAGCACTCACAGATTTATTCGTTTTATAAATTATAACTTTTCTTTGGTCTTTTCAGTGACTGTCGCCCAGCAGATGCCACAAAACCCTTTGATTACTATTTCTGTGCTGGCTCAGAACTGGAAGACGCTGTCAAGGCCTTACCGCACTCTAGTCGTCAGGGTATTACACCGATCCAGGATGCACTGCTTTGCAAAGTGTGACAAGCTTAACAAATGGCCGTTCCAGGTTTGATCACCCATTTAATTCATCCACAGATCATCCATTCCGACATCAATATGTCCACACAGCTATCCATTGCCTCTATTAACCTTTCATATTTGTGTCATCATTTATGTGGCTTTATTTGTTACACAGCCAATTGCCTATTGATATATCAGTGCTAGAGAGATAATCTGAAAGAGGTCACCAACTGTCATTATCCAACTTAAAGCACTTTGACAAATAATTACTGTTCTGTGGCTGTAAGGACTATGAGGGGACTGTTCTAGTGTCATAGCCTTGATGAAGATGTTGTTTCAGTTTCTGCAAAGGATAAGAGCGATGTTTGTTGATTTTTAGTTACAGCTGGAGGTGGCAGACGAAACAGGAATTGTTTCAGTTGTTGGTTGGAACAGTCTCACATGCCTGCTTTACAAGCGGTAAAATGTGCTAGATTTATATCTCACAGACTTCTCTTGCTGATACTGAGTGCTTGCTTTGACTTTAAGCTTAGACTTTTCAGTCTACCTTAAACTGCATCTGTATGTGGGCAATGCTTTTGAGGGTACTTATTTATAGTGCATTATTATATGCCTCGATGCATACACACATGCTTTGTAACATTGTTAAATTTAATTATTATTACTATTAATTTAATTATTTGATGCATACACACTTAGTAACAGTATATTACTCTGAATATATATGTGAGTTTAGGTTGGTGCTTATATTAGGAGGCAGAGGCGGCCTTTGAGAGTCTCTGACAATATCGTGCTATAGGTGAGGACAAAAATGCCGCCCCTACTCATGAATGATATATTTTGACAGAAGTGTCCATCATGTATTTTGTCGGAATTTGCCGGCCCTTGAAAAGTGCTGCTCTAGGCAGCCGCCTATATCACCTATACCTAAAGGCAGCACTGTTAAGAAGAGTGTTTGTGCCTGTGTTTGCTGATAGTGTTCAAGGTGGTTCGGCGTTACTGCTGAGTAACTACACAGTTCGCGATCGCTATGCACTCATGAGTAGACCACATGATCGAAACTACAACCTCGGTCGATTTGAATTGGAGATTACGTTAAACCCAAATGATGCTGATGTGCAGCTTCTAGATCCAACAGTTGCTGTTGGTCAGAGGCTGCCTGCACTTCAATTCTCCTTTCTGACCAGGCAAGAAATGAGGTAACTAACGTCAGGTCAGAGTCTTTTTACAGTTTTACCAGTCTTCTATTGTATTAGCGCTTCTTCTGCAATTAGAAATAACATCATTGTGTGTGTGGATGAAAGCTTGAGTTGTTTTATGCTAAGAGCCTCTCGAAAGCAATGCTAGCATGAATGTGTGTTGTTTTGATGCATCTTATTCTGTTGTGTTGCTGTCTCCATCATATGATGAAACATCTTGGAGGTTCTTTGCACGATTTAATGTGTTACATCTTTGAGATTGAAGGACAGACAGAACCAGCAGTCTGTGTGCTTCAAGTCTTTTCTTTGTGCCAATGAGTAAGGTAAAATATTGTTTATAAGTAGCTTATGTTGAAGCACATTTGCACATTGTCCTCAGTTCCGGACATCATCAGACACAACAACAGCTATCTAACAATCATTTGCCCTTCTCATGTAACACAAAATGATTCATATATGAAATAAATTGTTGATTGCTGGTAGCTAATACATGCTCTCTCAGTGGTAGAATGATCCTCTGGCTGTAGATGTAGATGAGGTGGGGAGATGGTTGAATGGTTACACACTGGCACGAGGATCAGAAGGACTTGGGTTTGAATTCCCGCTAGCCCCATAACGTTGACTCAGCCTTAAACTCCCTAGGTGGCGACTGTAAAATGAGCAGTAGGGCAGATAGGCGCCTTGCAGGCTGCCATACAGTTAAATTTGACGCCTGTTAAACTTGTTATCATCTGTTACTACTATATATCATGCAATCTTACTGCATACTTGTCAGTTTGAATTAATAAACGAATATTATTATTATTATTATTATTATTAGATAACCTCTGGGATGAACATAAAGGATGCACTGAATTCATATATGTTCTGTGTTTTAGACATATTAGTTTAGTTCCAGATGATAACAGCATCAATGTGGATATAGTTGGAGTTGTGTGCCATGTGGGACGTTACATGCGAAAACGCAAAGGTCAGATGAACTTTAAGTTTTTTCTTCCTGAGAAATGAAATAGGTAGCCAGGTGCAAACTTTGTGAATCTATTTTTTATGTGTCTTTGTTCATTCATTCAACAAATCAATCAATGCAGTCCGTTTCAATCAGTCTAATCATTCAATCAGTAATTGATGAAGACTTCAGGTAAACACATAGTTATATATTTAATACTTATTCTAATGATTTTTTACATACACACACATACACAGAACACTTTCTGGAAAGGTTGTGGTGCTAAGAGAATTGCAAAATCTACAAGTTTATACTTGTGTAGGTGATGAGTCAAGTCAGTTCTGGATGAGTCGATGGGTCCATGTCTTTGATGGAAGCTCACTTCAACCAGTTCACCTGCTTCTCTTTAGTACCTCACAGGTAGTTTTTCTCTATTAGCTCTCGTCAGCCCATTCTACTGCTTCTCTTTAGTACCTCCTAGGTATTTTTGCCAATAAAATGCAATACAATACAGAAGGGAAGTGATCTAAGTAAGTATATTCTTTATTGTGCCAACTGCATATCCACGCTTTGGTGTACATACATTTATACAGAGCATAAAACTCGTACTATAATGATCCATGTGTGAGATTGTCCGCTGGTGGAATAAAATGGTCATGTAGTCTCGGGGAGCGGCTTTTTTGGGGAGGGGAAGTAGCCCATGGAGTTAATCTGTCCTGGAGTTTTATAAATAATTTTTATGAGGATATATCAGATTCTTGCAGTTTCTGTGTTCGCTATTGTTGTGCTATGGAGAAGGAAGTTACAATTGATTGGATTAGTTAATAGTTATGGATTGTTTGGTGATTATTCTGCTGTAGTGTGAGGAACATGGTCGCATTGTTCCTGGGGTTATTCTGCTTGCAACTCAACTGCGTTTGGTCATCACGAACCTTCAAGACGCAGCTTCACTTATTAGTCACAAAAGGGAGCAACATTTGACAACGACAACCAGTTCCCAGGTATTTCTAAACTTGTGATCTAATCAGAGATACATGTAACATCAACTGCATTGCTAGTACATGCACATGATGCATGAGACATCTATTTGTAGGATAGAAATAACTAATTTGGTGTGTTACGAATGGAGATTTTTCTATGTTTATGGTATGTAGTTTTCTTTTCTAAAACCTTGAGATTAAGCTAAATGGTTGGTTGTTATAACACTTGGAGGTGATCATTTATTTGATAGACATTGCTGCAACATACTACCATTGCTCATAGATGGAACATAAATTTTAACCAGTATTCATTCAGTGGATGTTGGTTTGGATTAGCATTGATCAGTTTACTATCTGTTGACATGCATGTAGCCAGTTTCAGTAATAATTTAACAACTTTCAACAACCATCATCACCTGGACTTTCCAACTTCATCTAGATGTTTTCATTTCCACTGAATGGGCATCTTCCTAATTTCTTCATTATTATGGTTTTGGCATGTGCTTTAATAGCCTCAAGTTCCTAATTTATTATATGGTTATATATTTATTATATTTTAAATTTTTACAGCTATTCTGGTATTTATTTAAGTTATTTATGATTTTTAATGCACTGCTGTCTAGTGACAGCGTACATCAGTTCAAAATCAGTTCAATATTGTATCAATATGTTGATGTGCTTATGTCAATAGTATTGTTGATGTGCTTATGTCATAGATATCCGTATTTGATGGACATGTGGTCGAACCACTTGCTAGTCATCCATTTGTCCAACATCTTGAGAACTGGCGTTCATCTCGAGATGGTCATACCATCATCCAAACATCTTTAACTGTCGCTGGATGTAATTCTTTCCCTCCTCTTCCATACGCTTTAGATGATTATAAAGCTACATTTGCAGAAGAGAAGCCTCTGCAGGTAATTTAGAACCATCGACCTATATTGAGTGGACACAGCATAAGAGATTCAAACTGAAGCCTAGCCGGTTGCGTGCCTGCGCACGTTATTTGCCAGCCATGGAATGTCACAGGCATAGGTTGTATGCGCATGTCATGCAGCCATTTACTTTTATATAGGTCAACCGTTCATAAACAAATTTGAATAGTGCCGTTAGCGATATAGCTATGATTCTAGTTTGACGACAAATATTATAAAATATTTGATTGTATTATTCGATAATAGTTTATAGTAAATTTAAAACACACATCGGTATCGCTAACGTGCACCATTCTGTTTGTTTATGAACGGTTGACCTATAATAAAAGTAAATGGCTGCGCATGCGCATTACTTGCCTGAAGCGTCATGGCTGGCAAAATGGAAGGTCAGTAACCGGAAGCTTCACTTCACCGTACAACTTTAGCTGTGCTATGCTGTGTCCACTCAATATAGGTCGATGGTTAGAACCAATAATAGTAATGTTGCTACTGTTATTTTAACAATTGTGAAGCATGTAGCTGAAAACTTAGGTTTGTATTTGACTGGGCCAAGGGGTGATAGGTGCATCGTTCGTGGTGTGTTATGGAATGTATTACTTACTTGGCATAGGTGTGTATGGTGTGTGAATTTGTCATGCAGGCAGGCTATGTGACACAGTTAGGCTTGGACATGCATCTAGTTCTTGACTGTCAATGTTTCAGCGGTCAACGTGTGGAATGGGAAATTGTCCTTACTGTTCAAAGAGGGATATGGAGACAAAAGAATGGGATTTTAAGCATCGAACAGGATGTGAAATTGATGTCTCTGCAATAAACTAGTTGGTGTGAAACATTATTTTGAGCAGGAAATGTGGATTTTTCAACATTTCCTTTAGTACATAACAATGCTTTAAATGCTATGGGAGTTTTATTTTGTTATACCTGTACTCTACTAGCTTCAGGTGATACAAATACATCTCTGGAAAGAGATTGCATCAGGTGCAGATCATGAGCCATTTGCTTTTATAGTGCACATCTGATCATTGTTGTACAAGACAAAGACTGCATTAATGCCTGAATATGTGATATTGTAATGGGTTATACCTCCAAGTATGTTACATAAGCTTAGTACAATTACTATCTTTTTGGTTCATAATAATACTGAGCAATAATTGTGAAATTCATTGTGTTAATACTGAGTGACTGTGTTTCCTTAGCCAACTCCTTCTGATACGATCCCCAAACTGTTGCCGTCGCTTGCATTCAGGGAGTCAAAACGCCTTGACTTTCTTGGTCACATTGTCAGCATTTCTTATCATGGCTTCACAAGACAGATGCCTAGCTCAACATCTAACCCATCTGATGCTCCAGAAACCTCATCAAGAACAAGGTAACCAACCGAACTCTTTACATAACAGTTTCATTACTTTGAGCTAGCCTATATTTTGACATGTGTGCATGATGTGCTGTGCCTCCCAATGGAAGATAGTTAGATTGCAGCCTGGTTGTGACTATATTTTAGAGAGATGTATTTCTGGGTAGCATGGTCCTCAGAACAGGACCTAAAATGGTATGGTACTCATTCAAGTGGGCAATGGTAGTGAATGATCTCACCTGAGAAAATAATTGAAAAATCATGTGAGTGAAGGCTGTACATGTTCATTCTTGTAAAGAGTGTGCAAACTGTGCATAGTTAGCTTATTACTTTATATGAAAGTGGAAAATCAAGAGAAAGAATACAGACTAATGAACCCCATTTAAAAAAGCAGCAGACATGTCTGGAAGAACAGGTGCTGTCTCCCTAACCTTGTCCAAAGAGAAGTAAATGTTTGAAGTTATGATTGGACCAGCAAATCAAAGCACCCTTTCAGAAGCGATGTGGGAATAATGTCAAGGAGAGAGCTTTTGCTCAGTGATGAAGAGATGAGTGTACAAACTTCTGCAACCTGGCTGAAAGTATTTTAAAACAGAAGTTATAAAACTAGGATAGTGAAATTTATAAGATGCAGAGGCACTGTCAATTTAATGTGATGCCAGAAATTTGAGAAATTTATTGCCAATCGCGTGAATAACCAAAGGAACAATAGGGGATGAAGGTTAACTTCATGATATGGTAAGCTATTTAAAGCCATGGTCTTATGTGAAGTAGAGTGCTCAGAAAACAAATTATTGTATTGAAATAATGTAGATTGGCAGTTTGAAAAGGTTTTGTACATGTTTGCATTATTGTTTAAATGTAATACGTTAGGTGAAAGACAAGAATGATGCCAGTAAATGTTCTGGCTGACTTCTTCAGCTCCTAGCTTCAGAAATATCAGAGTTTAGCCAAGACTGCAGTGAGTGATAAAACAGTGTACTATCTGTGGTGAGTTAGCCATGGGAAATAACCCAAAAAAATAAACGAGAAATAAGAAAGACTTGGTCAGTAGAGGAATAGAAAGCCAATCAGCTTAATAAAATGTAAAGTAAAATTAATAATATAACTTTGTTGAAATGCAGACTAATTTATATAAAGCACAACAATAGTTTGGAACAAGTAATCCAATGCTTGATATCTTGTCACATGAATTGGAATCTAGGGACAGACTACCAGACCGAGTTGTCCAACCTGTAAAGAATTGTCTGCTGTATATTTTTGCCCTGCACTGCACTGACTTCGCCTTATCTCACATTCCCAAATCAGGGCCACAAGTTGGAAGATTTTTATGGATTGAAAAAGGTGTACATAGTAAATGTGTGACCACTTGATTATCGAGTGTTTGCTGTGGTCACTGCATTGTCCATGTTTTAACCATGCACTCCATCATTGTGTACAGGTCTGGGAACGGAGGTGTTGCCACAGGAAGTGCCTCTGAGCCATCTTCTCAGGGGAGAGGATTCCCCTTGCCAAGAATAACTCAGGTTATTACTAACATGCACTGATTTCTGTGATTACTGTGATCTCTAGATTTATAAAGCACAGGGTAATAGCTAATGCTTTGTCAAGTCAGAAGGGTTGTGTAGGAAGTAGAAACTACAGTTGCTTGGGAGATCAGAGGGGCAGGAGACATGGGAGCTGTTACAATGGGTTGTACATAGATTGAAAGAAGTGGAAGAACAGCAGATTCAAAGAAACTGGTCAGATTTCTTGAAGAGGCAGGACTTAGTTTTCAATGGAGATATTGAAAAGTATTAGGTAAGGGTGCTTGGAGTGACTTACTTCATGTCCCCATTCTGTGGCCCTCCTGTTCCCTTCCTGTGTCACTTCTTGTCCCCTTTCTGTGGCCTTTCCATCTAATGTTCCCTCTAAGCTGTGTGCGCGTGTGTGCGCGCACAGAGATCGTAGGACGAGCGCACACAAGTAAACATGGTTTACATCGTGGGGCATGGTGGTGTAGGGGTATGTTCGGTGCCTTGCAGCCGGAGGGTTGCGGATTCGAATCCACCTCAAGCCGCCGCGTAGGGACCCTGGGCAAGTCCTTCACTCGCAATTGCTCATGCGCTTCGGCGTGAAACTCCGATTCAGTGTCCACGCTGTAGTCGGGAGCGCCTCTGAGTAGAAATCTTGAAGGAGCGCTATATAAATATCAGAAATGAATGAATGAATGGAGCGCACACAACAAAAGTTTGTAAAGATTAGGCCACATTACAATATAGCTCTGAAACACTTATGTTTTACTAATAAATCTATTTTTATATGTAAAACTTGTTAAATTCCTTAACTCAATACTCCATTATATTTTAAACAAATGCTACAATTTTAAGCAACGTACATGTTGGCCTAAAATAGTGAGTTGAAGACACGGTAACGTTAATATCCGCCGAATCCGCAATGCACACAGAATTTTACTCTCCTTGTAAAAATGTTGCACAAAGAAATTTTATGTGCACACAGACTCCAAGAAATTAGAGGGAACATTGTTTCCATCCCCTTCCTATCCCTTTCCCTCATGAGCTACAGCCCATGAAAGCAGCTGCTCAAATGTTCTCATGTTATTGACTAAATGATACCACTGCCAAACCATGTACAATCACATCTAAACATACTGCTGTATAGACGGATGAACTGAAGCATAGGCCTAACTGTTTGTGGTGTGGAGTGCCTTTAGAGTTTAGAGGATGCTGTAGTTATGCTTACATACTTACTTGCACTACCGGATTTAGACTTTGTAAGACCCTAATCCATTAGCATTTGAGAGGCCCTTGCTGTACTATTTAAGAAAAATACAGTGCACAAAAAATTTGCCACATGTCACCTTTTTGGCCAAACTTTCAAGATATTGTTATTGGAGGTGAAATAATTAACATTTATGTTTATCTAGCAGTAGAAAAATAGTTACATGCAAAATTACCTTAAAAATGAAAACATTGATTCATCACATTGAGAGTTAATTTCAGGAAAATTTATAAGAATGTTATTTGTATTCAGTTCGTTTGACAACAGGAATCGTGTAGCCTAAAAATGCTTAGTGTAGTACAATTCACACACAAAACAATACATTCAACCAGATTTTGAGGAGTAAACTAAGCCAGTGTAGATTACAAGTTGAACTGCAAAGTAATTTTTGTTTTTCTTTTACATATAGAGTGAATTATCTTCTGTTGATGTTAACCCTGTCTGGCAAAGGGTTAAAGATAATGATGAAATCCAGATGTTTGGATCGGTCATCCCTCATAGGTCGTTTTTTGTGCGAAAATACCAACCAGGGATTGATGACAACGTAATAAGGCAGTCTCTGGTCATGCCTTCTGAACGGAATTTCTATGATTGCGCTGGACAGGACCTTGAAGGTAAGTAAATCAGTTCCAGCTCCAAGTATTTGTTTCCGGTGTTCTCTGCTTCAATAATATTGCTTCATCTTTTGATCATAGTGCTTCAGTCTGGCGTTTTAGCAGTATGTTTTTACCTGCATGTTGATCATCTCAGCATTTATGCCTCTGTTTGGGTGTATATATTTTTGGCCTAAATTGTCTTTCTGACCTTTCTGTTTCAATCTTTGGCTGTTGACTTTTTTGTTTAGTTTGTATTATTTTCATTTTATGCTAACAATCCTGAAAAAATTATTCTGTGACATTGTGAATTTAGTACCTGAGAGGGGCATGTTAGCTGACAGTTTAGAGCACTCGGCCTGTAAAGCGGAGAGAACAAGTTTGAGCCTCCGCTGAGAGGGTTAGTATATAGGCCACCTTGAGTTCTTCACTCACAATTGCTCAACCCCACCGATGTTCTGTCGTATGATCTTGTGTGCACTTTTGAACTATGAAGGAGGGCAATATCATAATGCAGTTGTCAGTATTGAATTATAATACTTGGCACTGGGATTGCTTAAGTTTACCTTAGTTCTTGAAAAGTTATTGAAAGTTTGGCAAGCCACTTGTAATTTTTTCAATTAAAATATTATTAAAATTTTAAGTTTACAGCAGTTTGTTTTTATGTTTAGGCCTTCCAATAGTTGACAGTGTTGAAGGCTACTTTCTTGTGACAATGCTGAGCGTGAATGACAAAATCGCTTTACGTGGATTTCTTCCTTTACTGATGGACTACGGTTTTTGCAACCCAGTGCAGATGAATTCACAAGTGGAGCCTGCATTCCTGTCAATCTTAGCTGGTAGATCACTGAAGTGGCCAGCGTTTCTGGAATCAAAGACGCAGCTGGAACGCATTTGCTGGTTGATGGAGGAGACCAAACAGCTGCATGATCGTCGAATGCTTTTTGTGCTTGATGCATATAATCCAGACCAAGATAGTCAGATGGAACTGTTCATCAACCGAGGATATCCATTAAGCTGAGATAAGCCTCTTTAACACTTTAACGACGAGCTGCATTGGTTTCCCAGTCACTTTTAGTACACTGTCGTCTGTCGTCATTAATGCGTTAATTATGGTTTAGACAGTTTCATTACTTGTTCCTGAAATTATTCTCTTGTTGAATGACAGTTATTTATAATATTACATGTTATTTATAATATTACAGATGTGAATGACAGTTACAATATTTATAATATCGCAGATGTGTCTGATGAACTGCAGCAGAGCTGTTGGGCAAAAATAGTTACAGTTCACTGGTTGATTTAATTGCCATTGCAGCAGAATAAAAATGGCAGGTCATCTGTCAGTATGCAAACAAGTATTTAGTCTGTGAGGTTTCTTTCTGGTTTTCTGTACATAATTCTGTCCAGATGCAGTAATGGATAGTGACACTGTTAATGGTGTTGGCTTAGCTATCTTGCAGCTCTGGATCCAGGCATGCCAATTATCTCAAAAGCTTAATAATTTGCAGCAAGGGCATAAGCATGGTTTCAGAGTTGGAGGTGGCAAGCTAGCTGTCTGAAAGAGGTCAAGTACAGAGCATGTCTTTCTCACAATTTTTATACATTTAGAAGATGATGGAATTGTTTTAATGCTTTTACAGCACCAGTTAGATTTAGTTTAAGGCATTTTAGTGTTAACTCTGGAAAATTAATTCCAATAGCATGTATGTAAGTTAGGGCTGCAAGTTACTTTTGTACAGTTTTAGGCAAATCTGTCTCCATTTTTAACAAGTGATTTTTCTGCCTTTTAGCATCAAGTCTTAGTAGTTGTCAAAAATGCGTATCCAATGTAATGGCAAATATGGTGCAAACTCTCGGTGGAAGGCTAGACTCTAAAGTAACATTGGTGTAAGCTGATTACAAAAGGGTAAAACCATAGACAAGGTATGTTTTTGGAATAGTAGCCCACAGATCCCTTTTGGTCCTCATGTTTTAATAGTTTATAACTGAAGTGACCAGACTTCTACCCCATATCAGTGTCACTTTGCTTGTATACTGAAGGTTGAAAATAATATTCTTGGCAACTAAACTGAAATCCAAGTGGGTTGAAAAAACTTCTGGCTGTCATCTGGTTTAGGAGTTAAAAGTACATGTACTTGGTCTGACTCCTCAACATCATGATTACTGGTACATGTATATTTAAAAGATCTAACTTCAATGTCTGGGAATTCAAAAAGATTGTGTTCTTTATTGTTTGTGAATACTCAAAGTCATGATAATAATCTTGTGTGAAATCTTTTGGCTAAAACGCAGTTCAATGACTGTGGCAAATATGCCCAATGCTAGACTAAGACATGGCAGGGTAAGATCTAGACTATTTTATCCAGGGAGCTGTTTAAATGACCTGGCATAAAACAGGTCTCGTTAATTTTTGCAGCCTCTGGCTGAAAGTGGGAAGACAACAGGACCTTTGGTCTCACTTTTACATGCGAGGCCATGGCATGCATCCCCTTGTGCAAGTGCCCTTCCTTTTAATGTTGTGACATTCATGTGTACACGCATAATGTTAATGTTATTGATAATGTTGTGACATTCATGTGTACATGCATAAAGATTTGCATTCAAATGGGCTTCATGAACTAGTAAACGATTGGGTAAACATGTACTATCGGGGTGCTTAAGTTTATGGTGTGGACCACTGGTTTCAGAATTCTTGTGTGCTGTGATCGATTCCCATAAAATATATGCAGACCCTAATATAACATGTACTACAAACAACTTGAAGGTAATGAACACTTTCTTCAAACAAAAGAAACCACAAAGGAAAGGACATAACTTGATCAACTAAACAAAAGATGGAGCTCAAATGTGACAAACTGCAGGTCAATCGATGTGCAAATTGGTTCCAATCACAAGTCTTAAATTGTTAATAAATTCAAAGATTTAAAAGTCTTGAGCTCTCAGTTGCCTAGTGGACCCCACTTCATACAGAAGTGAATTTGTGAGTACAAACACTCGTTAATTTCTCGATCAGATTTGTTGGCCCAGGTGAATGGAACAGAATACCCCAAGACCTTCGCAAATTTAAAGCTATTTAAACATCAGTTACACCTATGGTTAACTCATCAGAATGATTAGTTGGGTTCTAACCACTCATTCTGTTTGTTTTTTTCTAAGTTAAGGTTTAATGCCTTGTACTAGTACGTTAATAATTGTACATGTACTAGATACTTATTATCAGGAGCGTAGCCAGACTTAAATTCAAGAGGAGGCAACTTGGCAAAATTCTGGTTATTGGGGTCATTGGTCAATAAAAGTTCCAGTATATAAAGAAAGCAAGAGGAGGCAACTGCCTCCTCTTGCCTCCATGTAGCTACGCCTATGCTTATTATATGAATGCACTGCACTAGATAACCTGTTAACCATCTAGCAACAGACTATTATAGTTACTACTACTACTACTATTCCTTTATTTCACAAACTCGTTGACACAAACGCAACAAGATTACAAAATCAACAGTTTAGATATCGATTAGACAAAAATAATAGATAAGAGGGTTAGGATTGTATTAATGACTGAGACCTATTGCTAAAGAAAATGATTGTTTAGCCTAATACACCATAAAGTACTCTAGGTATGAAATTTCGATCATCCCTTGCCGGCAAAGTGAAATCATGAGGCCGGGTTCGCAGATTATAATGACGAGTAATTATTGGTGGAAACAGTGAACGTAACACATGGAAATTGTTCCTTATCACTGCCTTTAGTAGACTGGCGTCAGCATCACACACCAGCTGATCAATATCCGGTGAGTTAGGAGGAAGATATCCGGCATGCTTAATTCGCTGTAGAAGTCTCAAGTCTTTTTCGGTCTTCAGCAGACCCCACCAAGTCAATCGAGAGACGACAGTTGCCTCAGCAACCCGGCAGAGGGCGCCACTGGGAAGACCATTCGACCTGAGTATTCTGAGAGCGTGTAAAGCTCCACTACAGGAGACAAGAACTTCCTCCACGTGATTGGTGGCTCGAAGGTCATTAGTTATGGTTACACCTAGTTGGCCCTAACCAGCAGGACCCTGGTCCCTTCTGTGACCAACAGATCTTTGTTCCGTGAAATGTTACTTTGTCAATGTTTGGAACAATAAATTGATGGTTATGGTTACACATAGTTCTAACTGCCCTCTTGTAATAAGAAAACAGGTTTAAGCATGCTTTGATAACCACCAGCCCAAACTATAGTGCAGTAATTTAGATGATGATAGCAAGAGTCTGATTGTTTGATATGACATTTTATATCGTCTCCGATTCCTTCGTATATATTTGGTGGCCCTGAAAAGGGCCGTTTAAATCATCGTCACCCTGAAGACCTTGTCTAGCAGGGGAAACGTTCCGCAATATGGCGCAGAATGTTACAGTATGCCAGGTGAAAGGTCGATCCGTAACGTTCCCTCCACATGAGCTCCTCAAGGTGGCTTGACTCCTTCTCCTTTGGCGTGCCGGACACCTTTCTAAAGGCAGCTTTTAACTTGTTCTGAGCAGCCTTGCCAGAAGAGTCGTCCAGCTCAGCCGGAGTCTGAAGCAATTTCCACGTGCAAATGTCTCGTAGAAACTGGTAGTAATCTACGCCGGTGTTTGGGGAAAGGTCCAGATGATGAAGGGTCGTCTGGAGTGGCGTTGTCGTTGCCCAGTAAAATACCAGATATACAAACTTGGTTGGCGAAATCTTGGCGCCCTCCAGGAAGCCATCCTTGAGCACGGACTGTTTCCTGTTGCACTTTGAACATCGCCAAATGTACCCGCTGAGTCTGGACGAAGCCTTCAGAAGTCTGTATGCGTGTTCACACGGCGTGCAGTGTACTTCAGTATGTATAATATTCTGGCGTTGAAGGTACTCTAGAACGCTCAGTTTATCTTTACAGATGTCGTTTATCTCGAACAGATTCATATTTATTGGCGAACCGGAACAAGGTCTAACTCTGGCATAAGAAAGAACGCACGGAAAGAACCGGGAAAGAACCAACGACCTCTAATATGAAAGAACGGTTCGTTATAACAAAGATAAAAATAATATTATGTTAACAGGCAAAACGCTGCAGATGTCCACAGAAAAAAACAGGACAGAATGAAATAATTAGCTTAATAAGAGTTAAGAAATAACATACGAAATATAAAGTTTGGACTTTGGAGAGTCTTTCTTGGATGTTAAAGTTATTGGGTCTATCCCTAAGAAAATAGTAGGTAAAATCTTGGTTGGGAAAAGGCATCTGACTGACTGAATGGTTCTCATTGTACAGAACAAAAATGAGTGTTTACAAAATTTGTAAAGGCTCTATTTGTTTTACTCAAACTACAAGCACGGAAACAAAACCTTTTTCAGCACAAACGTTCACGCTACCTACGACAGAACATTGAAGAGGCAGAGAAAGACGGCTATATAAATTATAGGCTCTATGGAAATCATCTAACTTCGAAGTTTTTGAATTGTCGATCTTTCTTCGTACTTTAACCGTGTATATACTCTATCACAGATCCATATAGATGTCTGTTTTATTATTGTATATTATGATTTTTGTGATTTTGTTGTTTTAACACTCTTAGATTGTTCATATAATTATAGAATCTATTATCCGATGTTCCCGCAGTGCGTTTGCAGGCGGTTCAATTAAGCACATATGCTTGCTTTACTTAGCCATTACAACTTATAATTAGCACCAAACAAGGCTACACGAGGACATATAAATTATTTAAGAAACTAAAAGGAACTTAATTTAGGGCAGAAATTCTTCAGTGAAAGAGTTGTGGACTTGTGGAATGATCTGGATGATGCAGTACGGCCTCATTGGACACTGTCATCATGCCTTTAAAGGGGCATCTAGGAGAGATATAATAGGCTATAAGGCATTACACACTTATAACTTGCAGTGGTTCTAACAGACTGCAAGTCTTCTGAACCACTTATAATTATAAACTCTTGTTATGTATTATGTATATATAATCTTTGTGTGTTATCTCAGTTTCCTAATACAATTCAACTTCAAATTCTTCAGTTTTAAGTTGCTTTTGGTGTCTTTTACAGCACAGTATAAGTAATTATTTATACTGTGCTGACATTTCGGATTTAGACCTGGCTTCTGTAATGAATCATGACTTTGATTATAATTTCACTTGAATCAAGCATCGATTGATGCTTTATTCGTTATTATAACGGCGCTATAGAAGTAAGATTAAGCTAGGCTAGGAACAGTGACTCAAAGGTATTTACAGTAGGCCTAACTTAATCCTTGCTTACTTCCTAACCGTTTGGTACGATCTGTCTAAAGCCCGACTTCTACGATCTAAAGTATAGTTTGTTGTTTATTATTATCAACCAATAGAAATCCTGGCAGGTGCTGTGGCTATCCGCCGGTTCCTGCGCTGCTGTTGATCCTGTGGGTCATGTTTTCTAACGGAGCGTGGTGGATTTAATATGTTTAGTTTTGTTGATATTGCGTGAAAATAGACTCTTTTAAAATGTATCTGCCGACAGCTTGTAAAACTCTGTTGCGGTCTTTCGGAAGGCGCCATGGAACCCAGCAAATCAACCTCTCGGTAAAAAGAGCTTCAGTCGTCCGCACGTTTTTTGGGGGTCAGCCCGAATCCCCGAAACCCGAATCCCCGAAAACGCTGAAAACAGACAAAGCCCGATTCCCCGAAAACAGTTTTCTAGAAAGCGGCCGAGCTATTCAGAGTTAAAAATTATTGTAAACATGACATACACTTAGCGTGGCCTTGATGTAGCCTATATCGATATACTGCCTATTCAAATGTTTATTTTTTTATTATATTCATTCGGGTCGGACTTAGAAAATCAATTTCGGGGATCCGGCCGAATTTACGCCGAAATGCCTTTCGGGGATTCGGGTTTCGGGAATTCGGCCCGCACCCGTTTTTTGGACACCCTTGAACCTGGGACTATTATTACAGTAACAATAGTCCCAGCCTTGAACAATGGGCGCGTGTGCAAATATTGTTAAACAGCTCGAGCTATGATTTACCTTACAAAATGTCTGTGAACAAAACGTGCATAACGGGTATTTTCTTATTTTAACCTTTTTAAATCTATTATTCATTGTGGCCACGTACTTGTATGTGAATGTGGAATTTTTCCTTTTCTGACACCCTGACTTTGTTCTTTTAGAAGATTTGGAGAATTGCTTCTGCTGGCTATTCGAAAAAGCCAATTACGGTAATGATTTAATCTGCTTTTAAATAGCACTAAAGGTTATTAAATGTTTGTCATACAAAGAATTTGGCAGATATGCATATGCATGTACTACTAATTATAATGATTACTAAAGGTAATTAACGCTAATACACTTGGTTACAGTTGACGCCCGTTTATGCATTGCTTGGTTACATGTGAATCTGCTTAACAGGCGGTTAGGCCATGGCCCCCAATGATACCTTTTTATCACACAAGACATGTTAACTTACTGTGTAATAGTCAGTATCAGCTGTACAGAGCTGCCTGAATGTGGGGCCAATAGTTGCTAGCTGCTGCTGGCTTTAAGCCACGCAGAGGGCTGTACAGTTTGAGAGTTGGTGAACTTAACATACAGCTGCACTTGTTTCCAATCCACACACATTGAAGCAGCTGTAACCGATATGAATTATGGTTATTGTGCCCATTCTTGCCTCTTCCAATCTATCGAACACTGGCAGGAGCTTGTCTCAGCCAAGGTGACAACAGCTGTGTACCCATACATTTGGCAGTTCAATCCAAGCACTTTCATGCTTGAAATTATTGGAAATTGTAGAATTATTGATATGACCAGAAACATAAATTGGCTGGTATTAATTTGTCCTAGTGGCTGATAGGGTATTTCCCAGTTAAGGGGTTTCAAGCGTTCCTTAAATATGTGACCTGCTCTGGCAAAAGGAGGCGGAAGTCGCAAATGATAAAAGCGAAGAAATTAACTAAAACACCAATCAGGTGTAAATTTTTCGATTGTCGTTTTTTGGCATAAATCAATAAATAAGATCTTATATTATGTGAAAAGTATATTGATTTAATAATATTTAACCTATTTCGTAACAAATTAATGAAGTTTGCGTGATTAGTAAATATTAGCCGGCAATTTAATCTCGTTTTTAGGTCAAGTTTCAAGAGTATTTTATGGCCTTAATTCTGTTAGTTCATCTAAGTGTAATACGTCATTGGAAAGTTTATGAATGCGGCTTGCTAAAAATATCCTGATTTGGATGGTTTGCCGCAGTGATTTCCATATATTTAAAGTTTAAAACACTTAAACTTTGCGATTTACTTAGGGTATTAAACCCCATCGTTAGCAACGGAGTCACGTGACTGAATCTGGCCTTCCTATAGGCTGCATTTTCAAGGTCGCGCATATTCAATCACTGTTTACGCGGAGATAAATAAATAACGCGTGCATAGAAAAACGATTTTGATCTTAACTTTCTTGAGATTCTTAATTTATTTCAATTTAAGAATGAGTAAAACTGAGAAGGGGCGTCGAATTGCGCGTTTAGTAAACGATGCGTCAGCGTGTGGACTTAAAAATTAAAATCTAGCAGAGCTAATAGACGATTATTTTAACGCCGCCGACGATAAGACACGAAACTTTGCAGGCGTTTTTCTCGAAATTGTACTTCGGAGTAGGAAAACATTGTAAAATTCATATCTCTGGAACCCGTGAAGATAGAACAATAATTTTTTCAACATTTTAAACAGAAATTATCATTTAGCATTTTTATCCTAAAATATGAAAAACTATTTTTTTGGCCAACAGCCTCCTTTTGCCAGAGCAGGTCACATATATGACTAAATTGTTGCATCAGTCTTTCTTGCACCTGTTGCACTGCTAGCATGTACTCATGTACTCCGTGCGATGGTCATGAAAGTTGATTGAATTTATTGCTTCTTTTAATTAAATTAGAATATTAAAAGTTGTGAAGAAGGTCATCTTTTGAATTCTGAATTTTTCAATTTTACTGCTTGATAGGAATTTAAAGATGTGGAGAAGATTAGAAACATTGGAATCTCAGCTCACATTGACTCTGGAAAGACAACCTTGACTGAGAGAATTCTCTTCTACAGCGGGCGTGTTTTAGAGATGCACGAGGTTAGTGCAGGGCTTTGTGTAAAAATCAAAAACTTAACTCAGTATTTAAGAATTTTGCGAGTTTAGTGATATAATAATAATAAGAACGGTCATCGAAGGAAAAATGAAGGGGAGGAAGACAAGAGGAAGACCAAGACAGATGATGCTGGATTGGATGATGACAAACGGCTACAGGAAACTGAAAGAAGAGGTCCAACAACGAGAGGAGTGGCGACGTCGGACATTTGAACCTGCCTAACAGGCAGAGAACCACAAGAAGAAGAATAATAAGACGATTTGTATAGCGCCGTAGCCGAGGCCAAAGGAATGGGCGCTGTACATGAGTTCAAGAAATCAATCACAGTCATATGATTGTTTAAACAGATAAGTCTTGAGCTTTGAGTTGAATGTCTCCAGAGATGACACATTCTTTGCATGGTCGGGAAAATATGCTACAACATGGTTGAAATTCTGTTGTATTTCTTGAAACAGGCATTCTTTTGTAAATTTTAGCATCCCATTTGCCTGATTTTTAGGTAGTTATCATCAACTTATTTGCTGTGGAAAAGATTTGCATGTAGTTAAGTATTGTGTGCTCTAACCTCATGGGTAGATGGTACGTAACTGTATCTTCTGATGCAATCGTAGTCTGAAGTTGTTTCACAAAATAGTGATTCTTTAAAAATTGTAGTTGTTGATTAACTGTATGTATGTATGGCCATTTATATAGCGCCCTACACGAAACTCATGAAGGCGCTAAGAAACTCACGAAGGCGCTTCACATGGGATGAGATGGTGTAGCGGTATGTTCTGTGCCTTGTAACTGGAGGGTTGAATGTTCAAAACTACCCCAAGCCACTGCATAGCGACAATTATTGTTTGTGAGACAGGCAGCAGGAAACTACCTTACTCATCTCATCCCTGGTGGCATAAAAAGCCAATGGACTTGCCTTCAGTCAGAGAACTCATCATCATCATCATCATCAGATGATGATGATGATGTACTGTCAGGTACTGTCAGAGGCAATTTTCTTATTCTTTGTATTTATGTACTTATTTAGTTTAACAAATCTTTCTTGCATGTCTTTGGTTTTACAATGAGGTGTAAAATCCTGTTGCTAAATTGAGAAGTCTATTTAAAATGTATTAGAAGAATGGTTTAAAGGTTTAAATGGATTGTTCAGGTTAAAGGTAAAGATGGGGTTGGTGCCACAATGGATTTTATGGAACTAGAAAGACAGCGTGGAATAACAATCCAGTCAGCTGCCACCTACACTGAGTGGAAAGATGTTAACATCAACATCATCGACACGCCAGGTACACAATTTCTGCTCTGATTTTGGTCTTATGAGAACCAAACAATACATTAGAGGTGTTTATGTATATCTAGGCCTTCCTTTGGTATTAATTTCTGTCACTAATTGTTTTGCTGATACCTAACCCCAGTGGCATTTAAACTTTCTCAAGGAATTGCTAATCAACAACTGTCTTACCAAAGATGAACAAAGACTTGAGTTAGGACCTCCAGCTGTGCTTGCTTCATTTGACTCCTTACAATCTTGCTTTCTTTTGTGCTCCATCCTTTTCTTTCACCTAGGTTTGCAAGAAACACCATTCATAAAAGAGTTTACACAAATGGCCAGGTAAGTGCCCCACAATAAAAAATGTTGAAGATAACATGAGTAAAAACACTTGCCGGTAGTTTTTGTGAACATGTGGCAGATGATGATTGTTTCTATCTGTTTTCAGGTCATGTCGATTTCACAGTGGAAGTGGAGAGAGCACTGCGTGTGCTCGATGGTGCCATTCTTGTCTTGTGCGCGGTCGGTGGTGTGCAGAGCCAGACGTTCACAGTCAACCGCCAGATGGCACGATACGGAGTGCCATGTCTTGCTTTCATTAACAAACTGGACAGAACAAATGCTAATCCTATGAGAGTTCTCAACCAGATGAGGTCAGATGTGTTGCAGTAATTACATAAGTTCATTCTCTGGACACAGTCATTAACTTTCTGAAGATTTCCTTTTGCATTCTTTCACTGTCTGCAGTTAGCATATTAAAATGCAGAGCCTTTATATATAGTATCAGCATTTCCTTAATGATGGAAACATTTGGGGAAATATCAAAGTATTATGAACAGTTGTAAAAGAGGTAGAGTAGATCACACTGTGTCTCAGCTTTTAGTCTAGGCGCAGAAAATGGAAAATCTCGTGTAAGAAGCAAATCATGTTCATTTTTGGCAACACACTTTTTTACACTAATTCGACCCTGCTGATTACGAAAATCGCTGTTGCCAAGCTGGATTTTTGACCTGAAGGTCATTTCAAGGTCATACAAAATAAAATCTAGCAAAATTCAGAGATAAATGGCCAGATCTCGGCCAATAATGGTTGAATTCGACTAATTCTTTCTTGCTTTTTCTCGACTTTATAAGGACTACCTGTGGTAAGAAACAAGGTTACTAAATGAAAGACGATCCAAGGTTATTTCAAGGTCAAAAGAGCAATTTCATGTCAAAATCTGGGGAAATAGCCATAACTCAGTCAAATATTCTTCTATTTGGGTGATTCTTTTATCTTTTTGCTCGGACCGATAAGGGCTACATTTGCATAGTTCCTATAAAGGCTAACATGACCAAAGGTCAATTCAAGGTCAAAATTAAGCGAAAAGGCCATAACTCAGTCAAATATTGTTCTATTTTGGCGATTCTTTCATCTTTTTGCTCCGGACGATAAGGGCTACATTTGCATAGAACTTAAAGGCTAACATGATCCAAGGTCAATTCAAGGTCAAAATCAAGGGGAAAAGGTCATAACTCAGTCAAATATTGTTCTATTTTGGCGATTCTTTCATCTTTTTGCTCCGGACGATAAGGGCTACATTTACATAGTTCTTAAAGGCTAACATGACCCAAGGTCAATTCAAGGTCAAAATCAAGGGGAAAACATTAACATTATTTTTTACAATAGTAAGGTACAATGAATAAACTGATAAATGATAATTATTGATCACTACATGTCTGTGCAGGCACCATGAGCTTGACACCCACACAGAGAACGACACCTTAAGTCTGATTTCCTACACTGGCACACACGAGGTTTGCCTAGGCTTAGTTTTTTTTGCAGTTGCAAGAAACAATGTCCAAGCATTCTTTGGGGACGCGTTCTATTGTCATTACTACTGGTATCGACTTAGACGAATCACAGGCGTCCTTCTGCCAACCATACGTTGCTGCATCTAGAAGATCAGGCGTGCTGCTACCCGCCTGTTCCCACACTGTCGCTTGATAGTGGGATCGCTTGATATGTTGCTGCAGTGCATCACTTGTCGGTGGAAGACATTCAGCTTGGCTGGTTTTTGAGAAGAGCAGTCTTCGGGCATCGTCAACAGAATCAGCATTAACTTTGTAGACATGGCAGAAGAACCTTTCTGCATCATTGCTAGTTTCTTGAGTAAGTGGACCTCTTGCTAGATTTCGTAACAGTTTTGTGCTTTCAATAAAGGTATTCCACATTGATCGCTTAGTCTGACCACGAATGTACGACATCGTGTCACACCCAGAAATTGCGTGAAATGCCAATAGTGATGACAGAACTTCAGGTAGCAATTTGCAATGGATGTCGTGAATTGGTATGAATCTCCGCTTCTTGGATGTTCCGGCCATCATCCATAGTTGCTTGCACATCCATAGTTGCTTGCTCGGACCTGGTTAGGGTGGGATAACAACATGATGAAAACGTCTGTGTCCCTGTCTGACACAACTACTGTATCACAGGAACTGTTAGCAGCATGCAACCAAATTCTAGTGTCGGCTTCTCCATGTGCTACTTTTAGCATTGATACGTCAGTCAGTACATTAGTCGACTGGACCTCCACTCCGTCGTCAAATGCTCCTGCTACAACTACTTCAGTGTACAAATTGCCTTGCCTGATGATCTCCTGCGATAGGAACCGTGCCAAGTCCGACTTGTTCTCAGACATGCATAAAAAATTGTTCCAGTTTTTTGGGAGAGGCCCATGACATCATTTGATGGCTCGTCGTATTGGACAAGTACCACTGCGACGTTTCCGAGTTGCACCTTTCACCGATCCAGGGATGTATCGATCAAAGGTAACAATGATGCGGTGGTACATCTTGCTGTGATTTGTCAAGGACTTGATGAAGTTGTCGGCAAGGTCACCGATACGCCACAATTAGTCTTTCATGACATGGCGATCCATCTTGCTACCTTCTTTCTAACATCCCAACCTTGTCTGCCTTGTACAGTGCTTGGAATGTTTGCGGTTTGTTCTTTTTCATTGTATCATGAAACTTGACCTTAGTTTTGCCGCTTGCTGTTGAAGTCAACCTGCTGTCTACGAAATCGGCGATATGAGATAAACCAAGCAATCTCGCGTTCAGTCAAGATTCTTGGATACTCCATGTGGCAACGTCTTTCCACTAATTCGATTCTGCTGATTACGAAAAAATGAAATCTAGCAAATATCAAAGATAAATAAATTTAAGATCCGCCAAAAGGCAAGGTTACGTCAGTGTGTTACTGGAACGTGACAAAATTGACAAGCTTAGGCTGCATTTGAAATCATCAGATGCGACCAGTTCTGTGTAATGGTAATTTTCCTTGATTTTTACCTTTGATCTTGAAATGTCCTTGGGTTAACTTTATTGGTCTGAGCAAACAGGTAACGATTCACCCAAATGGAACAATATTTAGTCGAGTAATGGCCTTTTCCCTTGATTTTGACCTTCAATTGACCTTTATCGGTCTGAGCAGACAGGTAAAAGATTCACCCAAATGAAACAATATTTAGTTGAGTTATGACCTTTTCCCCTTGATTTTGACCTTGAATTGACCTTGGATCATTTTAGCCTTTAAGTTCTATGCAAATGTAGCCCTTATCGTCCGGAGCAAAAAGATGAAAGAATCGCCAAAATAGAACAATATTTGACTGAGTTATGACCTTTTCCCCTTGATTTTGACCTTGAATTGACCTTGGATCATGTAAGCCTTTAAGTTCTATGCAAATGTAGCCCTTATCGTCCGGGGCAAAAAGATGAAAGAATCGCCAAAATAGAACAATATTTGACTGAGTTATGGCCTTTTCGCCTTAATTTTGACCTTGAATTGACCTTTGGTCATGTTAGCCTTTATAGGAACTATGCAAATGTAGCCCTTATCGGTCCGAGCAAAAAGATAAAAGAATCACCCAAATAGAAGAATAGTTGACTGAGTTATGGCTATTTCCCCAGATTTTGACCTGAAATTGCTCTTTTTGACCTTGAAATAACCTTGAATCGTCTTTCATTTAGTAACCTTGTTTCTTACCACAGGTAGTCCTTATACAGTCGAGAAAAAGCAAGAAAGAATTAGTCGAATTCAACCATTATTGGCTGAGATCTGGCCATTTATCTCTGAATTTTGCTAGATTTTATTTTGTATGACCTTGAAATGACCTTCAGGTCAAAAATCCAGCTTGGCAACAGCGATTTTCGTAATCAGCAGGGTCGAATTAGTGTAAAAAGGTATGTTGCCAAAAATGAACATGACTTGCCGCTTACATCGCTTTTTTGACGACTTTTCAGCTCTGCGCGCCTAGACTATTTTACCTTGCTCAGTCTTCTGCATTGTAATGCAGCTGCATTGTAGGCTTGATTGTTGCTAAGTAACCAGTTCTTATCAGTGGCATTCCCTTATATGATGGTGATGATGATGTATACTGATGAAAGTTTTTCTGCTGTAGGACTAAGTTACTCCATAATGCCGCTTTTCTCCAACTGCCGATTGGTCTGGAGTCTGAACATAAAGGAGTGATCGATCTCATTCGCCGTAAAGCCATCTACTTTGAAGAGCCATCTGGGTAAGTCCAGTCTTATGTTAGTTTCATCTAAATCAGTATGACATTGCTAATGTATGCTAATATGATTGATTCTTGGTTGACACTTTAACAACGAGCGTGAACTATAAGTGACTTGGAAACAATGCAGCTCGTCGTTAAAGTGTTAAGTGTCTTGGAGTGTATGCCAAACAGATGATGTGGATAGCATATGCAGCTTGCATTAATTTTACCGATTTGTAGCGCAAATGTTGGTTTTCAATCGAACATTTTAAAAATACATACAATTTTATCCAACAAATTGCCTGATGAAGTTCATAATTGATGGAGCAGACGCAGTTACAGTCGTACTTCTTTGTTGAAAAATAGTAAAGGAACTTCCAGCTAGAGGAATATAATGATTTGCAGAATTTTAATTTGATACTTTGTATCAGTAATTGTCTTGCGAAAATATCAACACAAATTATAAACTGACAATTGTTTTGCAAATATTAGAGCAGTTTAGAGTTCATATTGGTTTGCTTATTTAGATTTCTGTTGGTTACTAAATGCAAAAGTGCCATGTTATATGATTATTGCTTGGTTTTGATGAGCAATCACTTGATATTTGTGCAGTGGACATTGGAATGAGAGAAGTTACAAACCTGGCATTACAAATCAGTAATAAAGTTACAATTTCAGAGCAGTTATAATAATTGAGTAAATGGACTGAATTTCTTAATGGATGAGTTGATGATCAGTGACCTTTAGAACCTAATCTGTTCATGGTTCATCTAAACTAATTAACGAAGTTGGTATGCCTATCACTGTCACATTATCAGAATATATCGATATTATTTTTATGTCTGCAATTTTCCCTACTATTTTTTCTTTTGCTGTTTAGATTAACACTGAGAGAAGATGCAATTCCTAGCGATCGACTAAAGGAAACAGAGGAACGAAGGCAGGAATTAGTTGGTAATGACAGTTTATGGGTTTTAGTATCATTTCTGTGCTCTGGTTGTGCCTAATAACTGTCAAATTGGTAATTTATTACTCTGTGTTGACTGGAAAAGTTGTGGCAGGTTCAGTGTTGTGGAGTTGAGCCATTTATCGAGTGTACTACACTGGCGCGCCGTATCGCTTTCAAAATCTCCCTCCTCATTTCTCATGTATCATATCCATTCTGGAACCTCCCCTCATACATGACATCCATGGTCATGCCATACTCTGCTTCAAATCCTAGAGGACTCAGATCGGCCACGCGAGGAGATTTACCGTTCTTCACACCAAGAGGAAGTTTGGAAATCGTGCTTTTGCTGTCTCTGGACCCAGAGAATGGAACAGTCTTCCAGCTACAATCCGTCAATGTTCATCTGTTACCCAATTTAAATCAAAATTAAAAACTCATCTATTCTCATTACACTATGGCTAAGAACACAGCGCAAACGCGCTTTCCTGCAAGACTTGTCTTGTTAAAGTGCGCTATAAATTTCTTATTGTATTGTATTGTACTACCGATGTTGTCTCTTCAGACCTTTTCACATATACATACATTGACATGCTTCACTGTGACCTGGGTTAATCTTCACATGGGTCTGCTCTGTAAGTGTGGTCATGTGTTCTTCTGCTAAGTGGTACCAGTAACAGTATTTTCTATCTTTGGTTTAGTGCAATTTCATTTAGAGCATCTTCATCTACAATTTGTGGGTTGTCTTTGCAGCTGTTTCTGCTGCTTCTTGTGGCTGGTGACATTGAAATAAATGCAATGCCATAACGCCATTGTTTTCAGTAACATTTTTCCGGATGTAGTTGATAGCAGGGCCTGATTTACCAGAAAAAATTTCTCCTACTTTAGGTTAAATTTAAAAAATAGTTGTACTTAGCAAAAGTTCAATAATAAAAATAAAGGAAAACTTATTTTGAACTGCAACAAGTAATTTTAATTACACATAGGCCTTTGATACATATCGATGTTGCTGTATCTAAGAAAAGCGCATAAACAACTGAATATTAATTTTGTTAGAGGTGTAATGCTTAAGCATTGTCTACTGCTCCATTGACCTGACTTAAAAAACATTTATGCTACTGTCTAATTTTCTCTATGTCCTTCTTTAACTTTATTTATAAATTGCTTCATTCTACTGTTTTTCAATGTTAGAATGCATTGCTAATGTGGACGAAGTACTGGGCGAAATATTTCTGGAGGAGAAAATCCCGACAGAGGAAGACATCATGGTAAGTCTTGTGTTTACGATCTCTACCATGTCTTGCTATGCTTGCCTGGAGTGTACTTGAAGAATACAACTACCAAGACTGAATGTTGAGTAGAGCAATGAGGATAAGTGTACAGTGGCTGAGAGCAGATAGTGACATTTGTTCAATTAAACTACTTGCTATGGGACATTTTATAGTTGAACATTCGTCTGCATCAGTCCTCTCACCAAGCACTGTTTTGGACAATGTTCCAGCCATGAACAGAGCTGCTCAGCTGAGCCTATCCAATTAAAACATGGAATAGTAGGCATTTCTCTTTAGCGAGTGTTTCCTACATCCTTTCCACTTCCCATAGTATTCTGTCTTGCAGCAAGTCTTGACTCTGGTAATAATAGTTGGCTAACAGTTATTAATGTTTATCAACTTTCTTCATTTCCACTAGAGCTGTGGTTTTCTAACAGAATTTTCAAATTTTACTCATATATTTGATCTCTATCCTTCATAAATCTGCCCTCTTTAGGGAATATCATAAATCTGTCCTCATTAGGGACTATAACCTCAGCACCAACTGTCTTGGGATGTAGCATGGGGTTTGATATTTGACCGTCTCCTTTTCACTGCTACAACGCTTAGTGCACTGCAATCGGACCGTTCACTTAATTACCATTTATATGATGATGACATTGAGCTTGTGAGTTCTGTGGACAGTTGCTTCTGTTCCTCTGCAACTACTTTCAGCTGATTTTGCAGACACAGGCTTGGATGACATTCAATAAGCTTCTTTTGAATTTCTCCGAAAGCAGATTCATCTTGTGGGTTTAAGCGAGCAGCTGCAAAAGTTCAATTGGCGTACTTGCAAAGGCGAATTTGCACAAATTACAATTGCTTCAGAACTCCTTTGTCAGTGCTATAACAAAAACACCCAAATTCCAAATTTTACTCCTCTACTACAGTCTGGCTTCCTATAAAACAAGACAAGCATTCTTGTCCGATTTCCTGTTTAACACTTTGGCGACGAGCATGTACTAAAAGTGACTGGGAAGCCAGTGCAGCTCATCATTAAAGTGTTAAAACCATCTCATAGTTTATGAAGTGATACTCTGCATTCTAAGTTCACTGTTGGTTATGACTGCATTGTTGTCTGATTTCCAGGCAGCCGTCCGTCGAAGCTGTATCCGTCGTGCGTTCACGCCAATTCTCTTGGGTTCAGCCCTTAAGAACAAAGGCGTCCAGTTGTTGTTGGATGCAGCCGTCAATTTCCTTCCAAATCCATCTCAAGTGGAAAACTTTGCTCTTGATGAATCAAATCCGTTAGTACCTCCTGTCGCTTTGCCATTTTTTTTAAATGGTGCCTTGTCTCCTGACATGTATATGTACCGTAGTTGTTATAGTGTGTTTTGACTCTGGTTATACTAGTAAACCATGATGAGTTGTGTATGACCAGTCAACAGTGACTTTTATATCTGAACATTATTTGCTTACAGTTCAACTTTCTTTCTGAATATTCTTACAGTGGGCCCACACACACACTTGGAGCCCAACCAATGAATTGTCATCCAAAGTCGAGAGTATCATGCTCAGAGTCTATGAACCACGTTGTGTCAATTTTGCAGAGCAACAAGAGGTGGTAGAGTCTGCGAACCATGATAATACCATCATTCAGCAGTCTCACCTACAGGTATCCATCGAGCACGTTGGGCAGGCATTTGTTGTCTGCCGGCAGGTAGATCAAACCCTAAAAGCGACTGACAGTCAGGGTCACCCCAAAGACCGAAGACCCTCATTACTTCTCCCTTCAAAGACATGCCTGGCTGCAGATGGCATATGCGGCCCATGGCCCCAAACACGACTGCGCGTAAGGAAAGTCAATCCATCCTTCCTCATACAGTGACATAGGCCAAGATGACACATGCAAAGAAAACTGTCAGAACATACAAGTCTCTGAATTATACATTTTCTACCACATTTTCATGACTTTTTCTCACTCATAATTTTTTCTGTATTCTTCGTTTTACTGCTGCTAATATTCCGTTGACCTGGCTTCTGTTTTTTAGAGCAGCACCTGAGAAAGTTATTCTAAATCCAAAACGTGATTCTTCAAATCCTTTCCTTGGTCTTGCTTTCAAGTTGGAGGTAATTTCTGAACTTTGTTAAACAGCTATCAATTTTGTTGTTTTCTATTGTAATTTTTGTAGCAACAGTTTGTAGGTTAGTACTAGACTGTAATTTGCTTCATCTGCTAGTGTAAATTGTGTAAATTTTAAACTAAGTTTGTAACCACTTAATGTTTTGCTGTAGCCGTGAGGAGGCAACCTAGCCTTAGATTCCTTTCCATTTGACCTTTTGAGCATCAACTGTTTTTGTACCTCCGTGTTTACCTGAGGGTATATGTGTAAAGGTGCTTGTTGTTGCTGGTAGTTCAATAATTGATGTGCATTTGTTAGTGTAAACATTATCCAAATTCATTGAGTCAGTTACATATTTTGTGAAAAAAATTGTGCTTTAGTGGTTTATTAGTGCATATTTTATTATATTGAATTTATTTGATTGATGCTTGTTTTACAATTTATAAGCTTTGTCTTTGATATAGTAAATGTACTTACTAACTGGGGCCAACCAATTTTTCACTGTGATAAACGTTATGATCTATGTTGCTTTCACATGAGTCAGTCAAATAACTGAGAAGTTATAAAATGTAAGTAAGGCCACAGTTATTTATTCAATGTTATTATTATGCTTTCTGATTTAAGGCGGGTAAATTTGGTCAGCTGACATATGTTCGGGTCTACCAAGGTTGCTTGAAGAGAGGCGACCAGATCTTCAACACAAGAACAGAGAAGAAGACACGTGTCCCAAGACTCGTCCGAATGCATGCTGATCAGATGGAGGTTAGAGATAAAACTCTCTCTGAAATAGTGTTCATTCTTATTTAATGAATCTGAGCTGTTTTGGATTTCTCTGTGTCTAAGATAATTTCAGTTTAGCCAGTATGTTGGATTGTGGCATGTCCCTGTCAGTTCTTGGAGTTTTTGCTCCTGCCCGTGTTTTACTATGCTTGTGGAAAGATAATGCAGTGTTTGTATTAAGCATAATATCATTATCAGAAAAAAAAAAAAATTTGTTGACTGTTGATATATTCAAAAGACGGAGTGAAAATTCTGTCTTTTGACTTTTTGGGTGAACAGAATGATGACAGCATTCATTTGGCCGTTGCTGTGTGGAATCGGCTCCCTGTGGATCTACGCCTAATGCATAGAGCCCTTGCGGCCACGTTCTTCTCTAACCTCAAGACTGTTCTCTATAGTCGGGGTTGGGTCGGGAGCACTTCTGAGTAGATCATCTTGAAGGGGCGCTATATAAATCTCTGAAATGAATGAATGTGTAGATTGGCTTTGTAATAAATTTGATCAAAGGTTTACTCAGATGGACCACTCTCTTTTAACCCTCATCCGAACAAGCAAAAATGCAACTTAATTTGAACAAAGGGGGGTCTGGTCAGACCCCCCTTTTTATATGGGTTCTTCATAGGTATCAGTGTATTTTATATGCCAATTTTGTAACAAGTTATTAGAATAACAGAAAATAACAATGTATCAGTCTCTGCAAGCAATATAAATCATTTCTATGATGAATTTGAAACTAAATGTTCGGTTATATTATTTTGTGACAGTCTGTCGTAAACGTTTTGTCGACTCAATGATAATCTATCTATAAAATAAAAATAAATAAATAATCCATTAGTTTAGTCAAATTAGTACTGATTGGTGGGTGTTATGTTCAAATGCTACATGACTTTTCTAGAAAATATCTCTCACAAAACAATGAAATACACTGTAATTGTAAGCCAGTTAGTCTTGGTATTGTTTGCTTCGATCACATGTGTTTGCAGCAGACTAACAGTGAGACAGACACTGGTTTGTAGCATGTGCGGCATCTGTACTGTGTTTATCTGTCCTTCTTGCCTCACATGGTCGTTTTGTACCCTCCCCTTCCAGCTTCTGTTCAGTAACAATATGAAATCCGGCGGCCAAGATTGCACGCCGCATTGCTTCTGACTGTGGCTTGCTTGCTCTGGTAGTGAGGGATCCACGGCACTGTGAGAGATCTGGCAAGCTGGTTAAAGAACAAGCGCCGTTTGAAGCGCTTATTCATCTCCCATTCTGAGGTGTTCAGTATCCAGATGATCATTACATTGAGTGCCAAAATGTCAACGACATTACATTGAATAAGCAGACAACTGGCCATTTGTTAGTCTTACGCTTGACAGTCTCAGCCAGTATTATCTTCAGGGTCTCATAAGCACTCAGTCTTTTTGGTCGTTTAGATGCGCTCATTGTAGCTCAACAATATAGCAACAAAGTCACAAAACCGATTTGAGAAAATTTAATATTTAAAAAAGTTATGCAACAACTATGGGCAGGGGGTCTGGCCAGACCCCCCCTTGTTCGGATGAGGGTTAATCTGACCATGGAAAGCAAGGATGTCTCTGTTTCAGGATGTACAAGAAGTGTTTGCTGGTGACATCTGTGCTTTGTTTGGAGTTGACTGTGCCAGTGGAGATACGTTTGTGACACGTGGCAACCTGCATTTGTCTATGGTATGAAATACAGTAGCAATGTGGTAACAGTGTACAAGGCATGTGTCAAAAGTCCATTCTGACTAAAATCAATATGTCACTTTCCAGATTCAGTCAGTTTGAAATTATTTGTAAATTAGGTTCTATAGAATGGGTAGGCTATTAGCTTACTGTACTTTCTGGACTGCAAAGAGCACCAATAGAAGTTTTGTTAATATTGATTGTTTTAAAATGAGATGGAGAATAGAAATGATTTTGATATAATTCAGTAATGTCGTCCTTATTAGATGCTACTAACAAATATTAACCTGAGCTTAACTGCTGTATTGGCATTTGGCCACAAGTCTTGTGGTTCCCACAGCACCTGCTACAGGCTGTCATGCTTAGAAGTATTGGCTGGAAATGGTAGATATTAATGTAACCAGAAACACTAGTTATCTGGTTGTAAAGTTGTCTGGTTTTAAATCACAAATCACAATCATTTTGACCTCAACTAGATTTCAGTGTGGCTTGCTATAGTAACTGAACATTTTTGTCTGACAGCAAAGAGACTGCTGTGCAAGTACTTTCACATCACACAGTTTGCGTCTTGAGTTTTCTAGCAATGCTACGACTTTGATGAATGCTGCTCTACTTTTAACAGATGGCAGGGTATGTAAAATATACTTACTATTGTTTTTCATCCATTAGGAATCAATCTACGTTCCGGATCCAGTAATTTCAATGTCAATAAAACCTGCTGAGAAAGGAAACCAGGAGAACTTTGCTAAAGGCATTGCACGGTTTACAAGAGAAGATCCAACCTTCCAGGTTCACTTTGATGGTGAGAGCAAGGAGTCAATTGCCTCTGGGATGGGAGAACTTCACCTGGAAATATATGCACAGGTATGCTATTATTTTCACCGATTTTTTCTTCCATGGTTCATGCCTTTGTCTGTTCACGCATTGACTACTGTAACTCGTTACTTATGGGCCTACCAAAACTCCGCTTGGCTCCACTCCAATCAGTACTTAATTCTGCTGCTCGTTTAATTGCCCGCCTACCTCGTTTCTCCCATATTTCGACTTTCATGACTCAAGACCTTCATTGGCTTCCTCTAACTGCTCGGATTCAGTTTAAAATTCTTTTTCTTACGTGTAAAACGTTTTTAGGTTAAGCTCCATGCTACCTCTGTGATCTTATGAGACGGCCTATCTCAGCTACCTCTGGATGTCCTCTCCGCTCTTCTGACCATCATGACCTTCTAGTTCCGAGGTCTCGGATTGCCACAGCACAGCATCGTGCCTATGGAGGGTTGGACCTTTGCTGTGGAATGACCTCCCTGCTTTAACTTTGCTGTAATGTTATCTGGGGGTACCACTGTTTCTGCTCGTTCTCTTAAGACTTTTCTTTTTCGAGGGGCCCTTCGCACTGGAAACGCTTCTGATTAGGTTGTACTGCGAGAGGCGCTTTATAAGTCCATAAATAGAATAGAATAGAATTACACCTTCAGAAACAGCGTCAGAGGCAGATGCTCTAGCTAGTTGCACGGGTGACTTTCTCTCATGTCAGCGTTATTTATTTTCTGTGGTGTTAGGCAGTGGGTGGACTCCCTGGTGTCCAGTTTACTCTAGCATATCATATGCTACAAACTTGATCCATTTGGTTTTGGTCTTCCTCTGGGCTCATCTCTCATTCTTTCTTCATCTTTCAACTTTCGTGGGATAACCTGACTGTTAAACTTACAGTAGAGGTAGAGGTACTGTTGATAATGGTCAACTTTTATGACAAAGTGACTTAATTTGTGTATTTTCTGTCATGCTGAAAGTCAGAATAAGCAGTTACTTGTGACAGTGTATTATAAAATTCATGTATTGACTCTGTATTTGACAGAGATTGGAAAGAGAATACAATGCAAAATGTACCCTTGGCCGGCCAAAAGTAGCTTTTCGGGAGTCACTGGTTGACGAATGCGAGTGAGTGTGTCATTCGTCATACTTCATCTGCTTCAACTTTCTTGTCTTTGCTTCACTTGTGGTTTCTGCATGAATGTTATAACTTTGCAGAGCAAAAACTTGTGGTTTCAGAGATAAGAATAACCATAACCATAACCAAAAATGTTATTCCTTCAAGTAGACAACATCACAAAATAATAGCTAAATAGAATCGCCAACAAAAAGCAAAGGGTGAGAAACCCTTAAGGGACCAGGGTCCCGCTAACAGGTTTACCCATGTACATGGGAAACGTAGCGACAGGTTAAGGGTACCAAAAATTGTAGAGCTTAACTAGTTAACTAAATATCAAAAATTACACAAAATGAGTGTCTGCACCGAGCACAGAATAGAATCAATTCAGGCCATATTCACATGAAAATGGGTTTTTAGACCTTAGACTGCATGGAGTGTGTTCATTTTTTTCTTTACTGAATGAGAACATTGAATAGATTTTCATCTCTTACTTTTTATTTATGATTTCTATGGAGTAGAGCAGGATAGGAATTGTTCGTCTTTGCTATTCTTTTTATTGATTGTTTTTATTTTACTGGGACCATTTGAAAATGTTAGTAAAGTGCAGCCAATGTACACAACTTCCTGTGAATGATGTGCATCGGCCAGTAAGTGCACAGCAATGTAGATCCTTTACTAATGATGCCTTTCCACCTACCCTTTTGCAAACAATAGCTAAAGGATGAGTAGGTATTTTACATATATACTGTTCTGATTAATTATTTGAGGCTCCATTGTTCAAACATGTGTAAATCATGTTGGATTAGATGTTGGCATCAATTTAGTAAAACTTAAAAAGGTAAGTTAAAGTTGATTCATCTTGTTGTATAAAACTGTGCACTGCATGTGCTATGCAGTTGTACTGTGCAGCTAAGGGTCCTGTTGTTCTAAGGCAAAGTTCTGTGTCATCTACTGATTTTATTCATCGTGCTGTTTTGCTGTTCTCAGATTTGATTACATACATAAACGCCAGTCAGGTGGACTTGGTCAATATGGACGAGTTATTGGCTTCCTACAGGTAAGCTATGGTGAATGCCGTTCACGTCACATGGAACTTCTTAACTGTTTAGGAATTTTATGGAGTGAGTGGTTAGTGGTGATGCAGTACAGACAGCGTGCAGGGTTTGACGCCTGGTGCATCGTGTGAAATTTCTATTTTATTGTTGCCTTACTTCTCTGCCTGTGTCAAGCAAATTCTGTCTGTCATGCATCTTAGCATACAAGTATAGATATTAAAGGCCCTATGTTATCTCAGTCAGTAAATTCTGTTGGATTGGCATAAATGCATAACATAGGCATCAATGCTCTACTCTGTTTAGAGCACATGCATCTTTCTGTGGAATATTGCATCTGTCGGATTTTACAATAGTACTTGTTTGTTGGTTGAAATGCAGGCACCACTTCAAAGTAAATGTTTTGAGGAGATCCTCTTTTATGTCTTGGGTACTTTGCATTATGTTATATTACAGACCATTTGTTAGGTGCAACATAGCCTTGGCGGCTTGAAGGTGTAAATCTTCTGTTCTTTGTGACAGGCTCTCCCTCCTGAGGAATACACACATGTGGAATTTGTTGATGAGACAACAGGAACTAATGTTCCCAAACAATTTATTCCTGCCATAGAAAAGGTTAACAAATAGATCTTGTTATTCATTATGATTTCACTGTTTATTTATTATTATATTGTTGTTATAACCGGTAGATGTCTTTATCATATAGTGACAGTATCTAGCACAGTATTGTTAGCAGTGGGGAGAAAGGAAACAAGTGCTCTGGACACAGACATAATGAAAAGTCCTGAGTTTTGAAAATAAGAAGCCTTAAATTTGTGACGTTTCTCCAGCCAATACTATGCCATTGACTTCACCATAAAAACCAGCAGTTGTGCCTTAAGGATTTGCATGAAATTCCTCTGTGCCAGCGGTCTTGGGTAGGCACAACCTAAGACTATGCAGTCCAAGGTGCATCAGCACTTCAATGACGAGGGTGTACTAAAATGCATGGAAAACTAATCCCTCTCATTGATAAAGGGTTAAGTTGCTATGCTGCATCTCCAGTATATGCGTTTGCAGCTTTGTAATTAAATAAATTAAAGCACCACTGTCTCATGTTGGAAAAGGTCCATCTAACCTTTTGACAGACAGCCTGTGTAAAGAACTGTTAAAAACATTCTGCCATCAAATGTATGTATCAAGATACTTCAATAATATAGCACCTTTTAGGTACCTCACAAAAGTTTTGCACACATGGCTATCTGTCTAATCTAAATAAGTGCATTTTAAGGCAGTTTGAGAATGTTTGCTGTACAGAGCCAAGTGCAACAGTATGTAAATGCAATGGAAGACTGTTCCACAAAGATAGTCCAATACACGAGAAGAAACAATGAGCTCGAGTTGAATTGCGACTAGCGGGGCGCAACAATCTCCCAATCAGGTTGACTTGAAACTGGAACACAGAGCTCAATGATGTATGCATGGCAGATCGAACATTTGAAGCATATGCCAGCAAGATGATCTCAAGAGAAATCTGCTTGGCAACAGGAAGTCCGTGCAGTGTCTCACACAGGTTGCGATATATGCGAATATTTCGGCTTACTGGCCAGTGGCTACAACTCGGGCTGCACAATTTAGAATGGACTGTAGCTGGCGAAAGTGGAATCGTGGGAGGCTAGCAAGAATGAATTGCAATAATCCAGGCGCATTAAGATAAACGAGTGCATGAAAGTCACTGCAACACCTACTGATAGATTTTGTCATATGATGCAATCTATCAGATATAGGCAGATTTTATTAAATTTATAATTGTTTTCTAGCGTTTTCATTGTACTTTGTAGGGTTTTCGGATGGCATGTGAGAAGGGCGCTCTTAGTGGTCACAAAATCTCTGGAGTTAAATTTGTCTTGCAAGATGGTAAATGAATTTCTTTTTTATGTCAAGTGTTAAGAGTAAACGGAATCTGCAGAATTCAGAGTATTATAATTTTTGAAGGTCAAAGTAGTTATTTGAACAGGAATTTTTGACAATGTGGATTTAAACAAAATAATATCCAAGACAGGCGATTCAATGCTATATAAATTTATTTGATTACAGGACAGAATCATGCAGTTGATTCATGCGAGTTTTCGTTCCAGTTGGCAGCAGAAGGTGCCATTAAACAAGGTATGCAGCACATTCCTCGATGGTTCTCTTGAAATGGCTTTTAGATGCTTAAGAAATAAGGAGGTTTAACTACAAGATGAGTAGTCTTATCTGAATGATAACACCTGCATCTAATTCTAAGGTATTGCATGTAAACTTGTAATAGGTTTCATTCTTGATCATGACCCACTTCTCTGCAGTCCAAAACTTTTATCAATAAGCCATGTCCTAAAAATAAAATTATATGATAATAAAAATATAAATTATTCTTATTAGTGGTCACAAAATCTCTGGAGTTAGATTTGTCTTGCAAGATGGTAAATAAATTTCTTTTTTTAAGTCAAGTGTTAAAAGTGAACAGAATCTATAAAACAACTAGAAAACAAAATATAAATTATTCATTTAATGCTTTTTATAATGCAAAGATTTTGGAATTTGAAGATGGTGATGGGTGACTTGGATTTAATGTAGTTCCTGCAACTGTTAACTGCTGTGCATTTTCAATCTGTTAAGAACAAAGATGATGAGGTTTCTTAGATGCATACCATATGGATCTGAATTTCTTGCAGTCTTTGAACATGGGCGGTGGCACATACTGGAGCCTGTGATGACTGTGGAAGTGACTGCTCCCACAGAATTCCAGGGGTCAGTTTTGTCTGGACTTACAAAAAGACATGCAGTGATCACTGGACAAGATGCTACTGAAGGATACTTCTCTGTCTTCTGTGAAGTAAACTGACAACTATTTCTGTTACTTATAAATTATATTATGGAAAGAAAAATGCTCTGTAACAATAAAGCAATATTAGTAGCCTCCTATGATATAAGAAACTGTGCTTACTCCTGTATCCCATATTTTAGGCAATACATCACATTAGGTAGCTCTGGCCAACAACTTATAACATACCATAGCATGCTCTGTATTCTGCTATTGCCTTGATTATGCCAACTCCATGTTTAGGTTTTCAGATCTTGAACTGAACAGGCTTCAATGCCTCCAAAATTCTCTGGCCTGTATGGTGCTCTTATACATCCTTGAAGAAAGTGCTTCAATGTACTCTATTAGCTGCTTTGGCTCCTTGCAGAATTCAGGATAATAAACTGGCCTGTCTAACCAATGAAGCCCTTAACACAAGTGGGGCGCTTGTGTTAAGGACTACCTACCTTCAACCAGTGTCTCCTTATATCTCTCTCTGTAGCGTGATATCAGAGATTATGGGTCTTTTGTCTGAGCGACACTGGAACAAACTACCAACCTTTCTTTTTTCTTCCTTTAATACTTAACGACGAGCTGTAAAGTTTCCCAGTCACTTTTAGTACACGCTCGTCATTAAAGTGTTGAGAAATTCCCCAAATCTCACTGTCTGGCATTGTCATTAAAACATTTTGAATGCGTTACAAATTTCCTAATAATATTACCGTAATGACAATAATAACAAGAAATACTTAGCATTCATGGGCATTCCTTGTTAGGGTTGAGCCTGTGATCAATTAAGGTGTTTAACCCTTTAATGATGAGATTACCAAAAGCGACTGGTGAACCAATGTAGCTCGTTGTGAAAGTGTTAAGGGATACATCTGCACTTGCCATATAATTCAGTTTCATTGGTATGTTACATTCCTCCATATTAGTGACATTTCAAGACACTGGGATATTGAGTTGCTTGCATCAAAGGACACAATTATTGCTTTGTTGTAGGTGCCACTAAACGACATGTTTGGCTATTCAACCGAGATACGATCAATGACGCAGGGCAAGGGAGAATTTTCCATGGAGTACTCCAAGTACTGTCCTGCTCTGCCAGGCACTCAGGAGCAGCTGATGAGGCAGTGGGAACAAGAGCGGGAAAAGGCTATGATGGACAGGAAGAAGAAGCAGTCTTAGTTAGGAGCGGTACAGTCAATTTAGGTAATAAGAGAACAGAGTCTCTGCAGAGATTGCATTAGCAGTGTGGACTCTGACCACTGGTGGCCTACGTTCAGCGATCGTTAGCTAAAGTGGTGAGAATGGCCAGCCATCTGTTGAAATCTGTTGTCTATAGCTGTGGTTTCTGCATATTTCTTCTCCTGGAGTGATTAACTTGATGAAAGTGTTTGCTTGTACTGACTTTGTTTTAAATATTGAGCCTTTGTCCTCACAAGGACAATCATGAATTTGAAACTTTTGCCACATTTAGGACAAACCAATGCTGTAGTTCTACTGCTCGAACACATTATTCACTAACTAGGGAAATTTTGTAAAACTTGTGGTTGTAATTTTTTAACTTTTTATTACTGGTAAGACCCAAAGCAAACAAACAGTTGTAAGGATTCTTTTTAACATTTGAGTTGTAAGGATTCTTTTTAACATTTGGAATGTGATCTTTTTAAAGTATGCAGTTAGTAAAGCTTTGCCCAAAACTGAAATTAAGGTTGCTTGAGCTTGATAAGTTATTTTTTAATGGTAGTATTATATTATGAAGTAAAAGGTGGGAATTATTGCCAATTAATCTGAATGTCTTTCTAGAAAACCATATTTCTATTACAAGTTTATATTTTTATTACACTTTGAAATTTACAGTGGTCAGCAGCATTGACATTTCTCTAAATACCATCAACATGAAATGATTGCACTGAAGATTCTTGTTAGTGCAAGATGTAGAATTGTGAACATCCAAAATGGCATGGTGTTGGAACTGAGGAAGTGGTACGTGGTGGCACCGTCTCTGTCAATCCAGGCTCCAGTTTCTACTGGAATGCTGACAGTGAAAGACGCGCTTCCCATCAGGCCATTTGGCTTCGTTGCTGCTCAGATTATAAACATCACAGAAATTTTAGCAGGAAACAAAAATATCAAAATCAACATAAATTTACGAAAATTTCAATGTAAAAAACTTGTGTCCATTTCATGGCCTTTCATTTTTCATCAGCAGATTAGACCAGACAGCCAGTGCCTACATTAACAGATGAGCATTTGCAAGTGGGTCCTTTCCCACTCTCCTCACAACATGCTCACTATTCTGAAAATCAATCTTGTTCAAGCATATGCTAATGAAATGTTTAATGGCATAAGGCAGGCGTGAAGGCTGTGACCTCACTTTTTTTGCAAACAGGTCCCAAAGTAGTTTCTCCATGATGCATTCTTTTATGTTAAAGAGAACTTTTCCAACTACGTCAAACTACTTTCTGTTGCAGATAAAAATTTTCTCTTCCATTACACTCCACTCTAACCAATGATATCACATATCAGACATATGAAGCTCGTATGACAATCCCACATGGAATATTATGAGCCCGTAGACATGAGATGACGTGAGATGAAGCCCAAGTGGAAATAGTCTTGCCTGGGTTTAATATGTCATACTTGTAGAAACATATGGGCCCATATGTAGAACATACAAAGTTCTCACAACAATATTCCCACAGAAGCTTAACATGTCCTACCTGTGGAATCATATTAGCCCGTATGTAGGACCTATATAATGAAACCCATTTGCAAACATTCCCATATAGGCTCATATGTAGGCTCTATGAAACCCATATGCAAATATTTCCACGGGCTTATGGGCCCATACATAGATCATATGAAGACCATATTGAAACCGTTTCATTTGGGTTTCACGCGTCCTATGTATGATTGTGTTACATCTTCACAGTAAGGTGAAACCAGGAGAAGGAATTCCAACAAGAGAAAATCTGCAACATAACTGAACCAAGTGTTCCAACCTCTAGCCATCAGAGCATGCCAGTGGTGATAAGTTTTTTGAGAACTTACCTATGATGACAAATGCATATGATTCTCCTCGGGCTTCTCTTGGAAAGACGTTGGCATTGACGATAAGACTTGTACCTTTGTTTCCATTTGTCTCCGTTTCCCAATTAATCTCTGTTTTCATATTCTTTGTTGATGCCGGATTAAACTGCCACTCGTAAGTTATAATCTCTCCGTACTTACAGTTCTTGTGGCAGACTGCTTCGAGGACCAGTTCCTCTTTCATGTTCATTATCGGTGGACAGTTGGAAAAACAGTCGATTCGAACTGCTGGGTCATGGTCTGCAATGACAGTTAGCTCGTGAGATGCTACTTGTGGTGATGCTTCTCCAGGTTGAGTCACGACCAGGTGGAATGTAAACTTGGTAGGAAGACTGGCCTGGTTGAAGATTAGCTGGTCTGTCTTGAAGACCAGTACTGGGTCATGAACTTGTAGCTTCAGACCATTTCCAAAACAGCCTCCAGATTCTGAAAGAAATTATGCTTCATCATGTCAGCATATAATTATAAAACCTTGATATGGTGGTGCTTTGGCAAAATGGTTACACTGTACTATCCAACCAAAACTGTAATGTAGTAAGAAGGTTTTTTGCCCATTGTTGATCTATTAAGATTTGATGCTTGAATGAGGTGTATGACAAGGGTGGGTTCTGTCGCCGATGATTTTTGGTTGTGGATTGGGTTATGGTGAGGTAGCGTTGAATGGTGGGACTATACTGAGGTGGGTGAATGGCGACAGGTTGAGAGACTTGAACTTTGAATGTGATGAATTGGCCCTGCTGGACAGTACCAAGAGGGGCACGAAAGAACTAACATTAACTGACTACACGAGGAGACGACAAAAGGAGGATTCAATATAAATCCAGAAAAGACAAAAATTTGTAATCGATGACTGGGAGGTTGAGTCCATGGATGACTTGTGGTGATGCTTCTCCAGGTTGATTCACGACCAGGTGGAATGTAAACTTGGTAGGAAGACTGGTCTGTAGCTTAACGACATTTGATGGTGGCTGTAACAGGAGGTAGAGATACACATACCGGTACGCAAGGCTTATGTTGCATTTGGCAGATTGGCAATCTATGTATGTAGCTTAACGACATTTGATGGTGGCTGTAACAGGAGGTAGAGATACACATACCGGTACGCAAGGCTAATGTTGCATTTGGCAGATTTGCAAAGATATGGGAGGACAATGTATGTACTTTGAAGACTGATTCGTTCATATGAAGCCATAGTACAGAGCACAGCTCTGTAATGATATTAGACCTGGCTAATGATAGTGGCAAACAAGAAAAGACTGAAGTCAGCACACCATAGGCAGCTGAAAAACTCTGCCACTGTTTGTACTCTGACAGTGCCAGTCCCAAGGCTGGATAAAGAAGGAGGGCAAAGCTAATGATCTTTGTTATCACACAGTATCGTTAAACTGAAACTACTACTAGGCAGCTGAAGGAAATTAATTATCCAATGTCATTAAGAACAGAAATATTATCAGTCATTTTCATCATTCTGTTTCTCCAACGGATATAATGATGCATGATTAATGATTACGGCTGTAACAGGATATATGCAATATTAATTCCAGTTATATGCCCACTGTAATCATAATACATATACAAGTCTGCATGCATACTTTTATATGTATTATGATTACAGTAGGCTTATAACTGTATGTGTATGATATAATACCTCCTGTTACAGCCACAATCATTAATCATTTAAGTTTGCAGTTTGGCACTATGGCTATGATGGTTGAAAGCACAGCAAAGTTGAGCCACGTCAAGCATGCTTGGACCGAAATTCCAAGAAATTTTCTAAAGAAGTGTGGAAAGAAGTATGTTTCTATTACCATAACATTTTTAAATAACACATATACTGGAATTTGAATTTCATTTGCCATACAAGTGAAAATGATTTCACAGTGGAGTACCTCAGAAATCAGACTTCTTTAATATGCTACTCTACTGTCAGAGAGTTAAATGTGTCATTTCTACACAATACTTTTAAGATAGAGACACAGTTGTCCTGACACTTAAGTTAGACAGCCTACTGAATACAGCAAACTGGATTTTCCACAAGGTGGGACTGCAGAGGACTTGGCATTGTTGAGTAAGATGATCTAAAACAAAGAATGGCATATGTCAATGCATAGGAGTAAAATGGATATTTGACAGGCCATTTGTGACTTCTGTTTATATACACTTAATTAAAATATTCTTGTTTAATAGTGTTGCATAAGCTATGACTTTTTCTGCATCTACTTATTGCATGAACCTTAGCAATTAGATGGATGCAACAAATTCATAAACATTAAATTGCAAACATAAAAGTGTTGCGCTTGCCTGGTAAGCTGTCGTTTGGCAGAGGTAGGCCAGGTAATGAAACACCCTCTGGTGTACAGAACCAGGTGTAGGTACTGTTGTCACCATCAGTGCCCAAGATATCACCTTCCCCTTTCTTCAGCAGACGTCTAGCATCCAGTGTGATTGTAGAATCCAAGCCTAGTTTATACAAAAATAAATAGTCACTACATAAGCCTCTACCAGTACTTGTTTATATTTTTTAGACAAGACAGCTTTTACTACCTCGAATACTTAAGCACCAGGAATGCCATGGTGAATACTTGACTATGAAATCTATTAACTTTGAAAAAGCATAAAAAGGGAGGCAGATAGTACAGTGTGGAATTTGGAAAAAAACAGCAGCAGGAACTTGCCAGGAAGCTAGTTTGTGAAGAAGTAACTTGATCTACATGGATATCATCTGTACAGTAAGAGAAATTGAAAGGTAGAGAAACATTCATCGGAACATTTATCTGTGTGACAACAAGTGTTTCGGTTGTAACCTGCGACGTTTCGGAGGATTCCAATTCTAGACAGACTGAGCTGTGGCGCGTAGGTGATCTGAACCCACGTCCGATTGAAGGCTAAGGTGTAACCCTGAGCATTGTTTGTTGGTATGGTCATCTGAAAAAGTTTCAGATGCAGCAAAAACAATGCATTCAACAAAATTCTTTTGGTAGAAGAGAATTTCATTGCATGGTAAGGCCATCTCTGCTTAACACAGCTTAACATATCTAGCATTATCTGGAAAAACCTGTAACATGGTATGTACCTTTAATAGAAGACTGCATCATTGACTGAAGTACTTTATGTTTTTTAATCTTCCAGGAGAAGCTTACAACTCCATGCTCTCCATAAGTCTTTACGGAAATGAGACGTTAGTTCTGCTAGCAATATTTTGTTATCCCTTTTGGATTTTGCAGGAACATCTTTACATTTTAAATATCTACAGTAAGACTGTGGTATTTCGAACTTCTGGTTATATCAAATAACAGTCAAAGGCCCAGCAACAACCAATGCAAACACATACAAATATAACTGTTTTATTGAACCTGCTTATGTCGAAGTCTCGCGTATTGCGAAGGCGCTCTATAATCCTTATCGAACTGTTGAATATAGGCCTATCAAAGTTACTGTCACTCTGGTACGCAATACAATTGGCCTAGTTGTAGCTGACTGATGAATAATTATCAGATGCTCTGTTTGCCAAATAGTATGAGACAGACTGATGCACATGTACGTCTGGTCACTGGGAGGAGCTCAGTCAATTAAGGCTAGGCAACCTCGTTTTGTTGACCTAAATCATACAGCTTCTGAAAGGTGGGGTAACGAAGACCAGAGGGTTTTGGCGATAGTGACACCACTAACACCGGTCAGAGACCATTGCATCAGAAGTGTTGAAAGGGGTAGTAGTTATCAGACGAAAATGAAATAGGTCTAGTGCTTGGCTGGCTCTACACTTGTTAGAGGCCTTATGCACCTCTGTGCATCAGCATATATACTTTCATTTGTGTTGTGTTGGTTAGAACTATCTTGCCTATTTTGAGCTTTGCATATATCCAAAGTTCTGTTAACGATGGGTTCCTTGAACTTCGATACAAAAAAGTTCTGCTGTATTGATTTATTTGCTTTTTAGTCATTTATACTAACTGGTTCAGTTCAGTGGAAGTTGCAATCATGAGATAACACACTTGCAAATGAATCACAATCATGACTAAAATATTGAAACAATCATTCTTTACAAGGATCAAATTTCACTTTTGATACAAGTACCATGACTCAATCACAGTAGTAGAGCTAAAGAGCCATATGTAGCATTACTACTAGGCCACTCCACTGTTAAATGTTCTTTATACTATTTTAAGTAACTTTGGTACCTGTATTTGTCCATTAAGCAATGGTTAGAAGAACCTATTTACCTGGTATTGAAAGAGGTAATATCCAACTTCCAGCACAAAAGCAGGAATGAAGAATTCATAGAGAGACGCAGTGGCTTCCTGTGGAAGGTCAATCTGTCTTCCCAAGTTGTTCGAGACATGGGCTTCCACATAGGAAGCTGTCCAAGCATGTACCAGTGATCCAGTGACATTACAATCGAGGTCGATAACAATGCTCAGCTTAACAAAGTCTTTTTGTTTCAGTTTGAGCGCGGCTTCTCTAACGACCCCTCCCCCACCTCGAATCGTTAGTTCCCGAGAGTCACATGGCAGCTGCAGGATGATGACCTCAGTGTGAATGGTAATGACGTCGTCGTATTCCTCATCCCAGACTCTGGCCTCTAGAACATGTGCCCCACTTGCAAAAAATGTGTGCGTCAGCTTCAGCATTAGATAATCAGTTCGGTCTCCTAACAGAGGGTATTGGCTCACCTCATCCCTTGCCCATTCAGGGAGCTCCAAAGCTGGTTCTGGAGTCAAATCAGAAAAGAGGACTGTGTTATCCTCAACGATAAAAATTTTGGCTTTTGGAGTGAGGTGCTCGATTACCAGCAGCAGGGAGTAGTCCTGGCCCTGGTAGACATGGCCATTGTTAAACAAAGCAACCGTCCCAATTATTGGGGTCAAATGGGGTCGAAGGTCAACGGTGATGATCGTCTTGGCACTCAGGCTGTCTCTCTTGTCACGGTCAGGTTCTTTCATGTTTGCTTCTGCCATGTATTGACCGGATGTACTGTAAGAATGATCAAGTGATCCAGAGTAGAAACTCTCCAGAGGAATAAGAACACGCATTTGCTTCATGAGCTCACCCACCCACTCAGAATGACCGATTCCCCTATGCTGCATCTCAATAACCTGTGGTCCGTTGCCATCACCCGGATCGATTGTTGTGATGCAGTCATCCGTCAAACCTTCGCTCAGAACAATCAACGACACGATACATTTTGCACACGAAGGGCCATTGTTTAGAAGATAGAAAAACCCAATAAGCTGCTTTAGCGGTTGAAGGGGCTCCACATCCATTGTAACAGCTACTGAGATGTTGGTTGGTGATTTCACTATGCCAGGGTCTGTTAGAGTAGCAATTGCATTGAATTTTCCTGTGTGATTGTAGGTGTGATTCAGGATAGATACATAGTTGACACCACTGACATACAAACTGTCCAGTTTCTCTGCTATCCAACTGGGGAACTCAGTCTCATTTTTCTTTGTAGGGGTATCTGTTTTTATTGTTTGATCTCCAAAATCAACAGTGAGACGGACATTGGGTGTGATGCGTTGCATGATGACTGCAAAGAAAATTGGTCGACTTGTAAATGCAGGAGCTGTTACTGCAGCAGACACTCTTCCAAACATCTGAAATGCTGTTCTGTCACATCGCCGATTCATCACCATCGTTGATTCTAAACCTTTAGTAAGACATAGACAGTTAATTAGACATTTTCACATTTCCTTGGTTTCATTTGCTCAAAACATTGTCATCACAATGTTTGCAGTTCGTTTATGACTGGATTAAATATTCTTACTGATGCTTAACTATAACTTACTCTTTTGGAACAGATATACATAAAAGGTGAGCTGAAATATGTTCTTACTTATTGCATTATAAAAGCAAGCTTTGGAATTCCAGAATCTGACTGGTGGAATTCCACCAATGATCTGGTCAGTTCAATTCCATTTTTCAAAAGACCTACATGGATAGCAAAGACACTCATGCATGCCTTGTCTTGCTGGCTGTCTTCCTTCCGTCTTAGGAAGCTATGCATATCAGTACATCTGTACAGGGATGCAGAGCTTCTTGTTTGCAGCAGTTTTCTGGTTCTGCACTGTATTCCACTGTATTCTATAAATTGCAATAGAATTGCTTAATAATTGCAAGTGACATACAGTTGGTCTTCCCTTCATTAAGTCAGCAATCATAAAAATTTATCTTTGCTTCCAACTATTTTGTTGTCAGTTCAGATGTGGATTTGAGGAGTTTCCCTTTAAGAGGTGCTACATAAATGGAAGAAGTGCTATATAAATAGAAGATGTGCTACATAAATGTGCAAATCTGAATACAAAACAGTCTAACAAAGTGACCCTCTCACTCTTGACAGACACAATGGCAATAATTCCCTTCTTGCACAGAGGTATCATAATCTCAAAATTTGTGCAGAAAAGGCAAAGTTGAGGGAACCAGCCTATTCACAGGCGCTTGGTCAAAACACGATCGACAGGCAGGGTGAGGTGAAATCGGTTCCAGGTCAAGATCCAAAGGGGTCAGGCAGGCAGAGTCAGATGGTATGAAGCATCAGCTCACTGAAAACCTTCTGGATAGAGATATGTAAATACAAAGTAATACACTTAGTTGCAGACCTGTAGAACTCCACAGGAGGGCCATCCAGGAGTCAGTGGGAAGTGTAAATGTGGCCATAGCAATCCAACAACAGCCTTTAACCTTCTAACCTGCACTGGTATTCAAATACCAACCCTAAAAGTATGAAGGACTAAGTTAACCAAATGGTATGGTAATTCATGGATGGTCAACAACATACATACCCATTACCAACTGGGGTAAATGTTGCCTAACATCACTGTGCTTGCCAGCAATAAATCCACAGCACCAAGCTACTGGCTAATGTTGGTAGTATAGAAACAACCTCAACGGTTAGGAATGATTGAATTACCAATAGGTCGATAGCAAGATGGCTGAGCCTGACTTCTGAAGCAACAGCCACAGGCATAACACAGCGACTTATGCACATATACATCACCACACTGCTGACCAACTTCACCGGAGTCACTCCTTACAAAACACTGGTTCATTCCTGCACAAAGAAACAATGATCCACATTGTAATTTTGTTCAACATACATGCAAGAAAGAAAGAAGAGCACGTTCATGTAAGTCACTGTATATGTGTATGCAGGGAAGCAGTGTCTGATGAAAGCAGCACAGTGGTAGCTAACCAGTCAGCTTATCACATCTGCAACTTTGGCTTCAACTCTGGGTACAATCGTTTACTCTAAGCTGCCCTGGCATGGTGGGGTTTGCGGGGACAACAGGATAGGAGCCGTATCCAGTCAATAATAAGCAAGCTAATCCGCCTCTGGTACCTTCCCGACGACTACCCAACATTTGAGCGACTTTGTCTTGAAGCCAACACCCATCTTTTCTCTGCGTTGCCTACCTCTTGCAGATAATCTACAGCGCAAGACTTTTAGTCAGAATGTTGTACTCATATTGACAGTTGATTCTTATTAAAACGTATGTACACTAGAGTGCAGATATGCAATTGGTTTAATAAAGAATATACTCACTTACTTACTTACTAACATCATGTGAAATTGATGTAGACTGCTTTATCAAACCATACACAAATTGAAGTATAAATTAATTATGGATATTGAGATAATCAGAAATAAAACTTATAACTGTATTTTCACTCAAAGAATATTTCAGTTCAGTGTCACCATATAATTCTTAGAGAATAAACAGGACGTGCAATTAAGCTTCATCGAATGAACTGTCTCTATCATCCTTTGATGAAACAACTGCTAGAAGTGGCAAACAAGTCATTTGGTTACACAAGATTTGATAACATTAATATCGTTTAATATCTTTGATAGCAATAGTACCTAACTTGTTCATTTACTAACCAGTGTCACGGATGAGTTGATAAGTGACAGTATGCGATGTACTTGTTGGAAGAATGTGAGTAGTTTGGAAAGTGTGAGAGAAATTAAGCAACTGGGAAATGTCTGGTCCTAGTGTGTCGGAAGTTGGTGCCTTCATGCCTTTGGGTCGAATGCCAACTGCCAGGTAGTCATCATCTAATTCCAGGTGGATTACAGTCCATTGGTGGCAGTCAAATGAAGCATTATGTACATAAGTTTCCAAGAAAACACATGATCCAACTGCCACACAACGCCTGTTTAACAAAAAAGTCAAAGGAGTCTTAGAAATGCAGTTAATCTTCAGGATTATCCGATTACTGCAAATATTGTCACATCATTGTTATTCAGGAGCGTAGCCAGACTTAAATTCAAGAGGAGGCAACTTCACAGACCAGTGCATAATTTTCCCGATGACTTTTTTTAGAATTTTTTTATTGAACTCCGATGACCTTTTTTTTAGACATTTACACATATTTTAACTCCGATGACCTTACAAACTAACATTGAAAGTAAATTACCTGGAACACAGGCGCCTAACGAGACTTCGATTCTTCAATTCAAGAGGAGGCAACTTCACAGACCATTGGCAAAATCTTGGTCATTTCAATTGAAACTTCACTATATGAAAAAAGCAAGAGCAGGCAACTGCCTCCTCCTCCTCGTGCCTCCATGTAGCTACGCCTATGTTGTTATTACTGTAATATGTATTTGATTACTTGTGGCAGTGCCTGAGAAACCCTCCCCTCCCACAAATTCAGAAACATCAATAAGTGAGAGGGAAGAGATGGACAGACGATTGGAGTTAGGGAGAGAGGGATGAAGGGAGGCAGAGATGGAATGATAGAGGGAAGGACGGAGGGAGGGAGGGATGGTGGGAGGAAGGGATGGAGGGACGGACGAAGGGAGAGGTGGGGAGAGGAGAGGACTTATGTTAATCACATATCATGTGACCCGCATCTTTTGACATTTGTTTCTTAACCATCTTAGGATGGGCAAACATCTAGTGTTTAAAGAAAAGGAATAAATTCTCACTCTTGACCTCAGCTGTATTTCAGAAGTTGTTCCCAAATCAATTTCAATGAAGTCTCGTAAGGGGAACTGCCGTCTGCTAAGCAAGGCAATCTTCAATCCAGAGCAGGTCCTGACTTCTAGGTCAATATTGTTTACCCCACGAACATCAAAGGTATTGAGAAGGTCATATTCAGCATGTGGGGCAAGAAAAACTGGCGGTTGCAGACAGCCTAAACAAACCAAGTAATTTACAGCAGGTTAAAAGGTATTTTCCGATTATAGGGTAAAAGCTCATGACATTTAGGTGTCTTCTTCATTGTGGTAATTAGCACTCAAGGTTGTTGTTCCAGATTCAAGAATGATATTAATAGATCACTGTTTCACCAACTATAAGCTGAGTACATCTGGTCACAAGAACAGAGTTTAGCCCATCTAATTACTATCCCCAAGCATTGGTTGTCAGTACTTGGCATCTTGGTCACTTAACCCTCCATCCTTTTGGGGTTGGTAGAGCAGAATCAATGCAATCTGGTGGTTAAAAATATACTCTGCTATTGGATTACTGCGGTCATGTTTGTGCTTCAGGTACTGACTTTTCTAAGTAAGTAAGCGGCATTGAGAACCGACTGGAGTAAGTGAGTAAATAACTAACTAACCAATCAGTAGGTGCTGTGACCAATCACCCGATGCAACAGGTTAGAGCACTAACCCTGTAAGGTTCGAGGCTCCCCTGAAACGGCTACTGTGTAGGGACCTATGTAGTGCCATCAATTGGTGCTTAGCCACTTAGACAGAGGCACTAAATAAATACATAATAATAATTATAATAATAATAATAACAACAAGAATGACAAATAAGAGAACCACACTTTTGAGGTGCTTCTAAATATATCCATAAACACAATACAATTGGCTATTACCTTGTTATCTTACACACTGACTGTACAATTTTATTGGGAGGATAAGATGATGAGGGAGAGTACTGGTTAAATTTACACATCAAGGCTAAGAAACTGAAAAGCTTTATACCCATGGCTACCTCATGTGATTTACTTAGAACTGTCATTTGCGCAAGTGAATGCATAAACAATTAAATAAATGATTAGAAAATTCTGTAAGGAGGTAAGTGCATAGTAATGACTGGACCAGACTGGTCCCTAAAAGATAATTTTACCTTGGTACCTACAATGCATCCCTTAATAATCTCAGAAGAGTTTAAACAATCCAGTAACCCTATATCATGGCTAAATAACTAAGAGTCCTCTTGAAGGCCTCTTTTCAATTTGAAGTTTGTGGGTGACTGGCCTGTGTAGGTTTTGCAGGTAATGTTGATGAAGTCATTGCTACTGCATCTTCCATCCACGGTTTCCAGCTGGCAATCTTCGAAGGAGGAGGTGGAAGTATTGCAGTCCAAGATCTTCACTGGTGCCTTCCTTTGGTCTTCAGTCAAATATGTAGGATTAGCCTCTGATTTAGTGTCTTCGGCTATCATTCCAAATGTACTACAGACCAACCTGCAGATGCACAACACACCACAGTCTGCAATAGCTGCACTGCTAACCAAGGAATAGGAGGTTAAATATGTAGCTTTTTGATGAACATGAAGACGGGTTCCTTCATTTGTAAAAGACTTAGTCCAACTACAATTTTAAAATGTTGGAAACTGAGAGGCTTCACTTTTGTAGACCTGCCCCAATAAAAACACCATTACTGAGGTTTTGATTATGGTGGTTTGTCTAAAGGTCCAAAGACTGGGTTGGGTTGAATCAACAAGCTCAAATTCAAACTTAAGAAACTAAATCAATTAAGTAAATCCTTTAAAATGAGTTTAAATTCAAAATAAATTAGGTGTTATGGTTAGCTGAAATCCTTAAATCCACCTATAAGCGAAGCAATTATATTCTTCTAAAAGATTTCAACAATATATTGTAATTTATATTAATATATACAAATATCTTATTTTGAGTTTATATTTTAAAATGCCATTTTAGCAACTGTCATTAAATGGCCACCACTAAAATTAAATTACTACATTTTAATCAGCGTTTAACTAAATAGATCAATCCTGCTGGCAAAATAAAATAGGACAGGGCATTACATTACGTCATAGACTCATAATACTTAATACTTTATGCACATCCCTGCACATAGAGCAACAGAGCATCTATTTGCTATGCTGCTTCCACTGCTATGTTAGTTTTACATAGGTGGTTTGCAAGTCCACTGTAGAACCTCCTTCTTAATTATGTACTGCCTTGGGACAAGCTCAGTCTTTATACATTCAACTTTTGCTTTGATGTATCTTGCCTGTTACTTGTAAGTCTGGTAAATTGGCATTCTATGACATTGGGCTGTTGCTTGTCCTGCACAATGTTATGTAATGTTGTTATATACATAACTCTTATGTATATAACAGCATTACATAACATTATAGGACAAGCAACAGCGCAATGTCATAGAATGCTAACTTACCAGACTAACAAGTAACATGAAAGATACATCAATTCAAAACTGTACACCTTGTGTGATTTCTTCTTACCCTCCCATAACAGACATGCAATGAAACTCCAAAAGAAAAACACGAATGCATGTGGATCTAGGTGGATCTACCTTGCTGCAAGAAAACTGAATTTCTGAGGGCAGATGAAGGCCCAGTCATTTGTTGAAGCATCATAGACCTGGACAAGACCAGCGGCAACGAAATGTCCAGTTCTGCTAATTAGACGAACTCCCCTTTCCATATCTGATAATGTAAATATTACTTTTCATTCAACACCATAAAATTCACTGAGTTGCACTTAGCTAGAATATAAGGTCAGATTCTATTAAAATTATATTAAAATTAAAATGAGGTCAGATTTTATTAAAATTAGGGCTGCGGATTTTAACGATTAATTAATCGATTAATCGTTAAACATTTTAATCGATTAATTTCAGCTTGTTCGATTAATTTTCTATTAATTTTCTTACTTATTTTATGACGTCAACCGACCTATTTCCGGAATAAACAGTATGTGGTGAACAGTAATAATGTGAAACATTAGAGTGGAAAATTAAGCGATCATTTTGCATTTAAGGAAAATGCTGATGGAAAAGTCGAAGATGCCGAAATTTTTGAAGATTTTTGTAGATAAAAGGAAGTTACTAAGTGACTACATTTCTCAGTTTGACAAAATTTGAACTTTAGCATGTCGAATGATTGAAGGATTTTGCAGTGTATACAGTCTAAACAGTTTTTCACGCTTTATGTAATATGGACCAAATTAATCGAATTTAATCGATTAATCTCGATTAAATTTTGGAGATTAATCGATTAAAATTACTTTAATCAGTACCAGCCCTAATTAAAATTATATTAAAATTAAAATGAGATCAAATTATATTAAGATTATATTATTATTATTACAAACATTTTTTAACCCGCAAAAAGTCACACAGAAATGCAAATCGGAGATGCAGCAAATATTAAAATACAACGAGATTAGTCTAATGAACAAGAATCTTACTGCTCTCTTGGTCAATTTAACAATTGACCTGTATGTCTATTAATCACAGAATGAAATTTAAGGCTTCACCAAAGTTGGTTCCTATACCTGCATTGTTTTACCTGAATTAAGTGAGCAGTATACACACAGAAGGGTGCAGTTCTGTTTTTCCTCTGGGATGTCTGAAAGACTCCAGCACTCATCAAGATCTGCCTCGGAACCAACACAGTTGACATGAAAGAGAGGAGCATTGCTAGCTGACAAGGAAGCATTTTCATACTCGAGAAAGTCTCTGTCATAGTCACCTGTGATGTAGCCTAACTGATGACAGGCAACCCTTGAAAGTAAACAATGAATCACAAATATTAACCTCATGCCTACTCTGACGAGCAATTTTATTACATATGTTCTACACATATGTCATTCCACTCAAAAAATGTTCTACAATACACAGCTGACAGCAGTATGCCAATATAACAGGACAAACCTCTTTGGAGGTTATAATGGCTGCCTGAAAGTGAATTCAATTTCTAATGACATATCCTGAATAGATGTGTCAATACAAAATTAACAGTTCTAATTTATATAAATCGATGAGTACTTACCCTTTTCTCCATTCACCAATGTAGTTATATTACAAAGGTGATTAGATTTGCTAGATAAGTGACAATGAAAATGACATGACAATTGTATGTGACTGAATACATGAAAAGTTTGGGAATTACAACAGCTTATCTAACCTGACAGCTGGAAGAATTTGACCATCAACACAGACATTGGACCAGGCTCCACTGTGATCTAGTTGTTGCACCAATCCAATTCCTTTAGAAGCATTCTCTCCAATCAACCGTATTCCTATAAAATATCACATTTCATACATAAGTTGGCAATTACCCAAAAACTCAACCCATGAATTTTTCTCTGTTTCACTTCTAGACTAGGTACAATTTGACGTCAACAAATTTTTTTCCAATGAATCAACACAGACCCTTCAAAATGGTAGCGAAAACATTAAGTAATGCGAAAAATGCATAAAGTGTTAATGTTTAATACTACTAAAAAGCTGGTTATAAACTAAACTCACTCATATATTTTGAAATTCGAGATTGCATTTTTAGTGTAAAATTTAAAAAAAGTGATTCTACATGTATTGAGCCATTGTGTTTTTAGAGGGGGGGGGGGGGTTCTGGGATTAACATAATTTTTTAGGGGGTCTATCAATGTTTGACAACTGTTGTTGACAAGGGGGGAGTCAAAAACTGCCTAAAATTTGTTGACATAATTAATGGACGACCCCAAAGGGGTTAGTCGCTTTTTTAAAACTCTGGTATAGCATTCTAAGTGGTTTGAAAATGAACACATATTTATATGCCTAATAATCAACCCAGCCAATCTCTGAGCTACTGTAAGTCATAGCCTACCGAGATGTTGGTGGGAGGGTTTTCGCCGATCCTTTGCGTCAGCCACCACCCTCAAAGGAACTAATCTGCACACTATGAACACAGAAATCCAGGAAAATACAAGCGAATCTATTAAGCCACAGTAAGGAAATTTTTTAACTAGACAGATCTTCATGTTGGACATTTATTTAAATGGAATTTTGCTTCGCATTTATTTTAAACCTACTAACAGGAAATGACATATAGATATGACGACATTTCGATTAGCAAGGTTCGTAAAAAATCAGGTTGTGAGTTGATTCAGCCCGAAAGATTACACGGATTATTGAATTCCTCGAATAATCGATTCTTCGTTGAATCAATGTTTACTTTTAACCGATGGGTGTAAATGTAGCCTTACTTAGTGCGATACGTGCAAGCAGCCTGCAGAACCTCCTTGGCTGACAGAAGATAGCTGTTGCATAATTATAGGCCTTTCTGCTGGTCTAAGCTTTGAGTCTACTTAGGACATAGACCCCTCAAATTGCAGGACTGTAGTTGCTCATGCTCGGGTCTTGGAACTTGGGACCATTCTCAATTTACACCTTTTTTTATCACAAAATGTGAACGAATAGTCCGATTTGCATGAACTTTTTTGTTCTGTTTGTCTGGACGACAGCTATATCGGGGTAAAATATTGATACTAAATTCTGGATCATTCAAGGTCATTTCGAGGTCAGAAAAACTTAAATCTAGCCAAAATCAGAGAAAAATGGTCAGATCTCAGCCAATAATTCTTGAAATCAGCTAATTCTTTCTTGAGTTTCTCTTCTTGATAAGGTCTACTAAATGTAAGGCGATCCAAGGCTACTTTAAAACACTGCTGTTTCACAAATCCTATCCCGGCCGTTCGAATCCTTCTCTTCCCCTCACCTCCCTATAGCCATTTCAACTCTAAACATATCCACCTTAGCCGTTTGACTGTCTGCCTGCCTGACTTGCTGGATCTTGACCCAATGACCCTCTGCCAATCGATTCTGCTTTGATTAAGCGCCTGTGAAATAATGTGAATAAGGCTTCAATATCCTGGTTCTAGTGTTGTTTAGTTTTGCCTTGAGTTTTAGTTTTAGTTATTATTAGTTTTACATGCTAGGTGTTTTAGTTATTAGTTTTAGTTATTTCCCGCCAAGTTTTAGTTTTAGTTATTATTAGTTTACATGCTAGGGGTTTTAGTTATTATTAGTTTTAGTTATTTCACCGAATCTTGCAATATTTTCCCGCATAGGCCCTATAGCTTTTGCACCAAAAAGGATTCAATCGATAGCCTACACTCGGTTTCAAATCGATACTTAAAATGGCCACATACTCCACTAATTTTAGGTCTACCACCTAAATTTAGTTTGGACATCTTATAAAATTCTAAAGATCGGAAGATTACCGAACGAAGTGCTGATTATAAAACGCGTATATATCCAAAAACTTTGAATATCCTAAGACGCTAGGTTTTCGTTATGTGTTTCGTTGTGGTTTTCGTTATGTGTTTTCGTTATTATTAGTTTTCGACTGGTTTAGTTTTAGTTTTTATTTCGTTATCGTTATTCCTCTAGTTTTCGTTTTAGTTTAAGTTTTAGTTAACTAAAACCTTTTGTTTTCGTTAACGAAGGTTTTCGTTTTAGTTTTCGTTAACGAAAACAACACTAGCTGGTTCCCGCGACTTCGCTTTTGTAGGCGCTTTAGAAATCTTGAGTTTACGTATACGATTAAGGTCAAAAAGGTCAATTTCAAAGGAAAATCGGAGGATTTAGCCATAGCTCAGACAGATATTGCTATATATTTGAATTATTCTTTTACGTGTTTCCTCGAACCGATAAGGGCTATGCCTATACCTTATCTAAGAACTAAGACACATAAATTTAACACATTCCAATGCTACTTTAAGGTCAAAACGTGAAAATCAAGGAAAAGGCCATAATTGAGCCAATTTTTTTCTATTTGGGTGATTCTTTAGCCTCTTTGCTCGTGCCGATAAGGGCTTCATTCGAGAAGACATGGTACCCAAAGGTTGAAATAATCCAAGGTCATTTCAAGGTAAAAAGTCAAAATCAAGAGAAAATGGCCACATCTCAGCCAAATGTTGTTTTATTTGAGGGATTCTGTATAATGGTAATTGTTTCTTGACTTTGACCTTTGACCTTGAAATGACCTTGCGTTTACCCAAGGTCATTTCAAGGTCAAAATAAATGGAACTGCCATAACTCTTAGGTTCCACTCCTGTGTATTTACAAGAGCTCTGTCGCTCTATTCCGGGAGTGCAGGGACGTAGCGCTCTCCGCTCCTCCACACATGGTGAGCTTCTTAATTGTTCCTCGTGCGCGAACTGCTCTTAGACAGCATCGTGCCTTCTCTGTTGCGGCCCCATGTTTTGGAATGGGCTTAACATTTCTCCTTATGCCTAGAGTTCATTCAGATGCGTTTTACTGTAGCCTTAAAACCATCCTTTTCAGCCGGTTTTGGTTCGGGAGCGCTCCTGAGTAGTAACCTTGAAGGGGTGCTATATAAATCTTCGGAATGAATAAATGAATAACTAAGAATCACCCAAATACAAAAACATTTACAATTGATTTTGACCTTTGACCTTGAAGTGACCTTGGATTTTATTAGCCTTAGCCTATGGTTCTATATGTTTTCTCGAATTCAGCTCTTATCGGCCCGAACCAATAGGTGAAAGACTCACTCAAATAGAACAATATTTGGCTGAGTTATGGCCTTTTTTCCTTGATTTTGACCGTTTAACCTTGAAATGGCATGGGCATTCGTATATGCATGTATACTTGTATATTTTATTTATTCGTATAGGCCTATGTATAATGTGTAGGCCTATATTTGAATATTTAGATAGCATCTTCTAAAAGCCTCTCAAAAACGCTAGCCAACTTTCAAACTTCAAGAAGTTCATACAATACTATATTATTTTGTATTCGATTCAAATGAATTCTTGAAATGCAGTAAATTAACAGAGACCTTGTTCTAAATCGGTCGTTTCTGCCGCTGTGTATATAAGTGGGCGCCAACTCGAGGTCCTTAAGGGCCCTCAATGAAGCTGAACAATAATACGGCGAATATGCACAAGTGCGACTACACATTAGATAGAAGCGAGGCCTGCCAACAGAACGAGTCATTCGACGTTAGTCTGCCTATGTTATACTGAAACAATGTTGTGTTTATTATCGGTTTGCTTAATATAGGTCTAAGCTTTACCTACAACTGTCTGAGAGTTTGGAGTAGGCTCTAAAAATTAAGCAACGGTGTTCTTCCATGAGTGAGAAAAAGTGGTTGCATGTGATAGCCACTGCGATACTCCAGTTCTGGAATTTGTTTAGCAAGAAACCGTTTAACCCAGAGATGGATAGAACGCATAGCCAGCCATGATTCGTTTAATACTTTGGCTACACGCCCCATGCCTAGATACACCTTACCCGTCTTTCTGTCTGTCTGTCTGTCTGTCGTCTGTCTGTCTGCCTGCCTGTCTGTCTGCCTGTCTGTCTGTTTCCCTGACTGCTTGCTTCCTCCCTCCTTCACTGTCTCTCTTCGTAACTGCTTCCCCACTCTTCCGTCTTCCCACCCTCCCTGTCCTCTATCTTTCCTGGAGCATTGGTTTAGCTGGATCTATAGAACGCCCGACCACTGTTTCTCTGTCTGTGTCTATTAAGCGTTAACGATTTAAAAAAAAATTATATTTCTGAACTTTTATTCTTGGTCCGTTTCCTGTCGCGTACGTTGAAGACGACACTGACTGTGGAACAGACGTCGTCGCTGTTTTCGCAATCGCTTCCGGCGGATGCGGCGGCGATGCCTGAATGACCAAGCGATGAAACGGAACCACCCTCGTCTGCAGTTTCTCCAGGAGACGAACCCTCCGTTGAGGTGTGTTCTTTGACCAGCTGAGCCTGTGAATCAGATTCTTCGCCACCACCACGTCCTGTCTCACTGCAACTGCAGTTCCTGTTCATTATGCAGTTGGAACAGGAGGCGTTCTGCCGACACAAAACCGCTTCATCGGACGACGGTGGACAGACTTCTTGAAGCGAGCAGCAGTCGCTGGCGTTTGAATGAAAACTTTCGCTTCTGCAGCTCGGACAAATTGCGTTGTCACTAGCAAACGAGAGGCTCCTAGAATTGACCCGCGTGACCCACCGATCTCTGGATCCACAGATGGCACGACCTTGCTCTGCGGAAGACCGCGCACGACTTATGACGTGCGTTATCGAACCGGTGATCGCTTGGAAGGACGGAGTCAGGTCAGCCATCGTTTCCATCGAAAGAGGTCTGTTGTTCGATTCTCTGGAGCAGCAGGACGACACATCCGGTCTGAGGGGAGAAGTTGGTGTGGAAGTGGTTAGGCGCGGAGGATTACAACCGCAAAATGACGATGGCCGACTGTTATGAGACGTATTACGAGACGTGGCACCAGCGGCATCGTTTCCATGGTAACCGGTCGCCGGAGCCACTCCGGTTTTCGTCTCACAGCAGCCAGTCTCCGAACCAGTGTCTAATCCTTCAGAAGAAGCATTTACAATGATGTACATCGTCGAATTCATGTCGGCAAAGCTGACCTTTTTCTTTACGAAAGAAGAGAGGTTTGTCGCCAGCGAAACAGGTTCGACTGCATCTGTAGAGGCCGCTGGCTTTTGTTTCACGGTGGTACTCTGAGTGGTCGATGCTGTCTTCAGAGACGACTTCAGAGCAGCATCGGATGCTTCTGATTGTTTTGAGGTTGCAGTCGCTTTGACGCCAGACTGACGCCCTGGCATAACTTCTACATGCTTGGCTGGCTCCGGCGGAGCAGAGAAAACAGCTGACGAGAGAAGAGCAGGCGAAGTCACTCTAGCTTGGCTGTTGTTATTGTGAGGAGTGGCATTCAGCTCCTCCGGAAGGGAGACGGTCCGCACTTTCTGTGTGCGCTCGTCGACGTCTTTATCTGGGGCCACACCGTGGTCGTCAGTCACGGTCTTTTCCGCCACTACAATTGGAACGTCCGATGGATCGTTGGGTATTTCTACATCGGATTCGATGGTTTCTTCTGCTCCGACCAAGTAATCGAGCAACGTCTGACCAAAGAGGCTCCCCAACCGCTTCATCATCGCTCCATTCGAAAGCGTTTCTCTTTCGACGGAGGCTGTCGTATTGGCATCGGGTGTGGAGGTTCTTCCGCGGTTAAATAGACTCTCACTGGGCTCTTCCGAGATCGGTCTGTTAGCATGTTGTGATGATACAACTTCAAATAGACTGCTAAGACGTGGCAGTTCAACAGCTGGAATGGAGCTGGAAGGGACCAGGTAGAGGTTATCGTCTGGAAAAGTCGTCTTTAGATCCAAGATTCTCTGAATAGTTCGCTGAATGAAAGGATCCATTGGGGTACTGGGGGATGCACCAATAAAGTCCGGATTATACTGTACGATTAGTTCAGTGTTTGACGGGGGCAGCGTCTGCACTGAAGAAGTCTCGCTTGGCACGTTAAAAGCTTCGAAACTGGACCAACTAGGCAGTTCGCCTTGGAACTCAACTTGCTCGTCGTTATGACCGTACTCAGTGATCTTTCGAGTCTGTGAAGAAGCACGGCTGGTCTGTGAAGTGGAACGGCTGGCCTGTGAAGCGGAACGGCTGCTCTGTGAATTGGAACGGCTGCTCTGTGAAGTAGAACGGCTGGAGGCATTCTGCGATGTTGATAAAGAGGATGGCCTGGAGCGACGAGTGTCAACGGTTCCTGTCTTCCGACTTCCTTTTGTTCCTCCCTTCCGCAGCTCGGCATCGACCTTTCTGATCTCATTTCTTATGTCGTCGTCGATGGAGACGATATGAGACAAACGCGCATCTCTCAAAGACTCGAGTTGAATGACGCTTGCTGCTGTCGATCTCTGAGAAACGTTGGGCGTGGACGTGGAATCTGCAGGAGGCGTTTTTATTCCATGGGCTCTTTGATCGTCCAGTCTCTCAAGAAATCTGTCCAGTCTATCGACATCAGCTTGAACTAGCTGTTCTTCCAACTTGATGGACTGTCTCTCACGCGCGAGGGACTGTCGTTCAGTTTTCGCATCGGAAGCCGACGACGACGATGACCCACTGGTCGGTGATAAGTTGTCGTTCGACCGGGTTTCAGAAGGACGAGTTCTGCGATTGATCAATTCCGTCAGAACCATTTCCAACGCCTCGAGGTCGTTTAGAACCTGGGTTTCCTCCTGACTCAAGGACGCAACCTCCGCCGTCTCCTCATTCCCTTCCGTTGCATCCAATTCCTCGTCGCTTGATGGCATCCTTTCTTCCTCCCTGCTCGGAACATCTTTTATCCAGAACTCAGACGCTCTTAGTGTCGCCCGGTTTTTCGAGGACTTTCTTGATGAATCTCGCTCTGACTTGTGGCTCATGCCTTCTTTCTCTTCTCTGAGTCCAGCACTTAAAAGCGGTGCCTAGTGCTACGAGAATCTACCGCTGAAGACGTGCGATTCGTCGATGCTGTTATTCCTGTTTAATTTTTCAGTAGACCTATTTCTTTCGTATAGCGACTTCTACAAAACAAGCGTTTGAAAAACAAATCCAATGATTCACAAGGTCAGAGTTTAGATAGACCCTAGATGAAATTATTGGGAAACCTGCTTTCAGGGCCGGATTAACCCATTAGCCAACTAAGCCAAACCACTTTAACCACTGCTTAGGGCCCCACAACATTTTGAGGGCCCCAAATATCAGGGAAACTTAAATTGCACCAATGTCGTAATTGACAAAATGACAATAGTAAATGCATGTATTATTATTTAGCCAATATTCATTATAAAATTTTTTTACGTACGATTCGAACGCTATGTTCAGAGACACGTAGGCATACTTTTGCGTGGCTTTGGGGCAAGGGCCCCAGATATCTTAACCCGTCTCTTGGTTTATGCCCCCCCCGGAAGTCTTAATCAGGCCCTACCTGCTTTGCTGTATACTAACGCAGATTCTATATAAACAAGGTTTGACTTATCAATTAATATCGCTTTACCAATGTCATTCTATAGTCGTTACGCTGTTAACCATGTTAAGGTAAGAGATTAAGGTTGTACTGCTGTTTTATTAAGATACGTTCGATTATTTACAGTAGGTTATACAGACTCACCGCGTCATAATTTCCAAGTTTGCCAATAACAATAGAATTACGTCATGCATATCGGTGTGCAAAATAATAAATATATTATTTTAGGCGCTATATATATAGGCCTATATGTATATATAGGCTATATATATATATATATTATATAATTATAAGTAAGTAAAGTAAGTATATTCTCTTTATATTCGTTTTATTGAGAAAAAAACAATAATGACAAAAACGCAGAAATGCTTACATGAGTGATAATGGATAATTAAAGTTAATTAGAAAATTTTAGAATAAACTAGTAGCCTAAATATTTTTATATAAGGATCTGGGAATAAATTGAGTTGTCTCTGGGTTGTGTGCTCTAGGTCTTAATTGGTGAGAGGAGAGAACCCATTCCTGACAAATCTGTGTTTACAAATAATGTTTAAATCCCTGAGGGATCTTGTTTACCTCGGGGCATAATAATAATAATAATAATAATAATAATAATAATAATAATAATAATAATAATAATAATAATAATAATAATAATAATAATAATAATAATAATAATAATAATAATAATAATAACAATAATAATAACAGTTAAAAGTTGACGCATGATAAAAGTTCAGCTAGGGCCTAATCATAATAACCATTCATTTCTATTTATAGTTACATCATTGATGACGACCATTTATACTGACGTCATTGTCATCACGGCGGAAGTAAACAGCTGTAATGTGCATTTGCACTTAGTTTACATCGTTGAATTACGAGTAACAACATTAATTCGCTAGTAGCCATGGTCTGCATTAAACATCGGCTGCGGATCTTTTAACAGCAGGCAACCACAAGAAGACGTCTACAGTTAAAGAATGGTATGTGAGTCCATTCACGGCGACACAATTCAGACCTATTTAATAGCATTCACAGGCTAAGAGGTTTACACTCGTAATTAAACCAATGAACCACTGTGTTTGTTGACCTCTTTAGTGTTTTAAAGATAGGTTAGGCAGGATAGGTTGTGGCCTTTGTGGGCCTCTGAATTGATGTCGATACTACATGTTCATGCTTTTAAACTATTAGCCTAATGTTTACTTTTTAAAACTGCGATAGCCATCTAATCCAATCCAGTGACTTCTACAACGACGTTATCAGAATGAATAAGGTACCCATCGATAGTCTCTTCAAGTGAATCCCCCGTTATATATATATATATATATATATATATATATATATATAGAGAGAGAGAGAGAGACAGACAGACAGAGACAGAGACAGAGAGACAGAGACAGAGAGAGAGAGAGAGCGACAGACAGACAGACAGACAGACACAGACAGAGACAGACAGAGACAGACAGACAGACAGACAGACAGAGAAACAGAAACAGACACAGAGAGAGACAGACACAGACACACACAGACAGAGAGAGAGAGGTGGGCTAAGTATATCACAATATCACATATCACAGTATATAAAAAAGTATACACCTTTACAAGCGTAGGCCATATAGTATAGCCCAAGTTTGTACATGGATTAGCTGAGCTATGAAACAGAAATCGACCAAAGCTTGATACAGAATAAATTGATACATAAATTGGTCAAATTGATATTTTTACGTATGATCGATAAAAGTCAGATTATGCACCTCAACATATTTCTGTGGCGGATACTAGTTGATAGGGAAGTAGCTAGCATTGGGCTTGGGGATTAAGCCCCTTCCCCAACGAAGCTGAAGCCCCTCCTCCCAAAAAATAAATGCAGCCGTTGTATGCTTACGCGACTAAAAAAAACCGCATGAACACTATTCATGTTTCTATGCTCAAAGTTTTAGTCCCGCCCAAACGAAAAGTCCTATCGATTGCTATAGATTGCGTATTAGGCTAGGAGTTTAAGTTAGACTGAACATATTGGTAACCATTTTGCCACAGACCTGCGACCCTTTCCACCTTCAACGTCAGCAACAGCAGCAGCAGCAACGGAAATAGCTTCGCCATCACCTGTCGCCATCCCCAGAAATCCCGATGAACACCGGCGCCGAGAGAGCGGCGGAGACTTCGTGCAGCGACGACCTCAGCAGTCAGTCCGTTAATTCAGCGACCAGCAGCCAAGAGGATCTCGAATGGGACAACTACAGCCCCCCTCTCAGCTCATGCACTGACGAGTGCAGCTGCACTCCGTCCTCGTCGCCATGCATTTCGTGCCGTACACTGACGTCCTGTCACTCCTGCATCGGCGGTCCTTGCCCTTCCCTCTGCAGCTGGCCGGAGCAGGAGGAGTCCAGAGTCCCGTGTTCAACGGACTTGTCTCGAACACCTCCTTTCGCCTGGCCCCCGCCCACCATCCGAGGAGGCATCGTTCTCCGGGGGGATGAGACGGACAGTCAGTCCACCACGGGCGATGACCTCCTGTCAATGGAGAGTCCCAGCTGCAGCAGGACGTCTCGTCTCGTCTCCTCAACGCAGGAGGGTGTTCTCGGTGCCAGCATCGTCCTAAGCGGCAAGCCGAGTTCCGCTTCGATCGATTTCCGTCGCAAGTGTACCGCGTATTGGGACGGCGTTCGGAGTCTGCATTCCATCGCATCCTCCACGGAATCGACGACCACCGAGGCGGCGGCGGACACCTGTACGAGCGTCTACAGTCTCCTGTCTCTGTCCAACTCTGACAGCAGTCAACCATCGACTCTACGCATCTTCCAGTCCTTCAGCGCCCCATGCGGCAAAGTACGAGTGGAACGGATTTCTCTGGCTTCCCGAACCGTGAGACCTCATTCGGCTGACGACATCGGTCGATTTCGCATTTCCACCGACCGCCGTGAGAAATGTTCCCGTGACGATGAACCGACACGTGGTCACCTGACGAAACGAGTCTATAGCGCCGTTCAGTTCTCGCAGATAGTTACGGCTCACTGCTACGACGGCGAATACGCTTTCCATTCGGCTGTCGAAGAGTGCGACACCATCATCCAAAGTGGCAATGAAGACCAGAAAGAAGAAGAAAGGAAGCACCAGAACAGCGATACAAACAGGGAGGGCGATTCGTGCAATCACGTTCACCATTCGAAACAACAGAAGGATCATAGCCAAAATACCAAACACCAGAGAGACCGTGATCAACAACCTGAAGACCATGCAGACCACTGTAGAGACCAGTGCAATCGTCGCCGACGCTCCATAGATCATAAAGAAGATAATGCTCACTTAAAAGATCAGATCGATTGTCTCCAAGGCCGTAGAGACCGCAGTGATCAGTTGAGAGACCATAACGACACTCGACGACATCCGTGGAGCACTGACCACCAGCACCGTGCTGCCAAACTTCCAGACCATTGTTATGACCCAAAAGACCACAATGAGCATGGGAATCACAAAAGAGGCCATAATGAGCATGGGAATCACAAGAGAGGCCATAATGAGCATGGGAATCATAAGAGAGATCACAATGAGCATGGGACTAATGAGCATGGGACTCACAAGAGAGATCACAATGAGCATGGGAATCGCAAAAAAGACCACACTGAGCATGGGAATCGCAAAAACGACCAGTCTGAAGGTCACCACGGCCATAGGCATCACGTCAGACAGCACAAGGATTCGAAAAGATACCATGGTAAGAGACACCCATTCACAAACAAAACGGACTTAAGAGACCCGGGTGATCATCGCCATCACAACACAGACAATAGCGACTGTTGCGACGATCCAAAAGAACAACACATCGACTTTGGAAATCATGGACATCGTAGCAAAGGTCGTTTTCGTGAGTCAGTGGGCCAACTTGATGATTGTAAACAGAAAAGAGACAACAGCGCATGTTGTTCTGACTCTGGAGACAGCTTTGGTCATGAGCGTCACGGCGGACATCTTAAGAACACTAATCAGAAGTCAAAAGACCAAGACATTCGTCCGCATCGCGAAAGAGACCATGGCGACAGTCACAACGATTCAAGAAACAAAAGCCACACTGATAACGGACATCGTCTTGAAAAGGTTAACATCGACTGCGCCCCCCACATCAGAAATTCCGATAGCCAAGAATGTCACACAGTAAATTCTTCAGATGACGTCCATATGGATTCCAGTTGTGAAACGTACAAAGTCTCCGAAAGCTGCAGTAGAGGTTTCAGTAGTGATACCGAATCGGACCTCGAAGACTACATTAAGGAGCTTAAATGCAGGCAATCCAGATATCTTGACGACGAACGATTCTACTTGGGTTTCATGAGTTATGAGAAAGCACCAGAAAGAGAAGAAGAAAAGAAAGAGGATAAGAATGAGAATAGAGTAAACGAAGAACCAGTGGAGAAATTGGAGGCAACGTGTGATGCAGACAATGCCTTCAGCATTGGCAACATTCCTGATTTAAGAAACAGTAACGCATCCGAGGGAACACAGCCAGTATGCCAGACCGAAGATAGACAGATAGACGTTGACCTCAGGTGTTGTGAATACCCTGAAACAATTCCGCCACTTGAGTACTTTCAGGGTAGGGCCAAACTCAGTATTGAAGGCGACCTAGATGAACGACCGAAGAACGACTCTCCATTGCTCTATGAGCCGAGGCCATTACCCCTTCGCAGCTGCACTCCGCAACCACCAAGAGAAACGTATTTCGTTGAACCCGTACACGAGTTACACTCAAACGCGAGCTTCGAACCGCATCTAGCCTATCCGCCTCTATCGCGGTGGCCTCTGAGTCGTGTCACAGCCCAAGGCGCCCCCTGCATCCTTACGGCACAACCTGCCGTCTGTATGCCAGAAAAAATGCCCAGAACTCCGGTAGTGGCGTACAAGACGACGGCGGATGGCGATAGAAGACCGACTTCTATACGAGATAAAGCTGAGAACATGCCGATCGTACGTCGGTTTATTCCTATGCAAATCGGAGATATAACGGATGTCTATCAGATCGAAGCTTTCTCTAACAGACGGTCTTGGGGACTAAAGCCCGAACTGGTCCGCGATGAGCTCGCGACAGCCGCATCCATAACGAAAAGAAGTTTCGTGGATAGAGAACGAAGAATTCCGAGCAAGAGCGTTGGCTGGGCAAAGCAACTGACGCCGATTCCATCCATCCATTCAGACAATGCATTGGCTGTCTGTGTTGACAATGACTCGTTTGATTCCATGACGTCATACTCCACACAGGACAGAAACCCGTTGGCCACTGACCCTCCTCTCAGATCCATCGCTCAGAGTATGAATTCGTTAGCGGAAAATCGAATATCGTCTTATCCGCCTGGGTGTACGCCTGGATGTCCGTCTGCAGCAGCCAGTTCTACACGTCGCTCGATTCTAGTTGGTAGCAGGGTGTCAGACGAATCCAGACTGTCGTCGACGATTGGAGGAAGCAGAGTGGCGTCGATTCCAGAAGACAGCAGAGCAGTGTCCTCGATGCCAGGAGGTGGTAGATTATCTTCGTCGATTCCAGGAGGAAGTAGGCTTCCACCTTCTGTCCCTAACGATGGTTGTCTAACGTCTTCTGATAGATCAAATTCTTCTTATGCCTGTCCAGCCATTTCAGAAACGTACATCGGTCCAGACGATGCAAAATACTCGATTGTCCACGACTTTGAAAATAAGCGACACACATTTGGATACTCGGACCGCCAAGTCACTGTACGTCTAACACGCCATACGACGACCAACCGACACGGTCTGACCATCGGTTCCTTTAATTCTCAGACAGAGGTTCTTGTTGCTGGGCCTCATTTCGCTCAAGCGGACATCTATTCCGTGGATCCTTCGTTTAATGGCGTTGAGGTCATTCCTGCAATCGAAGATCTCATTGTCCAGATACCGTCGCAAACGGAGCCTCCCAAAAAGACAAAGCCTTGCGAAAAAACAAAGACAACAAAGCCTTCAGAAACAGCGAAGCCGCCATGTGATGACTCTGATGTGACGTGTCTAAAGGAACTGCTGGCCGTTCCTCTTAGAGGACAGGATGACTCTGACTCCGAGAGAAGCGCTGACTCGGACGGGCAGCTGTGTAAGGCCTCCAGGAGTCGGTGCCTGGACACATCAGCCAGCGGAGTTCCCTTCTGTCAACCACAGCGCCTCTCCTCTAAACAACCACTCCCCAACCTTTACCCTTCGGAGAATTGCCTCTGTACTTCGGTCACTCAGGTCATATCGCGATCGATGAAGCACGGCACCGACGGAGACTGTGACGGTTGTGCTGTCATGCGAGACAAGTGCAGTTCATCCAACCGAAGGAAGTGGTATCGATCACTCAGTTCAAAAACTATCCACGACATCCAGAGCGAAGATTCCCTCACTGACGGAAACAGTAGCACCTCCGAAATAAAGTCAGAGGAGTGTCAGCTGCACAGGACGTCCACGTGGGTCGACTGTTGCACTCTTCAGGGATCAGAACTACGACGCCAAACACAAGCTGATGAGTATGGGGAAGAAATGCAAGAGGCGTCCTCTTGCACGGACTCCGTTACGACAATCTACACCCGCCTTCCGACGTCATCCGCCCGCCATAGGCCCGTCAACTGCTGCGCTCTGGCGACGGAATCATGCGATGAAAACTGTTTCACTAGAGCGACAAAGAGGTACTGTAAGGAAGCTGAACGAAAACCAGACGGCAGGAAATGTCGGCGTAGTTCGCCAGAGGCAGTAATACTGTCCTGTGGTCACCGCTGCCGTCTTGCAGCGGACGATAGGATCATAGCTTCCACTGTAGTTGCCTCTCTGGGACATCACCGATGCAATGCCTTAAATGGTGGCGGAAGATCCAGAGAGCAGACGTTTGAGCGCAAGTACAAGGCGCTGAAGCAATACTGCATTGAAACGCTTGGATGTGTCCCGCCGCCACCCACACCACTGCGCTTCGAATGATGGCCTGCTGAATGGAAACTATTGGACTGATAGAAGACAGAGCCTGAGATAGATTATCTATAGATATGTGGACAGAGATAGATAACACAGACAGACAGATAAGCTAACAGACGGACAGTCGAAAGGAAAGAGATTAGAGTTTGTCTCAGAAATTAATTTCATCCGTATTGTAGTAAACTGTAGCTTATATTAAATTATAGCGTTGCGGAGAGCGAAAAATAAAACCACCTTGCAATTTATCTCCACAGATCTCACAGTAACTGTTGTATTTATTATCAATTAAGTACGCATTGGCGGCATTGCCTCCTTTGACCTACTGAGTTATTACACAAGTTAATCATCATTAGCCTGAGCTCAGAAGAGAAATTTAACATAGAAAGATTTAACAAGCCATTGGCATCCATCACATAACAATATAATTATTTTAAGAACGACGAAAGATTATGCTGCGCGCAGTTACTAGCCTTGGTTGAGCACAATGCCAGCCGCGCAGATCCATAAGATAATCTTGTAGTCAAGCAAAGCTCCGTAGCGGTGCTGTAGGTTTCCTTAAATGTATGTCTTTATCAACTTACAAAGGACGAGGATTCGGTAATAAGCCAGAAAGTTAAAAGACCACTCGATGAGTTAAAAAATCTGACGCCTATAAAACTATAATGTCTAGTAACAACAGACATCAGTCAAGGTAAAATTGTAGAGCTAATTCACTTGAAGAATTCCTCAGAAGCGTGACCAGAGTCCAGAGTTGTACAAACTGCAGGACACAAGACATAGAAAACTCATGTATAGAGGCGCGGATAGTCAGCCGCCAGATGAAGATGCACTTAGATTTCCTAATCCTTGAAAGCCAAAGAGAAATAGTGAGTTTTGAGCCGCTTTTGAAGGAAGTGAATTTGAGCTATGAAGAGAGTGGCAGTCGATTCCATTCCTTTGGAGCAGAGGCGTGGAATGCACGAGAGCCCATATAGGCCTATTATTATAACTGTTCTGCATCGTACGTGGCCCAGCTAAAAGACCTGTAGGCTACTTGATGATCGCAGGCAACGAGGAGGGATGTAAAGAGTTGTTAGTGCATGAATATAGGTAGGTGTGCTGGTGCTGTGAGCTTTGTAGGTCAAACAAGCCAATTAAAATTTTATTCTGAATTCAACGGAAGCCAATCCAGCTCATGGAGTAGGCCGGATCCGAGGAGCATGTTCGTAGTGGGACACGAAGCACTACACGAGCTAGGGCCTATAGGCCTACATGTCAAAAGACTCGGATTACTAAGTCAAAGACTCAAAGTTACCAAGTCTGAATACAGATCCATGTCGAAGATCAACAGTTTAACAACGAGCTGCATTGGTTTCGCAGTCGCTTTTAGCAGGTCCATATACTCTCGTCGTTAAACTGCTAAAGCGTTAAAGTATCGATTACTGCTATTATGTATAAGTAAGTCTGTATATGGCTATTTATCTAGCGCCTTATAAGAACCTCACGAAGGTGCTAATTAACGTATACCTACCTAGCAAATGTAAACAGATGTGACTTAAGACATTTCGGAAAGGTTTCCTCAGCTGCATGCGGTGCATTGTTACGAATTGTTAATGGAAGACTGTTCCAGTATGAAGGTCCAATGCATAAGAAGGCGCGGAGCTCCCGCATCGATGTACGAGAGCGTGGGACCATAATCTAGTCCCCCTCGAGCTGCAGAATGTAAGAATCGACGACCTGGCTGGCTGGAGACGGGAACACAGAGCTCCCTGGGAGACTAGCTGGGACTGCACTGACCATTGATATTCGTCTCATGAGGATGATCGTGAATGTGATCCTGTCCCTAATTACGTAACATACAGGAACGTAATGGTAAAATGTACTCGATTTTATAGCGACCGTATAAGGCCTCGACCCTGGTCTGCTAATTTGTTTCAATGAATTGATCGGTCGAGATCCTTCACCACCGCTTGTCCTTATGAATGGGCGCCACGCCATTTAAGGTCCCCGTGGGCCGTGAACGGACCGTGCTAGCCCGACATTTCAATTTCTGAACTAAGCCAGCATCCGGAACCGAAACACGATCCACACTCTCTCTGACGCAGAGAGCGAGTGAACGCAGCCTACGCACTTACCGAAGTAGCCAACTGGGCTATAGTATGGAGCAGTGAGTATATCTATTCAGAAGAACTTAGTCAAACAATAATTATGTTGAACAGGAGGTAAAGCTAAACTTTACAATAGTAGGTGCACTACCATATCAACCAAATTATATACAAATACGTACATTATGTTTATGTTGCGGTGTAGGACATTGTCCCCCCTGGACATTGTCCCCCCGGACATTGTCCCCCCGGACATTGTCCCCCCTGGACATTGTCCCCCCAGGGTAGGACATTATCCCCCCAGTCTAAGATATAATCGTATAATATTCTTGTGGAAATATGTATATGTATGCGTGTATATATTTTTGTATATGAATGTGTAAGTATACATAAATATGCATATATATATATATATAGGTATATACATATTTACATATTTATATATATATGGATATATATATATATTTGCATGCATATATACTTATATATATATATGTGTGTATGTAATACTATGTATCTATATGTATATGTATAGGCTATATATATACTGTATATGTATATAGATAAATGTATATATGTACAGGTATATGTACATATATGTATATATGAATATATATATATGTACTTATGTATATATGTGTGTGTATATATGTATATATACATATATATGTACATGTATATATATTTTTGTATATGTACATATATGTATATATGAATATATATATATGTACTTATGTATATATGTGTGTGTATATATGTACATGTATATATATTTTTGTATATGTATGTGTAAGTAGACATATATATGCATATATATGTAAGTATATACATATTTACATATGTATATATACACTGTGTCCGGATAAAAAGGGACCCTTTTGTTATCATGAAAATAAACTAGTAAATATTCTTCGATTTTTTAAATTCCAAAACCATTTTAATCCTGAGATAATTTGCTAACATGGTTAAAATGTAAAATTTCCTGTCATCAAATAATTACGTCATAATGACGTCATTTGCATCAAAATTTAAGTATGACAAAAAATTGTTGCGTCGGATGATCGGATCGTCGTAAAACGGAAATCCATTTAACAGAACCAGGCGGGAAAATAAGTGGAACTTTTCCCCGTGATTGTTTGCTGTCGGAAAAATTGTTGTTTGATATCCAGGGTATATTCGGATTATTACACATTCCAACAAGATGGCGCTCCAGCTCACTGAGCTCGTGAAACTGTTGAACTGCAGACAAAGGAGACTCTGGATTTCATGCCTCCTAATCTTTGACTGCCAAACAGCCCGAACTTTAATCCCGTTGATTACAAGATTTGGGGACTAATGCAATAGAAGGTTTACAGGACAAAGATCAGAGACATTGAAGAACTCCGTGCGCGTATTGTTAATGCATGGGATGAATTTGATCAGCTGGTTATCGCTGCTGCCTGTGGCGCGCTCGTCTTGAAGCTTGTGTTGAGGCAGAAGGTGGACACTTTGAGCACGCCTTGTAGTCTAATATTATTCAAATGTAAAAATTAAATTAAACTAAAATTTATAATTGATGAATGACAGTTTAAAATAATATTGAAAATTTTAGATGATTTTTGTGCCGTCCTTGACACTTGAATTTTGATGAAAATGACGTCATTATGACGTCATTATTAAATAACGAAAACTTTTATACTTTATCCAGTATTTAGCAAATTATGTCAGGATTCAAATGGTCTTGGAATTTTAAAAATCGATGAATATTTACTAGTTTATTTTCATGATAACAAAAGGGTCCCTTTTTATCCGGACAGTGTATATATGGATATATATATATTTATATATATATTTGCATATGTAAATATATTTGTATATATATATGTATTTATATATATATATACATATATATATACATATTAGGGTGGTCCTTAGCTCCATGTAACGGAAATTTTTGATGAATTTTAAAGGAGGCACCCTTCCAACTTATTGATTTAGGTACAAAAATATGTATATTGAAAAGTTTGTAAAGATTTTATAAGTTTTAGAGGTTGCTACCGGACCGAACATATATCAAATTGTAAAAAATCCGCTGATAAAACATTGAATATTGCATAGTGTGTACTATTCTTATGCAAAATTCAAAATATTCTGGTGGACAGTGGTATTTAATATTTGGGTCAATACACATAAGTGAACATGAAAATGTTGAGTTCCAATTAATATTTCATATATTAATACATCAGTGTCTTTTTGTTCCTGTCTGGATATCTTTGACGATATTCCTTAACAATCAACCGCAGAAACTGCTTCTGATCCTCGCTATTTGTTGGAAGCTTGTAATACTTGCACACGAGTGCCACTCCACGCTCTGCTATGTCATTCATAACTCTTATTAAGCTGGTGGTGGGTTTTACTACCTTGCAGTTGTTATCTTTTGGCCAAGCATCAACATCTTGTTGAAGGAAACTTGATGGATTGCCTGTAATGCTGAAGAATATTCTAGTCTTTTCCCTAAAAAATCTTCCAGTTGCTTCGAGCTGATCAATGTTCTCTTTTGAGGATGTTGATGCCAGTTTTGTCCAGAGCAGCAACCATTTGGTGCTTGGTATCATTGGAGTTATAAATGTCATGAGAGTATGCATAAGCCAGCAATTCCTCCGACAGATGCTAGAGGTGACTCAGAAATTTTTTCATTGCAACCTCTGTAACTGCGCTATTTTTCTCTTTGTATCTGTCAGTGTCTTTCAAGAGTTCCAGGTCAATTCGAGAAGCAGATGGTGTATACGGTTCTTGAAACAAGACTTTGACATAACAGCATTACAGTGAACAATCAGATGTTAGCTATCCTCTTTTCTTGTCTTCTTGTCAACTTGAACTGTCTCTTGAACATCAAAATCTTAGGACTGTAAATACTCTAGGCCATTCACCTCGCTCTTTGTAGTCCAGTTGGTGCTCTGAATGGTATGCCCCTGGAAGGCACTCCGCCCAAGACGGTTATGGTCAGCTCCAAGCTCCACCAGTTCGCGATAGTCGTCCGTGGTTGGTATTGTTGAAGTTGACTCTCAGCAAAGGCAATAATCTCTTGATTCACAGGAAATTGCACCGTGAAAAACTAATCGGCTGTTACTGTTTCCTAATTTGATCTGTCTATAAGTTCCCAGCTTTTCTGGAATCTCTTTAAAATCATTACCGGTATGTCTGGACCTTTGCATGGATCACGAGATAGTATGACCAATGCCTCCACAGAGTCCACATTATTTCTAGTATGAGATGGTGACATGCACACCACAACATATTCTTGTCAAGTTTCTGCTCCAACAAGATGCAGCCAGCCACCATATTTGGTCCAATGTTTACTTTCCTTTTATGTACAGCACTGTCTCTCTCTTCTTGCCAAAGTCCTATCAACACAACACATCTTATCTGGGTCCCCTGCGTGGGCTGTGTTAATAGAAACAGTCTGCCCCTTCAATGCTGCTATTTGCAAGGTTTGGGCATGGGCAATGTCACACAAATCCTGTAAACCTGATTCTCATTCTTCTTCTTTATTCTTTAGCACTTCTGGTTGTTTTGCTTGTTCTCCTTATTTCCCTAATTTTTTAATAGTTTTTGAAGAAACCTTCAATTTTTCTTAGAAAGCGTTGATGTCTTTGCGGAAACTTCAAGAACATGACTGGCTATAAGGAATTGTATTGTATTGTATCGATCAATTTATATGACAAGCATCTGCTACTAGGCCTATTTGATTGGTTGTTTTATACAATCGTAAAACACTGTCAGGATTTCTTCTTTGCTTTGTAGCTTTGTATTACTGAATGTATAATTCCTGACCTAAGTCACACACGTGTCTTTGTATCTTGTATCTTACAGTGTATCCAATTAGCTAAAACCTAATTCTAGACTTTCCTGTCAGCTTAAAAGGTACTATTTCAGCATTGTTTTGCTAACTGATATTATATATTCATTCGTAATGACATTTAACATAAGCTAGCGCAGAGAGCGCCTCTGAATAAATATCTCGAAGGGCGCTATATAAATGTTCAATTACATTACATTACTATACTTGCAAAGATCAAGTTGACTAGATACAAACCATGCAAGTAGTAACATTTTATGGCATAATAATTTACACGCGTCAATAACAATGACTATTCGCTTGTATCAATTACCGCTCAATGTTAGCTGTCCATGGCAAACTTTCAGAGCCGGTAGCGACCTCTAGATATTATTATTTTGAGCTGAAAAAATTACAGAATTGTTTTCTCATTCATAGAAACCAAACTAGAGGGTGCCCCATGAAAAAAGTCAAAGTTGATAACTAAGGACCACCCTAATACATATTTGGATCTAAGTATATATATATATATGTATATATAAATATGTGTGTGCATATGCATATATACATATATATATATATGTATCTATATGTGTACATATGTAAATATGTATATATATATGGTTTCTCAGTGAGTTGTGACGTTTCGAAGTATATTGCAACAAAAAGTATTTGGCGTCCGGGGCGCATGAACCCCACATAGTATGCGGCGGTTTAAGGGTTAAGTTTAGGCCTACACCTGAATGAAATAGCCAACAAAACGGCAACTAAGGTTTATCAATGACATGCAGACTATAGGCTATTTACACATAGAGGGGGGACAATGTCCGGGGGGATAATGTCCTATACAAATGCACAATGTCCAGGGGGCGAGTCCGTTCCCCACCACATTAACCATAATAAATTACTACTCAATAAATTCATTTTATTTTCAGGTAAATATTACAAATACAACAGAAAGGAACATAAGAATTCCTTCAACTTCCACTGTTCCACCCAAAACGTTTTTCATATCTAAAGTTTGCTGCAAACACTAACCATTAAAATTTTTGCAATGAAGTCAGTCATATTACAAACCAAATTATAAATCATAATAAATTATAAAAACCAAAATAAATTATTGCACTAATTACAGTATTGTAAACATGATCAGAAAATTAATCCCAATATTCATAACAGTCTTTTTGCTCTGAAGGTAACATGTCACAATAAAATTTTGCCATTTTTGTAACATTTAAAAGTGGTTTTAAAGCAGTAGAGATAAGAATTTTAGTAAATGTAAAATACATGCACAGTACACTATGAGAGAAATCATCGTGCATCTCAGAGGGGCACATAACAACACACAATGGCCAGAGTTCAAATCCAGATCAAGGGGTAAAATTGGCTGAAATAATACATAATAATAGACTTCAAATCAGATAACCAGCCAATAGACACAGGCATAAGAATTTTCCTCAAATCGAATCTAATAACTTCTATAGCACCTTCATCATAATGTGTACAGAATCAATCAATGGTTGCTTTAAGTTAAATATTGTAATCAACATAATAATCCACTAGAGAAGCCAGGTCGACATTGATAAGTCAGATAAACCAGAAGTCAAGCTACAGAGGGTAAGCAAGCTGAAACAGACGAGTCTTAAATTTAGTTTTGAATGACATTAGAGAACTTAGAATGTAAAACTGGGCAGCGAATTCCAAAGCTTTGGACCAACCATCAAGAATGCCCGAGTTAACAACACTGTTTTGGTACAAGGCACAGCAAGAGTTCAGGGTCGCAGCTGTGTCAACTTGATTTTTCTTCTAATAAACGAATATGTGATGATGAGGGTATCGATTGAGTGTAAAAGTTGCTGGTATCAGGAGCACGGAGTGGAAATAAGTCGGCTGATTTGAATGCAATATGTTACACTCAATCCTTTGCTTGATGGGCAGCCAAGTGTAATAAGTGCAATATTGGTGTAATACCGTAATTATGTTGATACTTGTGGGGTTTTGTTACGGATCTAGCCAGAGAATTTTGAGCTATTTATAGCTTGTCCAAATCTCTTTCAGCAATACAAAGTAATGAGAAGTGAATTACAGTGGTCAAGATGGCAAGTAACCGGAGAAGTTGAAAAAGAGGCTATGACAGTTTGAAGCAGGTAAGATCTTTCACCACGAAAGTGAACCGAATTGCATACAATTTTAATATGGTTAGAGAAGGACACAGTGGAGTCAAAAGTTATACCCAAACAAACAATCAACACTCATACATTTGAAACAATCAACACGCACATCAGCCAATCAAATGTGTGGATCTGTTGACCTATGCCTGAGAGGAGGAATTCAGTCTTAAAAGAATTCAGAAGTTGGTTGACTGAACATCGCAAAAAAAACAGTAACTGGAGAGATGAGGAACCGCACAGTTCAAGAGCAATGAAATGAAAGAAATAGCTGGCTATCACTGGTAGACAAATGGCAGTCAAGATTAATTACACCATGAAGTGAGCCAAACAGAGTGGTATATAGTGCCAACAGGAGTGGGTCCAGCAAATAACCTTATGGGACCCCCCCAATTCAAGACAGTTGGTATCTAAGTGAATTGATTGAAACAGATTGATTACTAGGGTGTAGCAAGTGTTTGACGTGGTGGGGCATTTTATAATTGACAGTATCAAAAGCGGCAGAAAAATCAAGTACACGAGTGCAAACACCTTCCCTTTGTCCATGGAGCTGATTATGTGATTGTGAATGGCAAATACTCCACTTTCAGTGGAATCATATTTACGATATGCAGTTTGGAAAGAGGACAGAGTTTATATGATCAAAGGTGACTAATCAAGTAGTTTGCATCTATCTTTTCCAGAATTTCGAAAATAAAGTGAAATCGATCTTCAGGAGAAACAGTTTTTAAAAAGAAGGTAAATTGTTGCACGGGTGATTTTTGCAGAGAAGTCTTCAGCAAGAGAGAGGTTAATTAAGAGAGATATTCCAACCCTATGGGGTCTGGAATCCGGTAGGCCAGATATGGGTGAAAAGAGGAGTTTGTTCAAATCTGGCTATTAGCTGCTTTCTCCATGCCATGATTCATCATTTAATCTTTCCATCTCCTGAAAAGAATGTTTGATATCTTGGGCTTATCTTGTCATATATCAACAAGATAAGCCCAAGACATCAAACATACTCTTAGAAAAACAACATAATGGGCAATACAAAAATGTTTAAAATCCTGTGCATAAAAGAGCATTCACAAGGAATTCCAGTCTAGATGTTTTCTTTCTCAATTTTAAATGAGACCTTGGACCACTGCTTGATAGCCACAAAGTCCTTCAGGTCCTTTGACCGCCACACACAGCCCTCCTTTCCTAAGACAAAGCCGAATGGACGACGACCTTGTTTGTACCTAATCTTAAGGCCCAGCTTGTTACCAGGACAACCTTCTGCCTTGCAGAAAATCTGGCCTAAAACAAGAAACACACAAATCTCAACACAAGAAATCTGCAGTCTCTAAAGTTTATAAAACTTTAGTAAAGCTTTTAGAACTTACATGTATAAATTATGTAATTACTTTGGCCTTAACTTGGTTGCTGGTGGAAATTAATTTGATAAAATTATTCACATTCTTGATGAGGTACAGCATATATTCACATTCTTGATGAGGCACAGCATACTACTATGCAATCACTAAACTTTCTAAGCATTCTGATTTGGACCATACATTCACTACTTTACAAGGGAAAATCGCATTTCCAAAATCCGTAACTCTGGCTTTTTGGAAAATGGATTATTGTCCAAGGTAAAGGATGCCGTATGTGGATTTTCGATCCAGTTGACATACTCAATCTCAGTTTAAATAAAGCATCTGACGTTAATGTTTCACACTAACCCAGTTGCTCAACAAGATGAAGGCACATAAATTTGAGGACTTTAATAGATTAGTGGGAGAAGGCAGAGTAGCAGGTCATGTAATATCACTTGGTATGCACAGGATGCTTACCGCTCAAATTCATCTTAAAGTTCTTCTAAAACTTTAATTTACCGGTTTTACTCTGGCCTAGCACCCAAGTATCTTCATGACCTCATCCGCCTGCCGACTTCAGCCTTCTCTCTTCATCCACAATGCTCACTTGAATAGCATGATCTCCTGGTCCCGCCGGCAAGGACTGCTATGGCCAAAACTTGAGCTTTGCCTTCATTGGTCCTGCACTATGGAATCAGCTCTCTCCATCAACACAATCTTCGCTGTTGACTTACTCTAAGTGCCTATTTCCGCTGTCTCACAACCACTTTCTTTTCTGTGGGTCTTTCGCACTGGGAGTGCCTCCGATTGGTGTGCACTGCGAGAGGCGCTTTATAAATATAAAGATACAAAACAATACAATACCTATAAGATGTGCTGAATTATATGTAGCAGAGCTCTGCCTTGGGTTATAGTGAAAACAAACTCATGACTAGGTTTTGACACTAAAAAGATTTGGTTATACCTCACCAATTGCTAAATTCATAATTTAACAAAATGGTTACCCAGATGAATTTCGCTGATGAACTCCTTTCCGCCTGGAGTCTCTCTGAAGATGGTACGACCTTCAAAGTCTTCCGCAATGCAAATGTAGTTGCTGCCCCTCAGACGCATATCCTTGGCATCACACAGGAATTCCTTACATTTTGAACAATGGATTGTCACTAGGCCACAATCCACTGCCGTAGCCCGCATTAGGTCACGCTTCAGTTGGGCCTCATAATCCATCCAGTTCTTATCCTAAAAGATAATTAATACTATTCAATAATTCTATGAAAACTCTGTTATATATTAAAGTGTACCTGCAAATTCTTTCTTTGCTTTTATCCATAAAATTTTCATGGGATTTGGCCGTAATGTAATGTATCATACCTAAGACCAAAAAAGAACATGGACTGACAACATAAAGTCACAGACTGATTTACCATTCGATCAATAATTGAGGGTGACGAGAGAGCGAAGCAGGTGGAACAAAGTTGATCATAGTGCAGCCAATCCTCGGATCAAGGACAGTTGAAGACAAGACACAACAAAATGTATTATGACATTTGTATGAAACCTAAGAGGCTAAGAGCCTCACAAAGGCCTGCCTTGCCACAATAGATGATGCTATAGCTCAATGTATACACATATGTATGTATGTATGTGTGTATTACAGTAGTCCTCAAAATAATGGCAATATATTACAAAACCTGTATTGTACCCCTTTTTAAAAAAAGAAATGCAAAGTTTTACAGAGTAGCAATACATGTTTTCTGAACCCTTCTGAACTGAATTCTTGTAGGAATAAGACAACTCTGCAAATTTGGCAGGCTTATGTCTGTTCAGTTGGATAACTTACTTGTTAACCATAATTATTGAGCATGGTATCCGACTCCACCAAGTAATTTGCTAACCATGTTCTGACCACAAAAAGATCAGCTCAGTTTCACATCTGAGATATTCATAGAATCAGATCCTTTTGCCTCATGCTCTCTTAATCCCACTAGTCTGGTGCTGCATATTGGGTCTTGCTCTGCCTATCTTTGCGAGCTCTGCTGCTCTGTCCTTAGTGCTAGGGGCTCTCGATCCCTCCGCTCATCTGAACAGGGTCTCCTACTTGTTCCTTTTGCCAGAACCTCCACTATGCAGAACCGCGCTTTCTCGGTGGTGGGTCCCTCGACCTGGAATGGCCTCCCTCTGCAGCTTTGCCTCTTTCCTAGAACCTTCTCTCCTATGTTCTTTTCTCCCCTTAAAACTGTTCTTATTGGCCGTGTTGGAGTCTTGAGCGCCTCCGAGTAGTTTTCTTGAAGGGGCGCTATACAAATGTTCGAAATGAATGAATGAATGAACTAGGTAATGCACTGTTTCCAGGAGATTTGACTATTGTAACTCACTTATCATTAGTATCATTTAGGGAGATCTGCACAAGCTACAAAACGTTCAAAGTTCTCTTGCTATCTAGAGCCATAATAGAGACCCCTAAATATCAGCATCTTACACTGGCTGTCCAGTTCAACTTATAGTTGATAAACTACTATAATTTCACCAGCCAAGCCATCGGTGAGCTATGGTCACTCCTCATGCTAATAGATAATGCACCTGATCAATGGATAGTGTGACTCTTGTCATGCCATGCACCAAAATGGTGTTCTCAGAGGCTAGTCCAAAGCTTTAATCTATCTTTGGGTAAAAATTCTAAATGAGCTATTTAAGCTCACCGGTAGCTTAATCTCAAGCAACGTGTACAGGTACAAAGTGTACAGATATCTAGATGTATCACTTACCTGTAAAGCTTTGATGGACTCCTGCAACTGGCTCTCTGGTATGGTGTCTATAAGTTTGAGCGCTTCTTGCATCTGATGTTCTTTCTGCAGATTCTCAAGTTCCCGTGCATGGTTGATCGATCCAAGGGTGACAATAAGATAGAGTTCACTGTTCGGTGCACGTGCCCTTCCTCGAGACTGTACTGAGCCAATCTCGTTGCTCACAAAGTTGTATCGAATGACGTAGTTGCACTTTGGCATGTCCAAACCCTCTTGGGCCACGTCTGTAGCCACAAGTAGATTGATACGCGTTGGATCCTCGTTCCCTTAAGTTAACACCAAAAAAAGAAAGACGATGATAACAGTAAAGTGCTAAGAATAATACAAACCACATCACATCTTGCATCAATGGCAATAAAAATTAACTGTTTCCCCTTCCAAGGACAAATATACAGCCTAGATCAACAATAACATTTCTCAGACATTTAATGAAAAAGTTTGGAATTGCTGTATAAACATAGGCGGGTCTAGGACTTTTACCCCCCCCGGCCCATTACCCCCTGCCATTACCCCTGCCATTACCCCCGGCCATTACCCCCGTAGGACATTACCCCCCGCCATTACCCCCGTCCCGTATAATAATAATCATATCATAATTATAATTATTAATATATAATATTATAAATAATAATTATAATTGTTAATTATAATTATTAATTATAACTATAATATAATGAATTATAATAATATTTATTAATTAATATAGTAATATAATTATTAAAATAATATATAATATGTAATAATAATTAATATCACTAATAAATATATTAATTATTTATTATAATTATATGTATAATATATAATATTAATATATTATATTAATTGTTATAATTATATTATTATTATATAATATATAATTATTAAATTATATATATCTAATATAATATATACACATGTACATAGGTATTTATATAATTATATTAATAATAATATATATTAATATTATATAATTTTATAATAATTAATTATATTGTTATTGATTAATTACAATAATTATTATATAATAATATATATAATAATTATATTACTTGTTCTAAGTGTCAATAGGCGCTAAGTGCCAATTAATTAACACTAGTTCCGAGGGAAATCTGAGAGTGTCAATAGGCGCTAAGTGCCAATTAATTAACACTAGTTCCGCGCGAAATCTGAGATTTGCAGCTCAATCAAATGTACACATACGGGGGGGGGGTAATGGCGGGGGGGTAATGTCCTACGGGGGGTAATGGTCGGGGGGTAATGGCAGGGGGTAATGGCAGGGGGTAATGGGCCGGGGGTAAAGTCCGGATACCACATAGGCGTACGTAGAAGAGCAGTCCATTAAGCTAGCCAGAGAGGCAGACATGAGTATGAAGTGTTAACGACTTCAGGTTTCTTAGCCTTGAAATGTGATGGCCAAGCACAAAGATTAAATCAACCCCAGCAGATTTAATTGGATGCAATGGCTTGAAGGCAACATGTAGAATAAGCTGAAGGCAACCCACAAGCATCTTTTTGGTTTTATGTAAGGAAGTAGTTCTGCCACAGCTCCAGTTGAATTTGCTGTGTGAGCAGTCTTGGTAGAAGTACATACAACTGTGGGGTACCATCCAGGGACCCATTGTAGCCCTGTCTGGTCTCTTTCCATCTGAGCAAAAGAAACCTGTTGGCTGACTTAATGCTTGGAACATCAGAACTTCGTTATTGTGGCATGATGATGAAAAGATCACCCGAGAGCCAATTTGTAAATGCAGCCATGGTGGATATCAGGACCAACCAAACAGTGACATTGGTGAGCAGTACAGAGTCTAATTCAAGGCCAACTTTAAATGCCTCATTGCTTAAGCACAGGCCATACGATGAAACAATCAGTAGTCAGCAAAACACAAAACTTGTCACAACTTTAATAAATTCCAAAATTACCTTTTGTGGTATTTTTATTTCCTCAACTTACGAATTTCACCTTTTTGAAAAGTTGCTCCAGATTTATTGGGTTTACATATTCTGTTCCAGTTAAATGAATGAAAATCCAAAAGACCTAACTCTCCAACTCAAAATAAAAATATAAATAATTTGAAAAAGACCCAATATTTCACTACGGATTTTGCATAACAAAATCTTAACCCCTCATTAACTTTTTATCTGGTTCCCAAGATTTAGCTGTTTTGGTTGCCGATAGTTCATGACTTAGAATATGCATGATAAGTACTCAAAATAAGTAAGCAACTAACTTATAAGAAAATACAATACTCTAACTGAACTGCATGCTACTAATGTGAATAGTGTGAAAGTATGCAAGAAGAAAAACATCAGAATTCCAAAAGAGCATATGATGAATATTTTCAGAGATGAAAATGGCTGCCATTTTCACAGACAACAAACCTAGTCGGAAGCGTCGCAAAGTATTTTCCTGTTCTGTTTGAGTCATTGCACCTTCTTTTCCACCTTGACCTACAAACTTTGCTGGAAAGATTACATCTTGGAAATCAGTCAGTTCGCCAAGAAATTGAATCAAACGATCGACACTCAGACGCGTTCTTGCCAGAAGAATACCTGTAACATAGCCCACATGTCACCCTACATGTAAAGGACTCTTCTTGTCAGGTCATACATGACAAGTAAAGCTCAAACAATTAAAGCAGGATATTTCGTGCACAAGCCTTTACAGCAATTAAATATTTGTTTAGGTGTACTAAGAGGATAGTCATTACATGTCCCAGAATGCAGCAAAAGATAACAATTCTTTCATGTATTATGTTTAGAGTGATGAGAGGATGATTTGTAATAAATGAAAGAAGTGAGACATGCAGACCTCTTGCATCTGAATGATTGCTATGAAGACGCATTAGGAGCTTGCAGAGCTGATTTAGTTGAGGACACTGATCAATGGTTTCTTCTCGTACAAGGCAGTCAAGAAGCTCAGAAGCGTTCATGTATGAGGTAAATATGAATTTCTGCATTGGCAATGGTTGCAAAGGCAGCCAATCAGATGTAAAGTAAGAATCCAAGAACTCTTTTGCGTCTTTTATCCGCAGCTGATCGTGTAGCATCCAAGCAATGTTGAGTTTTTCCAAAGCCTCACAAGCAATGATTATGTGTGGAAAGTTTTCCCTCTGTATTGCTTCTAGTTTGCGAGCCACAACCCAGTTCTCGTAAGTCTGAGTGCCACGCTCATGTGGTTTTGAGAAAATGAGTTCACTTTCACTCTCAATTTTGCCCATCAGTTGAATCATTGTTGTATAGAATGGACAATCCTTAGGGCGAGGATCCACTGTACTGATCTGATCTTCACTGGGCTTTGGATTGAAGCGCAGAAGTTCACACTCATTTTCTTTGTTCCTGACATGCGTTATGCACTTAGCATTGAGATTTGCACAGATGTTGATGTAGTGCTGTTGAGCTGCGGTTTCATACTTTCCAGATCCAACCCCAAGAGAAGCAGTCAGACCCACGATCATCGGCAGTTGTACATCTGGATTCTCGAGTCTGAGCTTGTGGTATAAACGCATGATCTTGTTGTAAGGGTGGTTGAGGTCTGTGTGATGGCATTCATCCATAATCAGCATTCCAAACTTCTCTATCTTAACAGAACCACCACCATCAAGTGCATTGATTAGTTTCTGAGCAGTCAAGACGATAAGGCTATAGGGCAAAAGCAGTACGTCTTTCAGCAACTGGTTTTCATCCACAGACCCAACCAAGACACCCGAAGTCAGGAATTCTTCAAGGGCTCTCTTCTGCTGCAGCACCAGTGTACGTTGGCAGACAATGAAGAGGCCACAGAACTTTTTTCCTTCATTGTTTGCCAGTTTCCACTGCTCTTGAAAAATGAATCCACCTGTAAGAGTTTTTCCAGAGCCAGTGGGGGCACAGATGATGCTGTTAAAGCCTTTCAGAGCCGGCTGTGCCAATTCCATCTGATAGCCACGAAGGGCCTTACAAACAGTCAATGCAGATGGGTAAGAACATAGGCTGGGCTTCTTTGGAGCATCTGAGCCACTTGCCATCAATGCAGACTGGTAAGAACATAGGCTGGGCTTCTTCAGAGCATCTGAGCCACTTGCCACATGGGACTGAACAAAGGCATCTAGGCTTCTGTCATCTCTAAGATGTAATATGGATCCCAGATCAGACGACAGTTGATCCTCTTCTGCCAACTGCACAATCTCAGATCCTTCACTATAGACTTTACCTGTTGATTCATCGGTTTCAACTAAACCACAACGAAGTGACTGGGCACCAATCTCTGAACAGCTTCCAGGTGTTGAAAGGCTCTGTTCTTCTGGTGGCTGAAGCCTCTGATCATCAGGTGACACACTGTTCTGGTTATCACATGACAAGAGTCTCTCTTTGATCTGTGTGTTATCAGAATTGGCTGAAATATGAGAAGACAAAACATCCGGAGATATTTCTGCTCCTGGTGTCCACTGCGGTTCAGGATGCTGCCTGAAGTTGTCCACTTCTCGTTCAAAGTTGCCCTCAAATCCCGTTTCCTGATGTACTGGACCAGATGGACGAACAGGGGTCTCTGGAGGTTGATTAGCTTGTTCTACAATAAAAAGACAAAACATGAAACCTATCAGTGATCGTTAACCCTTTCCTTCCTTAAAAACAACAGACATATGAAGCAATGTCAAACGGTTGTGCTGTAAGCAGAAAACTTTTCAAAGAAGAATTAAATTTGGCATACATGTTTCATTAATTAATTATGAAAATTTATATAGCACCCCTTCAAGGCTACTACTCAAGAGCACTCCCAACCCCAAAATTGTCAGAATTCAGGTTAAACAAAAGCATGTTATAAGGAGGTTCAAGTTTACAATTTACTGTCAGCAAATTGCTCCTATATTGCAATTGCATCATGAATACACATAATTATAATAATCCACTTGGTGAAACACTGCGTGGACTAGTTCTCATTTCTCAAATCTGTTTTAGCAGATTGTGGCCAGGTTGTAGTTTAAACACATAAGTGGAAATGAGAATACTAGTAAAAGTAACTTTTGTGTAGTTGCCTACAATACATACACAAAGAAAACACCTTTTACGTCCAAATTGGTACTCTGGATTTAATTTAACAACTTTCCATTAGATGCATAATAATAATAATAATATCTTGTCTTTAATAAGCGCCTGACAAACGCACTGCGCTGTACATTTACATGTTATGCAATTGAAATCTTAACTACTAACAGAACAGACAGTTTGCAATACAACGGCGCAGTCTCAAATGTTACTCTTAAGGCAGCCGTGTTGTCAAAGCCCAACGCCCATTAAGAATAATTCGAATACAACCAGCGTTCTCATAAACTGTTCTGACAATATCAAACCTGGACTTATATGCTGTCAACCAAAAAATCATGCTTTTGATGATGAAATGGCAAGCTAGGGTTTAAAATGTGGTTTCAATGTTCACTACAGTGAAGTCTCAGTGGTACTGTAACTTCCCAACTGGCTTTAAACTGAGTGATGAACTTAGGAAAATGTGGGATAGTTGGAATTGGCAAGTTACCATCAGCCCAACAAAGAAGGTGACCTATAATTGGCAGGATTGATACACACCAAAAAACCAATTTTCATATCTTACTCTGTGGCATATATGCAGGCCTTACAAAATGCTGATGTTCCAAATATTAAGGAGCCAACAGTCTTGTTTAGCTCAGGTGGCAAGCGACCAGAAGGAACTACAGTAGTTACCTAGAATAGCTTTTATAAGTTTACTGCAGTTTCACTTCAACCAACCAACAACTGATGCCCTGTGCATATTATAATAGTACTAAAGAAATCATTAGATTAGAATACCAGTAGATTTCCACACACAACCAGTTACATACCAAATTCAGACAACCTTTCAACCAGATCATGCCTTCTGATTGTGGCTAAGACACTCCTAAGGAGACTCAGATTGTCTGCACTGAGAAGATTCTTTTTCTTTAACAGCATGAAAATGTCTACTCCAGTGGTGGCTTCTTCCCGTTCTCTCTCTTGCAGTTGTTCTTGCAGTGCAAATTTCATTTTTTTCAGATCATCAGTTGTCAGGTCTTCGGAAATATCCAGCTGTAACTGAGTGAAGGCACTGACTCCCGCAGCCATGAATGACAAGATCTTCTGATCATAAATTCTGTTGAGTAGAAATTGCTAATGCCAGATATGGATTAGATCTGAAAAAGCAGACTGCCGACTCCAGGCTCGAAAAGGCATTGAAATTCATTTCTGTATGCTGGCAACAGCCATCTGAAAAGCCACAGAATAAAAAGTTCAGTGGATAGCACTGAACTGAGATGGGCCATAGTAAACATGACAGAATTCTACCTGTTGCAGACAGTCTGGCACACAAAACTTTTATTATTAGGATGATTTATTCGTGATTATATACTTCATAATGTACACCAAAGTGCGGTTAGAAATTGGATCAATAAAGGATATACTTACTTACTTACTTACTTAGATTCACCTCTGATTCATGCTATGGCAGAAAGGGTAACCTTGCCTTACTGTCCCACTACTTTGAACTAAAACTATATAGCATTTTATCTGTTTTTGAACTGGTCAACCACCCTGCACAGCAATCTTTTATAGGCCTATACAATAATACAAATCCAAATGAACATTCACATTTACAATGCAAATTAGTTGAACCACAAACAAATCTTCTCATATTAAAGCGGCTTACTAAGTGTACGCCTACCAGCGCAAGGGCAAAGATGTAAAGTTTCGCGCTATATAAATTACTCAACTGCTTATAATCATGCACGAGATAGCTCATAATGTTTTGCGAAGTGACTAATAATAATTCATGGTAATAGTATGCAAAGCCGCGATCATATTTCTGGACAAACTTTCACGCTCCTGCAGTCACCCAAGCCTACCCTATTATGCAAGTCCATCACCCTATTCTGCGTTTGCGGCTTATTTTGCCCCACTCCAATTTCTCCAAACCCATGCATAGAGCAAAATCGAATGGCATATTCGACACTTCGAAACTTTAATCTAATTGGTAACTAATAACTGTGCAAATTGATTTTCCCTAAATGTATAATATATTTTCCTATTTTTTAAACTGAAGCATTCGAAAAATCTTACATGATTATGCTGCAGACCCTGTAGTTGACCGTCTCCGATGTGCAGACGGAATTTCCCAGTTTCGGAACCGATTACCTCAGCATGTGCGTCAAGTTCGAAGTCATATTCACACTCTGAGAAATCTTCAGGTTAATTCGCTAGGTAAAATCAGGTATAGGCCTATTATTATAAATAATTATGTTTAGACCTACTCGTCCTCTACACTGTCTACAGTATTATTATTATTATTATTATTATTATTATTATTATTATTATTATTATTATTATTATTATTATTATTATTATTATTATTATTATTGTTATTATTATTATTATTATTATTATTATTATTATTTATTATTATTATTATTATTATTATTTTTTTTTTGCCCGAGGTATATATGATCCCTCAGGCTTTAGAAACTATCCGAAGAGTTGTTTTTTGTTCTGGAGTTAGCGGGTCCTCGTTCTCGGTCAACTGTGCAAATGTACCTCGAAAAGCAACAGCGTTATATCGTTGCGTGCATATTGATAGGCGCTGGAAAAGATGTGTGGTCTCGAGTGGGTCTCCAGTTACTGTGGTCAAGCGCCGACTTAGCTCTGTCAAGAACTCCAGGCCTGATCTGTTGATATTAATATTAATATTATTATTATAATAATATAATTATTATTAGGTTTATTGTTGTTATTATTATTATTATTATTATTATTATTATTATTATTATTATTATTATTATTATTATTATTATTATTATTATTATTATTATTATTTAATAATAATAATAATAATAAAATAATAATTATAACCTAATAGGTTATAATTATTATTTTTTTTTTCCCCGAGGTACATATGATCCCTCAGGATTGCAAAAATTAGGGGGCGCGTTGTTCTGGAATGGCTAATCTTCACAGATGGATTGGTGGGTTAGGAAAGTGCTAGAAAAAGCAACTGCGTTGAAGCGCTGAATAGTCATTGATAAGCGCTGAAAGAGAAAAGTTGTCTCTCTGTTGTCTCCTGAAGTTTGGGCAAGTCGGTAGCCGAGAAGGTTGATTAGGCCTAAAGCAAGGCCTTCTTGGTTTATTGGACCCAGCGTTTCAAAGGCCAAGGGCACAAAGCAGTAAGATGGCAAAATGGCAGTGTATTTGGTTGTTTTTCTGTCTGCTGCGATCTCAGCAGCAGCACCAGCAACCTCAGCTGATCTGGTGCGGTATGACACAGCCAGGGTGTCGATGACAGTGGCATCCCAGGCAAGGCTTTTGCCACCCTCCCATGGAATGAGCGTCACACCATTATTATTATTACTATTATTATTATTATTATTATTATTATTATTATTATTATTATTATTATTATTATTATTATTTTTTTTTTTTTTTTTTTTTGCCCGAGGTATATAATTATGATCCCTCAGGCTTTAGAAACTATATGAAGAGCGTTTTCGTTCTGGAGTTAGCGGTCATCCTCACCGGTCAATTGCAAAAGGTGATTATTATTATTATTATTATTATTATTATTATTATTATTATTATTATTATTATTATTATTATTATTATTATTATTATTATTATTATTATTATTATTATTATTATTATTATTATTATCGTCCTCTGACTTGGACTACCACAGGTTTCACACTATAGGTCCTTTGCTGTAGGCCTATTGTCTTTGTGCTGCAGACCTAGTTAAGCCACGTTCTCCCTGGGAGATGCTGCTCACCGGTACTGGCCTATAGCCTACTGACGATACTCAGGTATACAGTAGGCCTATTATTGCAGAGCTTCAGAGACAGTCTCCTTAGCTGATAAATAATTGGCTGAGAGATCCGAGGCCGCTAAAGTGCATCTCATCTCACCGCCTCCGGCTTCATCCTGGAGAAACTCAACTGATCTGGCTTGGTAGCCGTCGGCGGCTCCAGCTGATAGACTTGCATAACTTTCAGTTTCGCTTTCGGAATCGACCTTCTCTGACTCTGAGCATAGGATTATTATTATACTGAGTAGGTCGCATAAGCGCTTTCTGCGTACAGCTGCTATAGGCTCGTTGGTGGTATTTCAAAATTTAACCATGTCTGATGATGTCTCGCTTTATAAAGCGTGACATGCTCTATTCAGTCGATTGGCTTCCTATATTTACGAACGCATTGAATTAAGGATTTCGGTCTGGGTCTGTCGGTACCAGTTCCGGTACCAGGTTACCTCCTTAATTCCGCACTGTTTCGGTTCCTCCACCATCATCGCCAATCATCCACCATCATCTGCCTCAGGCTCCTCTAACCATCACCCCAAAATCTTTCCACTCGAAACTAAAGTCTCTCCTTTTCAAGAACTCTTACTCTGACTCACCTGATCCTGTAGGCTACCTTCCAATCCTCGACCTAAAAGACACCCACCTTAACATCTGCTCTGATCTTCTGGAAACCGGATTAGCTCGGGCCTGCCTCGGACTACTCTTTTTGACAACCCTTCTGACTAGACACAGCGCTCGTGAATAAGCTGGTGCCCTGCGCATGGCTTTCGAGTGGCTCTTTACAAGTTTGCAGATCACGATTAGGGAAGTTATGGAACTCCTCTGGCTACTTGCGGGAGTTGTTACACCACCTCAGGTTTGGTTGGCCGCGGAAAACTTCGTTCTGCATCTTGAGGTGAACTTGTTGTTCCCTTTGCGTGCACTTCAAAGATGCAAAGTCGTGCCTTTCAGTAGTTGGGCCGACCACGTGTACTAAACTTTCTTCAGATCTGCGTTTAACTAGGAATCTGCTTCAACCTTTAACAAGCATTTGAAAACTTCTTCATTGTCGGAGTTGGAGTAGGAGAGCCTCTGAGTAGGTAGGCCTATTTTGGAGGGCGCGCTATGTAAGTCCTCTGAATGAGTGAATGAATGAATAAATGAATGAATTCACATATGGGACCAGTGAAGAGCTATAATATGGTCCCTCTAAGGCTCTAATGCCCATGGAAATCCTGACCGAGTTGGACTTTCTGCTTTTTGAACATCATTCGCATGCAAATGAACATAATTTTCCATTCTACCGAGCTATCAAACACTTCAGCTGGCGAAGAGGCCTATACAGGGCCTATGTAGACAGAAGCCTTATAGGCCGACAAGAAGCTATCGGAAGTCGCTATTTGTATATAGGCTAATTAATAATTATTGATTACTCAGCTAATTAACCCCGTTATACTGATGTAGGCCTACTTGGTGTGGCGAGTCTATTTTATATTCGCGTATAATAAGTTGCGCTAGCCTAGCGGCAGGGGCGGATCCACGATTGGGGGTTGGGGGGCGTAAATACTACCAATCCAATCCCGTAAATATATATATATATATATATATATATATATATATATATATATATATATATATATGAAATTAGATCACGCAAAACTATAATGATCCTTTTTATAGAAAATGTTATGGAACTTTAAAAAATATATAGTTTCTCATATAAAACAACTGGTCTCCACTGAAGGTTAACAGTGAAACGATTATAAATCAGTTATCGGTTTTGATCATGCAACCCATGATCCAAAAAGAAAATAATTAAGTGTCACATGCCAGTGGATTAAGCAGTGTCATTCTCCTTGGATGCTTTCTGGCGTAGGCATTGATAATGTCATCAATGTCTAACTTGATGGACTGGTGTAGTGCCATCCAACAAGGTAAGGGGTCATTGCATAATTACGTAACGCTCCAGGGTGGGTGGGTGGGGTTCTTGAGAACGTTACGAAACGTTACGAGGGTAGGTGGGTGGGTCGAGCTGGTCGTTACGTAACGCTTTTACCAACAGTTTAGTTATAAATGAATTTTAAATTAACATTGAATGACACCTTAGACACGATGATTCGTGCCATTGATTTAAAACTTAGCTAAACACGCAATAGTATTAATCAACACTAAGTTAGTGTTTAATAAACTGCCGCCGAAGGATCGAATACCGACAGGTGCCGAAGTAGATCCGGTAGCAGACACCAGCGGAAGTTCAGATCAACCTAGGCCTATCTGTTCTCCCGTTTGTGTAAACTGGAAATCGCTGTTCGAATTGTTTGGATCTTTCATAGTTTTACCGCCGGAACAACATGGTAATAAGACGAAAGCAAATAATTAGTTCATCTTACTTTTGATTAATTACTAATAAGCAATTTAGTCCATGACACTTTTTAGCAGTGTGTAAAACTTTTCACTCTTAACGTAAAACTTAAAAAAAAACAAATTGCATTTCAAACATGACTGTCATTTATATAGCCTAAATAAAACATTATGTATATTTTAGGCCTACAGCCTGTCAAATTCACATACCATATAAAATTCGCTATAAAATATGAATTATTTGCGCTTTCACATAGTAAATCTAAAATTATTTTTCGTACCAATAATTACGTAACGCTAGGGTGGGTGGGTGGGTGGGTCTAGGGAAACGTTACGAAGCGTTACAGGGTGGGTGGGTGGGTCCAAAACGGTCATTTTCGACGTTACGTAATTATGCAACAACCCCCTAAGACTATCACGTCGGTCCCAAAGATACTGAACGATGTCACTTCTTATTGTAGCTGGACTTATGTTTTTGCAGAGACATAGCTTCATTTGGTCAGAAATTGATGAAAATAGACAATTGCCTTCTTCTTTGGGATTTAATGACACTATGTTGTTCTGAAATGGTAAATGTTCTGGTGCAAATGCTGAAATATTGCAATATCATTGATAAATGTATGATAATAATAATTTTCAAACTCGCAATTCTACATGCAGAATGTCTTCGTATTTGTTAGGCCTTTCTTACATTGTTTACTTTTTCCCCGGGCACTCCGGGCCCCCTCACACCGCCGGGCCCCTGGGAATTTGCCCCTCCCCCTTTCGGCGGCCCTGGCTGCCCCCAACTAAAAATAATATAGTTGATGCCAATTTACCATACGATAATTAACATAGTAATGATAGAAATTGAATACACTAGTATTTGTATAAAAATAGATTCAATAAGCAAGGGATGGATCATGCGCCTCATCCATGGACCGCACGCCACTGAGCGTTAAGAGAATGATTATATGAGTAGGCCTAGTTCTATAATTATCCTTGATTTGCTTTTGTCCATAATATCGGCAGCTGAACGCTTTCGGCGGCTAGAATCAGCACGACGAATTTCAAAATTATAATCATATGCCATCTTTTGAGATTTAGACCTAAGATAATTATGCCTATGTCTTACCAACGGCAGTCGGCTTATTCGCGATTGATAAAACTGCTTGTTTAAGCCGTTTTGACGGCGGACCACTCGACATAATTTTTAATTGACCAATTTCTATTTACGTAAATTTTGTCTGTAGGCCTACATGTATGAACTTTGTGAATGACGTCACGGCAAAAGTCATTGGTCATGTGGGCAACGTCTGCTAGCAACTCAGGTAAGTAGGTAAGAGAGCTCCGGTAAGAGAGCTCCATTCTGCCGGTCCAGCTACTTCAAACATCCTATTCCCAAATTGCAGTTATATTAGTTTTAGGTCAGTTTAGTTTGAGAACATTTGCTGCAGGTTTAGGGGGGCGTACGCCGGCTCCGCCCCCTCTAAATCCGCGGCCTGCTAGGCCTATAGATTTTTCTAGTAGATTAAAGAAACAGTGTGATTCTCATTACAGATTTTATTTTAGTTATAGTTACAATTATAGTTAATGGTTTTTAATTTTAGTTATAGTTATAATTATAGTTAGTATTATTTTTTTAGTTATAGTTATAGTCATAGTTAATGAATTTTTATTTTAGTCAAGTTTAGTTAGGCCTACTACTTAGTTAAAATAATTAAGGCTATAAGCAAAATTGTGCATATTAACAATTTGCTCAGAGATTTGAAAGCCTTTGAAGCATGGGTGCATTCAGCTTCATGAATATACGAGTTTCCAAAGAAACTGAGAAATTGCATAATAAAAATATCGCATTTTCTCGTTCTCATTTATGTCGAATAGTCCATATTGCACTTCCTATTTTTATTTTTGCATTAACGAAAATAAAGATGAATTTCGTTATTGTTATTTTCGTTATAGTTATAGTTATAGTTAATTATATTTTTTTAGTTATAGTTATCGTTAACGAAATCATTTTTATTTTTCAGTTAACGAACATTTTCGTTATCGTTATCGTTAACGAAAATCACACTGGGATTATATGTACATAGGCTATAATTTATTTAATCATAATTATCTAATGGCTAGCCGCTAGCCTCTGCCAGCATGCCCAAATGGAACCTATAATTATTGGACTCATATTCTCATATGGGACCTGTCTAGAGCCATATGGGTCCCATCCAATGCCATGAATGGAAATGATGACAAAGCATCAACATAACATATAGACTATCATAGGAGGTGTAATTGTAATTATTAAGTTAGGCAATGGGGAAGACATGCGCGCCGAGGCTCTACTCAGTGGCGGCGCCAGACATTTTTTTTAACGGTGGGTATGACTAGGGCTATCACACAAGTAACCAGTGCAGGGGCAATTTATGCCCCAAATAAATTATCTGCAGGGCAAAATTCTGGCAGGGCAACGACCAGGGCAAAGGCTTTTTTACCAGGGCATTTGCCCTTGCTTGCCCTGGTGTAGTGCCGCCACTGGGCCTACTATGTCCCGGATTAAAATGTGAAGTACGGTAGGGCTCAGATGAAGACATTTTGTATTAACGGTTGGCGCTTGATCGTTTTGCAGACGATTATGCAAGGCTTAATTTCAGGCTTCAGCCGTTCTGAGAGCTCAGTCCTACACGCATCAGACAGAGGAGTTGAACAAGAATTTTCGTCGAGGGACGATTCGTATATTGAACTCGAGGTCGAATCGTTGTGATTCATTTAAACGTTCCTATCGGCTGATTTCGATCTTCATCGGTGATCGATACCGACATAATGGGTTGATAATGATAAGTCGTGATTAGGCCTACGCAATGGCGAATGAAGTAATGTAATGCAATGTAAATCTTCGAAATTTCTCAGCGCCACACAAAAGCCGCGTCAGGGAGACCAGCTTATTTACCAGCCTTAGACCTATTATATGTCAAATCAAGTCCGCAACAACCGCCATGTCAGAAATCAGAATCCAGGGACGTTAGGCCGAGGAGATAGCATGTGTTTCAGTATTATAGTCGTCTCGTTTCGATGTGTTGTGATTGAAGCATTAGTCGAATCAAGACTAGGCCTACAGACACATCGTTTAACTCCCTGCAATCTCGCCAGCATTATTATCGTTCCGAACTACACCAACGTCGGCATTAAACAGTCATATCATTCTGCTTAACGCGTTTCTTGTATCAGTCGTTGAAGGAAGTTGACGTCGCACTCGATGGACACGAGCAGGCGCAGGATGTCGATGTAGTTGTTGACTTCTATTATATATATATATATATATATATATATATATATATATATATATATATATATATATATATATATATATATATATATATATATATATGATTATAGGCCGTATACATTAGGCAATTTTACCTGATCGTAATGCGCAATAGGGTAAACTACGAGCCTGTTAATTTGATGACACAAGCTTGTTCCCGCGACTCAAAGCTTTCTTAGAGATTAGCTGTAACCTAGAACCCTACCCGGTTCAATATAATTATTAGGCTACCTTACTTATCTGCACGTTCTACATATAATCCACATGACCTATTGATTCGTCTTCGAATTGCACTTGAGCTAATAGGGTCTACATGTCTGGGTTTTATCTTTGTTGAGTGAATTCTTTTCAACAAATTTCTTGGAAATAATTTTATTTTGGTCGCTGAAGAAGACCGTGAAGAAGTTAACGATACTATGAGATCAAAAAAGCTATGATTTTGTCGTGTAGATAAAATTATGTAAAGCAGATAAAATTTCCAAAGGCTTGGGTCTCAGAATCTGGTTGTTAGCCGGGAAAGTGTGCCGAACTATGCTTGGCACTGTTTCGCGCCAATAAGTTTCTACTGCGCAATAGAATGGCGCCTTAATTTCTGCTGTCGGTCAACGCTGTAAAATGCGGCAATTATTGATCGCTGCCGGCTGAGCGCGCGCTTTCTAGGCGGGAGCCGACGCCTATATAAAGGAGGTCCGCTGGCACGCATCGGTCAGTCTGCAGCTCAGTCGATATTGATCGGTCGTCAGCGTTGGTCGATGCCTGCCGGCCTGCAGTTGAGTCGTGCAAGTGAGAAAGCCCGCCACGATTTTGGCGCGAAAGAGTGGCGCGAGCGACAGCGCTCTGTGTGGCTGAGTCTTAAGTAGTAAGCGCAACGCAAAGGGAGAGAACATCAACCGCTCATCAACCTGGGGTTGTTGGTTCGACGCCTGCTGCAGTGCGACGAAGACGTTCTACATTGCCAGTGGTTTTGTTGTGATTCTTCACCTTCGTGGTTTGGTGTAAGGTCAGAAACACAGAGTATCGTATTTGTATCTTGTTTTTAATTCAAGCGCTAAATAAGTAGAGTTGTTTGTTTATCGCTAATGATGATCCTTGTAAGTAATTAATTATCGGTGATTGTTTTAATGACTGCACAATGATGAACCTTGATTAGTGACATTGCACCGAGCTGCTGGCGCTATATAATTGTTTCTTAGATTTACCGGTTTGATAATTAAATGTAACAATGGAACCTGACTTGTCATCATTTGAAGAACCTTTTGATACACGGAAGACTTTAGAGGCATTAATAAATAGTCAACAAGAACAGGCCGCCATATTGAAATCATTAGTAAGTAAGATACAAAGCATGGAAACCAGATCACGGTTTCTTGAAAGTGCAGTTGTGGGAAAGAAGGACCCAGATACCCTGCGAGGTATTGGTCTGCCCACAGCAGAAGCCGCGGATATAGCGCCTGGCCAAGGTACCCTGGTAGATAGTGACATTGAAAGTACAAATGCTTCTGTAGCGCCATCGCAACAGACGTTGCGTAGAAGCGCTAGACTCAGAGATAAAACCCTTAGAGTTTCATTACCTCATACCGGTGAAACTGGCAGCATATTCATTGCTACGCCAGGGGTTCGAACCCGGGATCAGAAGTTTGTTGAGAAAGAGATTTTCCCACAACTGCCCGACCCAAGCCTGGATAGGAAGGGGGTCGCCACAAGAGCCAGATCTCGAGGCGCGTTTACCATTAGGCGCATTAGGCGCGCGCCTAGGGCCCCAAATCTCGGAGGGCCCCAAAGGAATTAAAATATTTATTCAATTAGGCTACTGTATTAAAAATTACACTTTAAAATTTTCATTTATTTGAATATAGCCTATTTCTGTTTTACAGCTTAGCATTCACTTAAAAGTACTGTGCACTTAAACATATTCTTGCCTTTTTCAAAACTTAAATCAAATAACTTCACATAAAACTTACTTTGAAATAGCTTCTATAGTTCTATAACTGATTTTAATATCAATAACACGCACAAAAACGGATTCAAGTTCAACTTCGAGGGTTTTGCAACATGATAGACTAAACATCACCAGAGTCTCAGACTCTCAGTCTTCAGAAGGGTCCACAAAATGTTTGCGCCTATAAGTCCCCGTTTTCTGTAAACGCGCCTCTGAGAAGAGCGGGTTGAGCGAAGTGGCTGAACCGTGAACAACTGACGGAGATATACGAGGGCTGAGAGGATTGAAGTGTGTTGTATACGTGAGTGATATAATTATGGACTCTATATTCTATTCGTTCGGTTATTTTAAACCAGTGTGCATGTGCGCTCGTTTATGCACGTGTGTTTGTCAATGCAAATAAAGGCTACTTAACTTACAGTGCATGGAGTTACCGTATATTTACATTCACATTTTATTCTTGCGCAGACGCGCACGGTGTGTTGTTGGGCAACAACAACAAATGTATAGGGCTTACAAAGCAAATCATGAAATTATTTAAAATAATTTCGGGCTCTTCCAAAACGGGAATCCTATTGATTGGCCTGTAGGCGCTGTACTGTACGTCCGCATTAAAACAGTCTATATAGGGCCTACATATATAGCAAAACCGCTGAATGCTGACTATCAGGCACACGTAGTGAGACTTAAATTCAAGAGCAGGCAAATGCCAACTTCACAGACCATTGGCAAAATCCTGGTCATCGGGGTGATTGGTCAATACAAGCTCCTGTATATAAAAAAGCAAGAGGAGGCATTACCTGCATGGCGCCTTCATTCGGTCGCCATTCCTTGCGATTTACTGCTGTAACCCATTTACTCAGCTTCGCCTCTCGCTTTCGTCCAAGAGGAAACCGATAAAATTTAACTTCTTCATCGTTTCTATGTCTGTTCGTACAATCTTTCACACAAGTCGGCGGCATTTTAAAATTTATTTTCACTTACGTAAACGTTGTCACGTGATCCAGAGTAAATGCTCCTATCATGAGCGTTGAGAGTACACAAACTCGGGGAATTTCGATAATAATTCGGTTAAATCCGAACTGAAACTAAATTAGACTACTTCGATCGCTAAGAATAGCGAAGGGTCCGACGACGGGTTTTGTGTTCGATTCGATCGTAAGAAGGATTTTAAAACTGTCGTTGGTGTGGAACGATACTGCTTCAGTCAAGGCGCTTGACGGAATTTTCCATATGACGCTGGATCCAAGGGCTTCAAGTGTTTTATTGTAGCGGTAACAAATTTGAGTTAGGCCTAATACATGTAGGCTACTTCAATGTTTAAGTTGAATTCTGAGCAATAATTGAAATTACAAATAGAAATTAAGTTTAGAACTCCAGACGAGTTAGCCTACTCCCAATTTTAATACGGATGAAACGGAAATTTAATTCGATAATTCGAATGCTAATTGAAATAAGATTGAATTCTAGCATTAAATATTTCTTTCAATTGGAATATGGATTCTCAAAGTCAATGGCCCAGCTTGATAACCGAAGTTTCAGAACTTCGGACCCGGTCCGGTAATAGAAATAAATTATAAAGACTTATTTCATAGCGCTGTTTTGTCAAGCACGCCCAATGAAGATGATCTTGCCGGGTCTTAGGGGATTCGAACCCCAATGTTTCACGATTCGACCACATGGGACGTCCATGCATTTACGGGAAGCCTGCCTATGAATAGGGATATTCAGACTGCTGCTGAGGTGGAATTGAACCCAGGCTTGTTGCAAGAAACAACGAGCATTCCCCAGCTGGAAATTGCGGACTACCACTCGTATGAATCGCCATCCAGTATATAAACATGCATGATAATCGTTACCTTACTACGGCCGTAGGAAGACCGGTAATGACGTCATTGGTGACGCCCACATCGAGGGTACGACGTAGCGCACGCTTGAATAGTAAGGCACCCGTTTTCTATAGACCCGAACCAACCCTCCGCACAAAGAAGACATCCGTAACTTACCCTCCCCCCCACTTCAGAGCAGCTAGCGCCCTCTGGCAGCGGTCACGCTATAGTTACACGGGCTCTGACCGAGAGAGGTACTCGGTTGCTTTCCGACCAGAAGCCGTCTTTGGCCACCCGGACACCTCATATGATGCTGACGGCGGGAGAGGGGATCGAGACCGGGAAGCCAGTGCAGCTGAAGGAACTGTGAGACGCAGTGTCAGACTGCAAGGGATGGCGAAGTCAGACTTCAGGGCATTTGGAGGTCTCGGTGGTCACTCTTCCCGTAAACCTCCGTCGGTAGTAAGTATATAAGCAAGTAGGAACAACGGAACAGGAAATCTGTGGACGAAATGGATTCCTCACAAAATTTAATTTAATGGTAAAATAAGTTGCATTTATATAGCGCATGTTTTGACCGCCAGTTTCATGCATTGGTCCATTTAAAACAGTGAGTCATAGGCCCACTTACTGCCCAGAGAGCAGAATTCAGTCAAGTGGTCCACTTTTGACAGTGCATTGTGACTCGGCAACAAGGGTTTCTGAGAACGGTGGCCTGCTTTAATTATCGATCGATGAAGTGCATGATCACCGGCCGACTTAAGCAAGTGCACCTGAACTGACTGTTGACTAGAACTTTGACCAAGATATTGATCGGTGCAGCTGAAGCGTGATGGGCGCGTGGACAGCGCGTGATCAGCGCCTGTTGCAGAATCAGGCCAAGTTTCTGTGTATATATTTGGGCCTGTAGGCTGTTGCAACAGTCTTACTTCACTTGCGAGCTGTACCTGGATCCGATCGGTCGCAATGTCGTGTATGAGTAAAGTTATTTGGCTGCCACGGATCAAATTAATAGTCAATCGTAATGTCATTTGAGTTAGGAATTTAATAGAGTGAGCACTGAGCAAGGATAAAGTTGCTTGCGCTACGGAAGGAATCTATTAAGCGAAGCAAAGTTACTCGAGAATTTAAGTTTAGTTAAGAGAAGTTCGTCGAGATTTACGGAAGGATTATATCAGTAGGCTATTTCGTTCGGTCGTATACTTCAAGCCAGAAGAAAAGCTTTTGTGTTCACTTGGGATATATCTTTTGTTTCCTGGAATACTGCAGAGAAATCTTTGCTGGGAAGACCAATGCAAGCCAATGACCTTTAAATATTGTATTGAAGAACTTTGTTGTTTAATAAAGAGAATGATTGCATTCCTTTTTAGGTAGATTGACGTTAAGAATAGAAATAGAACTGATTATAAATATTTCTGTTAATTGCTTGTGGAACTGTCTACTGTTTGTTTCTAATTTGAATATAATCAAAAATACAAGAATGACTGAGTCTTCGGATAAACTTCTAGTTCAAGGAGAAACAATTGGTAAAGAAGACGATGGTGAACTTAGGCCTAGATCAAGTCGTAGTCGATCCAGTTCCGTTCACAGTACGACCAGTTCTGTCAGTAGTAGGCCTAGTTCTGCCGTGGCCACGATCTCGGATGGTTTCGGCGAAGTAGCCGAAAGACAGTCAGAAATAGCTCAGGGACAGACTGAAATTAGAGAGAGATTGGGAACTGTTTCAGACAGACAGATTGAGCTGGTAGAGAGTCACTTTGAACTCAGAAAGAGTCAGACTGACCTAAGAGAGACTCAGACGGACTTTATGGAACGAATAGACGGAAGGCTGAAAAGGTTAGAAATCTCCCCTAGATCAACCTCGGAATTAAGAAAGTTTGTTTTGGAAATTGGAGCCTAGTTCGAATCCAGGTTACGAATTAGACGTGGCCGTCATGCGTCCCATGACCGGATCTTCTCTCTGAGCTACCAAACCACCTGGCAACATCAGAACTAGCCCATAGGTTCTGGAGCCACCTAGCGACCTTCGGCGAAGTGAGAGATTAAGTAAGAAAGAGAGACTAGACTACAGAGAGCCTGGGGTTCGACTCAAGGCCTCTACCTTCTATAGCGTCGATCCCTGCTCTGGCTTCCTTTACGATGGCTTCCGCCCTCCTCCAACTACGGCTCTAAGACATCGCGAAACCGTACCACCTTCGGGGAGTGGAGAATTGAGGATCTCCGATGAAGGTAGGATGGTGCGCGACAAATCGAGAAGGAAATCTACCCAACGAAGCACCAAACGGAGTTCGTACAGAAACGGGGTGGAGTAGCTTTCTTCCCGGCGATCGAACGAGAAACGTAGGCCCTACATAAGGCTACATTGCTCTATGCATTATAATTACGTGTAACCTAGATTTCAATGGGTTTGAAAATATGACCACGTCGAAACTTAAAATGTCCAAATATCGGAATTTGACGTAAATAGTGAGTTTAAAATAGTTGGGTTGAGTCAGAAATTTGAATGAGAGCGTTCGTTAAAAATTTCGTATCGCTAAAGTTTTGCGTTGGCGAGTTTTTAGTTCCGTCACTTCCGTGGACCTAGGAATTCTCCCGTGGCCACTTTTTATTTGAAATCAAAGGTTATTGTGATTGGTTTCGAATCAGAGCGTTGACCTAGATTTGGATGGCTTTGAAAATATCACCATTTCGATACATAAAATGTGCAAAAATCGGAATTTAAAGTAAATTTTGGGTTGAAGACAGTACCGTTGACCTACAAATTCACAAATAATAACGTTCCGTTTGGGACCCCTTAGTGGAACGGACAAACAAACAAACAAACAAACAGAAGAACAAACTTTGAGACTTATGCATAGATTACAAAGTCTCATTTCCACAACTGGTGATAACTGGCGTAGACTTCGGATGTTTTAAAGTCTACTGCATTAACTTAATTCTGCGTCCTTATTAAACAATTTCATAATTCCAGATGTAATTTTTAAATAATTACGAGTACTATGCCCGTTAATTGGTAGGCCGCCTATGCGTGGCCCGTAGGTATGATTATGCTAGTACGACGTTCATTTGGAATGAATGACTATTAATTACTGCATTGTTCCAGCAGATACAGAAGCAATATTGTCATAGATGGCGGAATGTTGTTGCATGGTCTGTGTGCTCTATGTGGTCTAGAGCAACTCCGGTGCAGGTGCCACTTTTCGTCCTCCTCCTCCGCCTCCTCTGTCCTCGCCTCCACCTCCGGAGAGTTCTGCGGCGACCTCATCGAATGTTCTGTTCTTCGTTTCTGGAACGAGGAAGTAGACGAAGAAGAACGCGACGCACAGACACCCGATGAAGATCAGGAAAGTGTAATAGCTCATAACGTCCTTCACTGGTTCGAAGCCTAGTCCGATGGCGAATGTTCCCAGCAGGTTGACGGCGCCAACGGCGGCCATCGCCTTGGACCGGGCGTCCTGGCGAAACATCTCTGACCCGATCATCCACGGAATGGGGCCGAGACCGACGGCGAATGCGACGATGTAGATGAGGATGCAGACGATGCTGATGTTGGCCGTGAACGGATGAACGTGCTGCAAGGCGATGCAGACCATCAGGCAGGCGAGAATGACGACCATCGCGGCGATTGGGAAGAGCAGAAGCTTGCGTCTGCCGGCGATGTCCATGATCGGCACTGTGACGATCGTCATAACGACGTTGAGTGCCGTGGTGCCGATGATGGCGTAGGGAATGTCGGCCTTAACCACGCCGGCGCTTTCGAAGATGCCGTACGAGTAGAACATGACGGCGTTGATACCGGAGAACTGCTGGAATACCTGCAGCATGCAGCAGATGAACATCGCTTTTCGGATGTCGCTTGCGAACATCTGGCTGATCGTGCGCTGCTCTTGCGTTTCCATCGCCCGACCCTCGGCCTCCATCTCGTTCAGCTCAGCGTCCACTTCCTTCGACTTCCTGTAGTACTCGAGGGACATTCTCGCCTCTTCCGCGTCCTGTCTGACCAGCAGCAAGAACCGCGGAGACTCATGAATTAACGGCAGACAAACGCAGGCCACAGCGACTGGGGCCATCTCCAAGAGCATCAGGTACTGCCACCGATTCTGGGCTCCAAGAAGCTGTGGAAGGCCGAAGACGCCGCCCACTAAGATGCCCATAGTGATAGCCAGCTGGTGCAATGTTCCAAAGGCACCTCGAAGATTCGGCAGAACGATCTCCTGCAGAAACATCGGTGCAATGCAGTTGCCAATTCCGCAGCTGAGTCCGATGAAGATCCGACCCAGCATCAGCAGCTCAGGCGCCTTAGCCGCAACACAGATGACAGAAAGGATGACTCCGATGATGATGAATATTTGACTCACCAGTAAGCCCCATTTCCGGCCCAGTACGTCGGCCAGCCACGCGCCCAGGAAGGCACCCACAAAGCCCCCTGGGAGGAACATGACCGACGTGGTGAAGCTCCACAACAGGGTGATGGTCATCGGTTCGAGGTACACTCCGTTGTTCCGCGCCTTGTAGGTTTCGTTGTAGAACGACTTGATGTGCGTCGAAACTTGATTCAGCACCCCGACATTGTAACCAAACTGAAACGAAGCTCCGTAGGCGATTACGAACGCCGCAGAGGCGGTGTTTATATTAACGCCACTTAGCCCTGACTGTCCCTCCCTCGCTTCTGGCATGTTGCCCGGGTGGCGATGTCCTCCACGCAGAAACAGCAATTTAACTACCACAGTTCGATATCATGAGAACAGCCGAACGGAAGTCGTAAAAGCCCAAAACGTAACAATCGCTCGAAACGCAACGTCATCACAGCAGAACCCGATTTATCAAAAGTGGCACAGAAGACGGATAGGCCTATAGCATATATATATATATATATATATATATATATATATATATATATATATATATATATATATATATATAGTAGCGCAAAGATATATATATATATATATATATATATATATTATATTAATCACATTAAGTTTTTGATATATATGAGTCATTTGAAAGTGACGGTAACTGCTATTAGATCAATTAGACATTTCTGTTGTCACGACGATTTTTTGTCAAAATAAAACTCGCCATAATTATTTCAAATCAATTATTTCTATGAATTTACTATTGAGGAGATTATTGTTTCCATGGTTATTTTGGATATATTCTTTACTGTTTATTTAACCTCCTGCGTTTGAATTTGAAAATTGTCAACTTCGTTACCGTCACTTCACACAGGGTCGAAAATAACATTATAGAAATACGACTACAAATAATATTTTTTCAAACACTTAATGTGATTCTTAAACAGCATTGAAACGCCTTTCATTTAATAAGTTTCTCATTTAATGAAACAGTAGGCCTACTTAAGCTTATTGTATTTGTGGCTAAGTGAATTATTTTCAGCTGTCACCTGAAATAATGCCCACTCCGTTACCGTACATAAATCTTTGCGCTACTACTTACTTACCAACATCTGTATCTGGTGCAAATTAGTCAGACCATTGATGACGTCTGTGCTTGTGTATAATTCCGTTTATATGCTGACTTTTCGAATAGATGCGGTAATAATTTGGTTTGAAAGGTGTAATCTACGCATGATACGTTTAATAGGCGGCCACTCCGTTACCAAGAATTAATCTACATTGAAGATGCTCACGTTGACAACAATTATCAGGTTCTATCTCCTAAATGAACAAAATTGATATGTTGAAAAATGTGGTCCGAAACGTGGGCGATAATAAGTTTATTTCATGTTATGTTGAAATTGTCCACTCCGTTACCTGTCCACTCCGTTACCTCTTACACAGTAACGTATTGGATATAGTAGTAACGGAGTGGACATTGCTTCAAAAAATATGTTTGAGTACAGCAAAAGCTTCACAGATATTTTTTTACTCATGTATGTTAAGATAGAATTAATTTTCCTTTTATATATCTTCATAACTACACATGTGTGGAAACATAGCTGCAGAGTTTTGTTTATTTATTTGTAGAGTAAAAGTGGCGGTAACGGAGTGGACATTTCTTTTAGTGCAAGACAATGCTGTACTGCATGTTACTGAGTTGATATTATGAGTTTAGTAGAAATGTAGATAAGTTACACAATGTAGTTCAGTGTAACATGCAGTTTTTTGGTGTTGCTTTAGTTTTCATTAAGATTTATGGAAAAGCAAGTTTGGTAACGGAGTGGACATTGCTAATTTGGGCGTTGTCAACATACTTGTAAAAACTGATGAAACTAGAATGTTAGTGTGCAACAGCACCCATATTTCTTAACTAGATACACTACTGGTCAACATAAGATGAATAAATTATTCATTTTAAAGAAAACAAATTCTTGCATCTCCTAAAGTGAAATTGATCTAAAGCAGAAAATTACATATATATATGTAATTATTATTATATAATTATTAAAAAATTATATTATTTAATATTAAACATTTAGGATTATAACCTGCAATTAAAACCACTCACAGTGGATAATATTTATCGGAGTTTGCAAAATGAATGCTCTGATTCGCACGCAGAGAACAATCACAAGAAACTAATACTTTCAAATTTCGTTATTTTTAAAGTGAAGTCAGTGAACTTTCATGATATGTCAGGATTCTGCAATGACCAACAGTCGCAGTTTAAACTGAATTACTAATAGAAACAACAACTTGTACACATAAACGTCAGACGCGACTTATAGCACTAAATTGCACTGAAAGAGAAAATGCAAGTAGGCCTACACATCGAAAGCTAGCAAACCATTGCGCCAGGTAGTGTCACTGGAAAATGGAAATACTAGTAAGCCAAACCAAACCAGTACTGCAACAGCCACTATGAGAAAAGCTGTGCACTTTTCTCCTGTTTGCGCACACAAGTCGCAATTGAGTCGAGATTTCAGCCAGGAATGAACAGCGTATTTCCTGGTATTCCAATGCGTTAGCGATGGTCCATTATTGCTGATCATCAGTGACCTATCAGCAGGTCGCTGATGGGGTCAACACTCAGCCGATTGCCCACTGTAGTATGTTGCACGGTCATCTCGCAAGATGCAGATGAAATGGACAGAATCATCAACGTCTGCTCGCTACTGAATGGCCTCGGCTGTGAGCGGCGCTATATAAATTACTAATTACATTACAATTACTAAGTGTTGCGATATGAGCCCCATGCACCGTGCGTTGGCCTTGTTTGTAGATAGAGTACTCAGTCACAATCTAGGCTAAATAATGTTTGGACGTTTGAAGAAACTTGAAATCGTTCGTCGACTGCTTAAATGTGAGGGGTCAAGCCGATCCCTGGGGTCGGCCAAAGGGTAGTAACAGGGGGTCAAAAGAAGAAGCTGGGATCCAACCCCCGTCAAATCGAACCACAGCATGCACATAGTAGGCTAAAGCAACACAGTAGACTACCGGTATCGGTATACAGCGCGTTGAAAACATCCTATATGGGATGCCAGAGTATACATTAACCAAGATGTAAAAATTCTACGAATTAATCCGAGAGATTGAATGCGACTTGGTGAGTCGACCTAAATAGCTAAGATAAAGCGTTTAAAGGTGTCCATATGAAACGTTGTATTCATGTGGTAGTGTAATATCCAAAGTCCAGTGTGCATGTGACACCACATAATTATGGCTGCCAGAGTCGTTGATGTCCAGTCTTTCCACACACTAGCAGAAGAGACTAGAGTTCCATAGCAAATCAAAGCAATAATAATGAATGGCAGACCAAACCGATAGCAGTAAAGCATGCTATAACTCCAAATCAATGACACTGTTCTCAGAAAACACGTTCACATTGATCATCATCATCATCATCATCATCATCATCATCATCATCATCATCATCATCATCATCATCATCAACGTTAGTTCATATAGCGCCAGATGTTTGGTGACTTTGGGTGCGAATGATTGATCTCCACTGTTTTCTATCGTTCGTCAAGTCCAACGCTTTATAATATTTAGTTCTAGTCTTGTAAAGCCCTGATTGACACTTCTTCTGGACTTCCTGCAATCAATCAATCAATTAATCAATCAATCGATCGATCGATCGATCAATCAATCAAATTCGTTTATACAAAATCAAGTTGGCAATATCACAACTTGTTATAACAGTAGTATAGGCCTACAGTCAAATTAGTATCAAGCTTAAGTTATAGGCCCACAGCGTAGTATTCAGTAACTGTTTTTAAATAGGACTCGTGAAAAAAGTTGCAATCATTGACAGGGAGCTGATACCCATGCTCGTACCGCGTCGGAGAACGATGAGGGGGGAAAAGTCTATGCAAAACATAGAGTGCGTAGAAGATCTCAATTTCATGCCCAGTGTTTGACCGATTTGCAGTGAAAAGGCGAAAGATCGGCAAGCATTGCAGCATCTGGCACATCCTGATCAATTAGGCCTCTGCCGCTCTGCGCTTCATCTCAGCTATTAATAATTGTTCCAATCTGCGCCTATCTCTGCATTTGTAAAGCCCCACGTGAGATGTGAGATGGTTTTCATTTTTGCGAACTTCGCAAATGGAAGCAAGAGAGAGACCGTAGAACCTTAGAACTCCGATGGCACACATGGATGATGAGCAATTAATTGATAAAACAGCATCGATATGAGCGGACATTCTAAGATCCCAGTGCAGAATGACGCCAAGAACCCGCACTGAGTCCACTCGCTCGGCCTCTGGAATGACCAAGAGGATCGGTTTGGGTCCTTCTTGAGAAGATCCACTCATGTGTCATTGATTTCTTGAAACGGATGTTGTTAGCTCGAGAAACCGTCTTCTCTTGTAGAAGCGGTCTGTATACTCTCTAGTGTCTAGTCTATAGTTCTCGCACAGACTGTCTCTAGTTCTGAACTTCTTGCGCTATAAAATTGTCCTTTGCCGATGTGATAAATAGTAAGTCGGAAGTTCTAAACACACCGGATGTTTTGAAAAGGTTAACACTAACTTAAAAGATATTGAAAAAGCAATTTCTACTTTATTTCGATTTTCTATATGTGCAAAAATCATAAAATGTCTCATAAAAGGCCTGAAATAGTCAAATTTGCATTCACGCAATTTAAAGTCAAGGACAAACAAAAGAAATGGCGTGCCGTTTGCCGCTGGTGTAAAGAAAAGCTAGGCCTAGGCCTATCATAAGCGAAACGATTGGAAGAACATCTAGTTTTTCAAGGTAAGTAATTATGGAATAACATCTAGTTTTTTTTATCAAGGCAAGTAACGAAAACTTTGCCGAACAGGTTACAGGAAGATCTTTACTATTAGGGCTGCGGTCGTGGAGTCAGTCCGCCTCTGAAGTCGAATTGGTCTGCTATCTCCTCGCAGAAGGGGTGGGATCCAAAGGCCGGATATACATAATTTCAAACTATGAGCCGTTCCATGATCCTTGATAGGATGGGATGCTATCTCCTCGCAGAAGGGGTGGGATCCAAAGGCCGGATATACATAATTTCAAACTATGAGCCGTTCCATGATCCTTGATAGGATGGGATGCTATCTCCTCGCAGAAGGGGTGGGATCCAAAGGCCGGATATACATAATTTCAAACTATGAGCCGTTCCATGATCCTTGATAGGATGGGAAGAACGGAGATCGGCCTGATGTCTGATGATTCACAGGGACTTGGCACTTTAGGGATGGGCCGTTTTCCACTGATTTGGAACATAGTGAGAGTTGAGAGATAGATTCAATAGATTGTCCAGATTACTCCAGGATTGGTGAAATGACTGGCGCCAGGGAGGCGCATGTAGCCAGGCCGGAAGGCCATCGATCAGTACCCTCCCTCGGCCGTAGAACGCTGCCTGTTGGATGCGTAGAAGATCTCAATTTCTGTGAGGAAAGTATTCCCGTCATCTGCAGTAAGTTTTTATTCTGGTTTTTTATATTCATGAACCAAAGAATTAGAAGTGCAATGATTGTTCGGTTCCGTGGCCCGCCTAATCTTTTCCATAATGCTCGTGGGCCATCACGCGGGTCAAGATTTTGTAGTTGACTCTTATGATCTGCCAGGACAATCATTTTCCATATCCTTCGAGCGGTGGCGGATGCTTCTTATATCCGTCCCTAGCAAAGGAGCATGCTCTTCCGACGAATTAATGACTTCGTCTCAGGTGTAATAAATGGCGGATCTGTTGAGGCTACTGTCTGACTGTCACCTTGCTTATTGGTTAAAAACGCATTCAACAAGTCTTCCCTAATGTTGATAGAAACGGTCCCAAGCAGTCGCCGGTTTGGAACTCTCGGGAGTATTGAGCAGCCAATTGAGCGTATACCCCTGGGTTCTAAAGGCCAGAAGTATACTTGCGTTTTGATTCGGGGTCCTGGTCCTGTAGGCCTACTGTTTCTTTTCTGCTGGTTTGTTCCTGGCTGAGCTTGGACAGGCAGCCGTGGCTAAAATTATTGCCTTGTGGTCGATATTGATCAATGGAGTGACGACCTTAAATATTGAACATTGCAGAGAATCCAGGCATGGAGATCATGAGCATGTCCAGAACGTCCCCCCCGCGGGTCGGGACGCTGACCACTGGAGCGAGACCTGTGTTGATTGAAACCATGGCAACGTCCAATTGACTGAAATCACAGCCGAGGAGAATCGATGCGGAAGGTGCAAGTCGAAGAAATTCGTCCATAAGTTGGCTCGGCTGGTAGATTAATGGTCTTGGCGGTCGGATGGTATAACGGTCCAAAAAGCAGTTCTGCTGTACGTTCCTCATATACTTCGGTTAATTTTGCATGCAGTGGTCTTTTTGGATCACACAGGCCTATCGTCCAATCACATGGCCAATCAAACTATCGGAGTCTTTCGCGTCGTTCATATAGTATGTCCACGAGTTCTGCTTTCATTTCTTTTGAATTCACCTATGGACTTCAGGGCCGCATTAAGGCTAGTGCGGGCCCGAGTGCTGTAGTTACCTTCCAAGGTCCCCCTCTGACAACCACCGGTCCACCATCCACCACGCACATATAAAATGCGGGCCCCTCAAAACTGCGGGCCCGGGTACTGAAGCACACTTAGCACCACTCCCCTTAATGCGGGCCTGATGGATTTAGGTAATTCTCCAGTTGCTATTAATTCTTAAATATGCTATACTTTGACAAATCTAGCGTCTTATAGGCCTAATTTGACAAATCTAGCTTCTGTTTTATTGTGGACTCGACTTTTACTGCTTACAGGGAGATTTGTAATAAACATTCATTCGTCAAAATTGCCTCTTTGTTTAAAAAATTCTGCCAATTGGCTTCTGCCAATTATTCATAAGCCGCCGTTTCTAAATAGAATGCATCCTTCCAAGTCTATTTTCTTGGCTGCTGCGCTTGGTAGGAGTAGGGTACGGGTAGGCCTACACAAAGAACGTATGCAGCAGCTTGTAGCGTATAGTCCCGGTAGAGGCTATGAATCATCGCCTAACTCGTAGCTACAAGGGAATCCGACGATTAAGCAGAAATAATTATTGCTATAATGGTACAACCGTACAGGACTGCACACACACACACACACACACACACACACACACACACACACACACACACACACACACACACACACACACACACACACACACACACACACACACACACACACACACACACACACACACACACACACATATATAGTTTCTCCTTACTCTCCTATCGTCCGTCCGTCCGTCCGTCTGTCTGTCTGTCTGAATGCGTGCTTCTTATCTTCTTTTCCATTGGTCCACCGGACTCGATCCACTGCCAACCATTAACTACAGCTAAGGACGAGCCAATTCTTAGAGTGGGGCCATGATGCCACACAATAGGCTACATACATTCCATGCATGCAGCTGAGATTGGAGCGTCGGCGTCAGATGAGAAGTATTTGCTGACTATAGCGAAAGGCCCTGCGTTCCCGTCTGTCTATTAATACAAGATAGAAGAGGAGAGAGGAGGGGACGAATGGAAGGAGGCAGAGATACATGTAGAGAGACGGTGCCGCCTTGCTGCAACAACTCATGTTGAAATAGACGTTGCATGCGCTATAGGCTACTTTTGTGCAGGCCAACTGCGCGGTTCGGTTTAGACTTACTGGCAGTTACTGCATGCCTCGTCTGCTGCAACCAGAACCGTTTCGATCAAGGGAGTGTTGTATCCGACGTCACGTGAAACTACTTTGAAAGCCAAGCAGATCTTATGGGAAGGTTTTACCTGGGATACCAGTTTAAGCTTTGAGTACACGAGTTTGGACTTAGCTGGCTGCTTTTGGTCAGCGTTTCTACTAATCCGGTTTTTAGTTGCGACCTAGTTAAAGTATATGCAGATCTTCTTCCATTGCTAATCGCCATGAATCAGTCTAGCCGAAGAAACAGCCCATCAAGGTGACTTGTTTCCTTCTTTTAGTCTGGTCTACAGTACTACAGCATGGTCGGTAGTGTGCTTTAAAATGCGGAATCAGTTTTCGGGGTTCCAAGGTATCGTTTTCAAGGCCAGTCCGCTGAGTCCGGCTTTTGATATATCAACCTATACGTTATATATATATATATATAAGTCAAAATAAAGGCCAGCTGCAGGACTACAAAGCAGATATTAAAGAAGTTTATTTAGTTTAAACATGAAGCAAAGTAGACTTGTTAGTCTTCAACTCTTGCTATTGATTATTATGGCCAAGTCTTTTGCAGCCCTTGTAAAATCTATGTCCATAGTTAAAAAATGTAACTAAACTCATTATGATTATATTTATTTATTGTCGTCTTGCTCCCAGTTTTAAATTAATGTTCAATTTTAATTTCAATTTGTAATTTTTGGCCGGTATCCGGAATGTGCCGCCCCTAGGAATTGGCCTCGTTTGTTGCTGCAGTAGTCTGTTCGCCTATGCATGCTATAGCGAGAAATGCCAGCAGCTACAGGTTCTAAGAAGGGATATAAAATAACCAGATACATACATACATACATGAATTACATATATACATGCATACATACATAGGCCTACATAAACATGAATTACATATATACATGCATACATACATAGGCCTACATATATACATACATACATTCACGTACATGTATACATAAGTACATACATAAATGCATATACCAGGCCTTCCGAGTTCCGACTGCCTCAGTTTGATTTTGGCACGAATTCAAAAATGTTCTGGGCAAAAGAACCAAGTTCTAGAATTCACTTTCTCAGAACAACCACTTTGCCGAGTCTCTGTTGTTTTTCGGATGCCTACTTAAAACTTAGGCTTTCGGTTGCTTGATGTCTAGTGTACTATAATAATGGCATATTCCGCACTTTTTCGGTTCCTCCACCATCATCTCCAATCACCCATCATCATCCGCATCAGGCTCCTCTATCCATCACCGCCAAGGCTTTCCACTCGAAACTAAAGTCTCTCCTCTTCAAGAACTCTTACCCCGACTCGACTGATCATCTACCTTCCAACTCTCGACGTAACGACACCCACCTTAGCAGCTACTCTGACCTCTGATCCTCTGGAAACCGGACTCGGACCTCCTTCGGACTACTCTCTCGGATAACCCTTTTGACTAGACCCAGCGCTCGTGAATAAGCTGGTGCCCTGCGCTTGGTTTTCGACTGGCGCTTTAGAAGTTTGGAGATTACGATTACGAATGGCGTAATAGAAGTTGTAAGAGTAGCTAGGCTACGTTAGAACAAGCTTCGTATTACTAAATCGCATCTTAACGTTTGTTGTAAATTGAGACATGTTCCTTCGAACACAACCAGGGCCGTAAATCCTGGGGAGGGAAAGGAGGGAATTCCCTCCCCACTTTTAAGCCTGGGGAGGGAATGTGAAGGAATTCCCTCCCCACTAATTGTCTAAGCTGCAACATAAATATTAGGGTCACAACTGCCAAGTCTTGTAGGATGATTTATTGAGGGAACATGGCTACTGCAGCAGGAGAGAGTCGGATTGAAAGCTACAACAGGTGTGAAAGATAGATTTCCTTCTTAAGCCAAAGCTGGCAGAACTTATGTTGTGACAAGCGGTCAAGCGCAACGCATCATCCTACACGACACGGCAGAGAGTTTTCGGAGACAGGGCGACAAATTATGAAGGCAGCTGTGATATATATAATTATATATATATATATATATATATATATATACACTATTCAAATTGTGAACTTTCAGGGTGGGAGGAGAACCACAGACTAGATCAGTTCATCTCGAGACCTCGTCACTGAATTCGGATGTACAGAGGATTATAAATAATTTTCAATAAATAAAATTGATAAATAAAGTGCTGCAGTGTCTAGCGGATCGCCTTGAAATCATTTAAACAGTGTTATCTGTCGTTTTCCAAGTCATCAGCTGGAAGCTGTGCTGGTAAGTAGGCCTACAACTAAACGGTGCAAGTGCACAATATACCGGGTGGGCCATTAAAAATGAGAACATCGGGTTCAATCGTGTTTAATACAGTATCGGATTGTGTTTTGAGCAAAGCTCGAGGGTACGTACCATACGTATTCTATTTTTTGAAAGGTACGTACGTTTTTTAACGTACCCTATTTTAGGGTACGTAATAGGGTACGTAAACAATACAAAAATACGTTAACCACGTCATTGCTCATTATAAGAATGTTCAATTTAATTTAGGCAAACAGTAACAACCCAGTATACAGCGTAGTAAATTGCTGCAATGCTATATTGTAGGTCTATGTTTATCCAGCATACATTGCACTTATTGCACTAATGTAAAATTATACGTAGGCTATGGGTCGCCGAGTAAACCATAAATAAATCTTCGTGTATGATACGTACCATACGCGTATTCTATTTTTGAAAGGTACGTACGTATTTTAACGTATTCTATTTTAGGGTACGCGTACCCTCGAGCTCTGGTTTTGAGTAAATCTTAAACACGTACATTATTCTGTGATGAACTTACTTACCAAATCAAGCCAGTTCGACGTATTGCGGAGAAAGATTTACAACTTAAAACGAACAATTGTGGGATGAGGCAGCTGATATTGAAGGCTGTAAATTAAAACGCCTGCAACAAAGTCAGCAGCTAGTTGAAATGTTTCCTAACGAGAGAAAAGCACGAAGCGCGTTCACAGATGAAAAGACTTTTACAGTTGCCACACAAGTTAATTCTCAAAGTGATCGTGCTTAGTCCAATGTAAGAAAAAAAGCAAATTCCAGCAACAAGACTCGTATGCGAACGTGTACATTTCAGCCGCAGCATCATGGTTTCAGCAGTCGAAGACCCCAAGATCTTTGGTTTCGGTCGGTGTGTCTCGGATGGAAAAAACCAATGTAGTGTTTGTTGGACCCGAAGTCAAAGTAAACAGTAAATACTATTGTGATCACGTTCTAGAAAGAAGTTTACTTCCTAAGCTTGCAAGATGTAATCGTCACAATTGGACGTTGCAGCAGGGCGGAGCTCCTTCACACACAGCAAGAAGCACTCAACTTCCATCATCAGGAGAAGCCTGGAGAACCTTCATCGAATCAGACAAGTGGCCTCCAAATAGCCCAGACCTAAACCCAGTAGACTGCTGTTTGGGGTGCCCTTAAAAAAATCTACCTTCGTCGTAAATTTACAACAATCGAACAACTGAAGTTAGCCATTGTTGATGAGTGGCGAAAAATGTCCCAGAGATTTAAAGACCGGAGCATCATTATAACGATCGCGTGGCACAGACGTTTAGGAGAAATTGTTGAAAACCCAGGCGGAAACATAGAATATAACATTTAGCAACAAGTTACTTGCATTCTGAACAGAAAAAAGATATTAATTAAATAAATAATTAAGATTGAACGCGATGTTCTCATTTTTAATGGCCCACCCTGTATTTTAACTGTTGAGACTGCATTTCACATTTATTAACAATTAACCATAGGCTCAAAGCCTAAATCTGTGCATCAGAAAAATTGACAAATAGCATTATAGGTGTGAATTTTATTTTCTTCCACAAAGAAATCCTTATTGGTCTCAGTTTGTACTTGTAATGGCAATCGTAGTTGCAATCTCGAGATATCTTCATCGCCAATGGTACAAAAGCTATGTCGCGGAACCAGCTTATTCACAGGCGCTCAGTCAAAACCAAATACATGTAAACAACATCGACAGGTAGGCAGAGGATCAAGAAAATGACAAAATGACAAAAATATTGTTATACATTATATCGGAATAATGTAAGACTTATAATTTTATCCGCCTTAGGTCTGTAGGCCTATACTTGGTTGAGGTTGGCTGACAACTTTTACACACTTTACGGGCCACTGGAGAGCGAAACCAAGAGAGCGAGATCGAGACAGTGTGTGTGTGTGTGTACGTGTGTGTACGTGTGCGTGTGTGTGTTTGTGGGGGGTGAAGTATACACACTTCCGAAGGAGCAATTTTCCCTCCCCACTTGTCGAAACAGATTTACGGCCCTGAACACAACTATAGTTTTCAGTCATTTTATTAACCTGTGTTTGATGGACGGTGCTTACTTTACTATTCGCCATAGGTTAACGGAAGCGATACGTAAGAGCGACGTACATTGGTTGCTGCACCTGTTGAAGGAGGCAGAGGCCAGTCAGACGGACCTCGATGAAGCCCTTCATACAGCCGCATGGATGGGTCAGGCGGAGAGCGTGCGGCTGTTGCTTGCTGCTGGGGCCAGTCTCCAATCGGTCAGCCAGCACCAGGAGCCACTCCTTGTTGTGGCTGTCTACAGCAGCGACGTGGAAGTAGTACGAACTATAATCCAAGCTGGTTACAACGTCTCCTCCTCGGGAACTGGCGATGCCGCCACTCAGGCTGGCATCCCGAATCCTCTGCACCTGGCCATAGGTAGCCGAGAGCAGCCCAACTACGAAATGGTGGAACTACTCCTTGACGCTGGAATCGATTCAGAATGCAAGGACGTCGACGGCGACACTCCTCTGATCGCTGCATGCAACATGGGTGACGTCAGGCTCACCCGGAAGCTCCTGTCAATAAAGTGTGAGGTGAACTCAACCGGATACGAGGGCAATACGGCTCTCCATCGAGCAGTTGAGTCGGGATCAGGGGAACTGGTCCAGCTGCTTCTCGACAGCAAAGCGAAAGTCAACGCAAGGAACGCATCCGGAAACACGCCACTGATGGTCGCCTGCGAGAATGGAAATGAAGTGTTGGTGAGGATGTTGCTTAGTAACGGCGGGAGGGAAACTGCAACGGAAACGAACGGCGAGGGAAAGAACTGCTTCCACCTGGCGGCGGTGAGCGGAAAACTTGAGCTGATGGACATGTTGCTGGAAGCCGGAGTGTCAAGTGGAAGCATAGATAAATTTGGAAACAGTCCTCTGATCATGGCGGTCATCATGAAGAACTCGGACTTTGTCATGCGCCTACTGGAGCACATCAGCGCCCAAACGGGCTCGGCAGACCAGATCCGCCTTGTGGGTGAGCTGGGACGGAGTGCTTTACACTGGGCTGCCATGCATGACCTTGCCAACATAGCTCAGCGACTGATCGACGCCGGTGGCCCAGGGCTTGCCGACTTGAGGGACGAGTCCGGTGACTCTGCACTTATCCTGGCCGCCAAGGCCGGTGCTCGTCTCACTCTGCCACTCCTTATCCAACGAGGCATCAATGTAAATATTGTGGGGGAGCTCGGTCGGACAGCGCTGCACTGGGCTGTTCTAGGGAGCAACGCGGAGGCCACCGAAGCCATTCTGTCAGCCCCTGGGCTCAATATAAACGCTGCGGACCAGATGGGCAATACAGCCCTCACTCTGGCCGCTCTTAGTCGTCGCTACGGCGAGCTATTGTGCCTGGCGAGGCATCCGAAGGCCGACGTGAACCACAAGGGCGAGCAGGGACGAACGGTCCTTCACTGGCTCTGTCAATCCGGACAGACGGACGCCATCCGGGAACTGTCGTCGGTGGCAGCGACCACTGCCCTTGACCCGAACATCACCGATAACAACGGAGACACTTCACTTCTGCTGGCCGTCAAGAACAAGCAGCCGGCGACAGCAGCTGAGATGCTGACGTCGTCTGCGCCCTGGTTCAGTCCAGTGGACACAACCTGCGTCGACTCAACCGGACGTCAGCCTCTGCACTACGCCGCCGTCGAAGGATTCAGCGACGTCGTCCAGCTTCTCGTTGCCAAGACAACAGATGCGAATCACAGCGACAACGCTGGATGCTCAGCCCTCACACTTGCCGCCAAAAGTGGACATGAGTCCGTCGTTCGAATCCTGGTCGATGGCGGATGCGACGTCAACGTGATTGACAACGAGCACCGAACGCCCTTATTTTACGCTGCCCAGAATGGTCTTAAGGAGGCAGTGGAGAGGCTGATTCAGGCCGGGGCTGATCCTGATCTAAAGGGAAGCGAACCATCGCCCCTCATCCAGGCATCCAAGGGTGGATTCTCTGCCATCGTTCGAGTACTGGTCAGTCGAGGGGCTGGCATCAACCACCGCGATCATCAGGGCAGGACGGCTCTCATGTGTGCTGCTCAAGGAGGCCATGTCGACATCATGAAGGTCCTCTTGGGACAGGGGGCCAGTGGACGCCTCGAGGACGCGTCCGGAGACAGCGCTCTGACCATCGCCGCCTGGCAGGGACACCTAGAGGCAGTCAGGGTCCTACTTCCTGTGTCCGACCTCGAGCACCGTGAGAGAGACGAGGGCATGACGGCGCTCCATCTGGCGATTGCCAAGGACAGCAAGGATATCGTAATGGACTTGCTTGACGCCGGGGCAGAGGTCAACACCCTCGACGCGAAGGGCAACAACTGCCTCCTGACGGCGATGATTCACACGGGCGGCAGTGAGATCGTCTCGTTGATACTCCGCCAGTGTCCAATGCTCGACATCAACTTCACCGGTGACCAGAATCGGTCGGCACTGCACTGGGCAGTCGGTGACACGGACTGCCTGAGAATGGTCATCGACCGGAAGCCGGACATCGACCTAGTGGACAGCAACGGAGCATCCGCCCTTCTACTGGCCACTGCTCACTCGAAACCAGACTCAGCACAGATACTCATCGACGCAGGAGCAGACTTTCGCCGGGTACGAGTACAAGCAACAGAACAGACAGACAGACGCTAACAGACAGATTGACAGACAAACAGACGGGGACATGGGCAGGCAGACGGACACTATAATGGACAGACGGACGAACGGACGGAAGAATGTACAGACTCACAAAGAGAAGGCCTGGCTGACTGATGGACGGATGAACAGACGGACAGACTGACGGTCCAAGGTTCTGTTCCTTCGCAAGATTAGAAGAACTGACCTTCCATGGATGAAAAACTGCATTGACCTACATTGGCGACATCCATGTCAGACGGACGGACTGACCGATGGTCATGACGGTTGACCCAATATCGCTTCCTTCATAGTCCTCCGAGAGATAGAAGTTAGAATGAATAAAGACAGTTAGGCTTATGAAAACGGAAAGTCACAAAGGATTGGCAGACAGACGGACAAGCGAACAGCCTATACACGATAACAGCAAACATCTAATCGAATGACTTCTATAGCGCAACTATCGTAATGTCCAAGACATCAGTCGACGGTCGCTTCGAGTAAAATCCAAAACAGATTAGGATCCATTGGAGAATCCGGGTTGACAACCGATAGATGAGGAAAATCAGAAGGCAGACGGACAGTGGGTATGCAAGTTGAAAGAGATGGGTCTTAAGTTTGGACCTGAATGAGATCAAAGAATTAACACTGGGCAGTTAATTCCAAACTTCGGACCAGCGACCAAAAATGCCCGAGAGTCCACAACTGCGAGGAGTAAGTACATCAAGAGTCACTGCATCATCCACTGATCGAGTTAGGCCTCAGTTGTAATGGTAAAAGTGAATGTATGTTTTTTTTTATCGATGCGTGTTTAGATGCACAAGGACGGTCGGTCGGCCATTCATCACGCGTCAATCTACGGAGTGAGTCGTGTGGTGGAGTTGCTCCTGTCGCGTGGAGTGGCACCTGATACTCCGACGGAGGACGGGAAAATGCCACTCCTCTTGGCGTCCGTCGAGGGCCACGTGGACATCGTGCGCATGCTCCTCCAGCACGGAAGTGACGTCAATCGGATCTACCTTGACGCCATGACGCCGCTGTCGGTGGCCGCCAGTGGCCGACACCACAGCGTCATGGACGCCCTGCTCGAGGCCGGCGCCGATCCGAACCTGTTCGGTAGCAAGAAGTGCAGCCCCCTGATGACGACGATCCTCAACAACGACTTCCAGGGAACGTCACTCCTCATCCAACACGGTGCCAAGCTGGACCAGGTCATCGAAGAGGACAAGCACCCGATCCACGGCGCCATGGTCAACAACTACATCGACATCCTGCGCCTGCTCGTGTCCATCGAGTGTGACGTCAACTTCCTTCAACGACTGATACAGGACGGAGTCATCTACTACTTCGTCGACGACGATCACTTCCTTGCCGAGCTGCGGTCGTTGTCCAAGACACCCAAGTCGCTCAAGATGCTCTGTAGGAGTGGCATTCGACGGAGGCTGACCGTTCCGATCAGAGAGAAGATTAATCGCTTGCCAGTACCAAACATCATCCAGGAATACCTCGCAATGAAAGACATCAACAAGGCACAGCTGCTACCACCAACAGCGGCTTAACAACCAGATTCTGAGACCCAAGCCTTTGGAAATTTTATCTGCTTTACATAATACATAATAATCTATACGACAAATCATAGCTTTTTGATCTCAATGAATCGTTAAATTCTTCACGGTCTTCTTCAGCGACCAAAATAAAATTATTTCCAAGAAATTTGTAGAAAAGAATTCACTCAACAAAGATAAAACCCAGATATGTAGGCCCTATTAGCTCAAGTGCAGTTCGAGGACGAATCAATAGGTCACGTGGATTATAATGTAGAACGTGCAGATAAGTACTGTAGCCTAATAATTATATTGAACCGGGTAGGGTTCTAGGTTACAGCACCCTAAGAAAGCTGAGTCGCGGGAACAAGTTTGTGTCATCAAATTAACAAGTTCATCGTTTACCCAATTAAACAAAGAAGGTGAAATTGTATGTATACGGCCTATAATCATATATATATATATATATATATATATATATATATATATATATATATATATATATATATATATATATATATATAATATAAGTCAACAACTACATCGACATCCTGCGCCTGCTCGTGTCCATCGAGTGCGACGTCAACTTCCTTCAACGACTGATACAAGACGCGTTAAGCAGAATATGACTGTTTAATGCCGACGTTGGTGTAGTTCGGAACGATAATAATGCTAGCGAATTGCAGGAGTTAAACGATGTGTCTGTAGGCCTAGTCTTGATTCGACTAGGCCTAATGCTTCAATCACAACACATCGAAACGAGACGACTATAATACTGAAACACATGCTATCTCCTCGGCCTAACGTCCCTGGATTCTGATTTCTGACATGGCGGTTGTTGCGGACTTGATTTGACATATAATAGGTCTAAGGCTGGTAAACAAGCTGGTCTCCCTGACGCGGCTTTTGTGTGACGCTGAGAAATTTCGAAGATTTAGCCTACATTGCATTGCATTACTATATCTATAAACCCACATGTCGGGATCGATCACCGATGAAGATCGAAATCAGCCGATATATGAACGTTTAAATGAATCACAACGATTCGACCTCGAGTTCAATATACGAATCGTTCCTCGACGAAAATTCTTGTCCAACTCCTCTGTCTGATGCGTGTAGGACTGAGATCTCAGAACGGCTGAAAGCCTTGAAAAATCGTCTGCAAAACGATCAAGCGCCAACCGTTAATACAAAATGTCTTCATCTGAGCCCTACCGTACTTCACATTTTAATCCGGGACATAGTAGGCCTCAGCGCGCATGTCTTCCCCATTGCCTAACTTAATAATTACAATTACGTCCTATGATGGTCTATATGTTATGTTGATGCTTTGTAATCATTTCCATGCATGGCATTGGATGGGACCCATATGGGTCTAGACAGGTCCCATATGAGAATACGAGTCCAATAATTATAGGTTACATTTGGGCATGCTGGCAGAGGCTAGCGGCTAGCCATTAGATAATTATGATTAAATAAATTATAGCCTATGTACATTTAATCCCAGTGTGATTTTCGTTAACGATATCGTTAACGAAAATGTTCGTTAACGAAAATAAAATGATTTCGTTAACGATAACTATAACTATAACTAAGAAATATAATTAACTATAACTATAACTATAACGAAAATAACAATAACGAAAATTCATATTTATTTTCGTTAATGCAAAAAATAAAAATAGGAAGTGCAATATAGACTATTCGACATAAATGAGCACGAGAAAATGCCATATTTTTATTATGCAATTTCTCAGTTTCTTTGGAAACTCGTGTATTCATGAAGCTGAATGCACCCACGCTTCAAAGGCTTTCAAATCTCTGAGCAAATTGTTAATATGCACAATTTTGCTTATAGCCTTAATTATTTTAACTAAGTAGTAACTAAAAAGTTAACTAAAATAAAAATCCATTAACTATGACTATAACTATAACTAAAAAATAATACTAACTATAACTATAACTATAACTAAAATTAAAAACCATTAACTATAACTGTAACTATAACTAAAATAAAATCTGTAAGGAGAGTCACACTGTTTAATCCTAATCTAGAAAAAATCTATGGGCCTAGCGCAACTTATTATACGCGAATATAAAAGAGACTCGCCACACCAAGTACATCAGTATAACTGGGTTAATTAGCTGAGTAATCAATAATTATTAATTAGCCTATATATACAAATAGCGACTTCCGAGAGCTTCTTGTCGGCCTATAGGCTACATAGGCCCTGTATAGGCCTCTTCGCCAGCTGAAGTGTTTGATAGCTCGGTAGAATGGTAAATTATGTTCATTTGCATGCGAATGATGTTCAAAAAGCAGAAAGTCCAACTCGGTCAGCATTTCCATGGGCATTAGAGCTTTAGAGGAACCATATTATGGCTCATCACTGGTCCCATATGGGAATTCATCCATTTATTCATTCATTCACTCATTCAGAGGACTTATAATAGCGCGCCCTCCAAAATAGGCCTACCTACTCAGAGGCTCTCCTACTCCAACTCCGACAATGAAGAAGTTTTCAAATGCTTGTTAAAGGTTGAAGCAGATTCCTAGTTAAAAGAACACGCGGATCTGAAGAAAGTTTAGTACACGTGGTCGGCCCAACTACTGAAAAGGCACGACTTTGCATCTTTGAAGTGCACGCAAAGGGAACAACAAGTTCACCTCGATCGAGATGCAGAACGAAGTTTTCCGCGGCCAACCAAACCTGCGGTGGTGTAACAACTCCCGCAAGTAGCCAGAGGAGTTCCATAGGCTAACTTCCCTAATCGTGATCTGCAAACTTGTAAAGAGCCACTCGAAAGCCATGCGCAGGGCACCAGCTTATTCACGAGCGCTGTGTCTAGTCAGAAGGGTTGTCCAAAAGAGTAGTCCGAGGCAGGCCCGAGCTAGTCCGGTTTCCAGAAGATCAGAGCAGATGTTAAGGTGGGTGTCTTTTAGGTCGAGGATTGGAAGGTAGCCTACAGGATCAGGTGAGTCAGGGTAAGAGTTCTTGAAAAGGAGAGACTTTAGTTTCGAGTGGAAAGATTTTGGGGTGATGGTTAGAGGAACCTGAGGCAGATGATGGTGGATGATTGGCGATGATGGTGGAGGAACCGAAACAGTGCGGAATTAAGGAGGTACCCTGGTATCGGAACTGGTACCAACGAGCCTATACAAGCTGTACGCAGAAAGCGCTCGAGGTACCTACTCAGTATAACTATCCTATGCTCAGAGAAGGTCGATTCCGAAAGCGAAACTGAAAGTTATGTAAGTCCATCAGCTGGAGCCGTCGACGGCTACCAAGCCAGATCATTTGAGTTTTTCCAGGATGAAGCCGGAGGCGGTGAGATGAGATGCACTTTAGCGGCCTCGGATCTCTCAACCAATTATTTATCAGCTAAGGAGACTGTCTCTGAAGCTCTGCAATAATACTGTAGGCCTACACCTGAGTATCGTCAGTAGGCTATAGGCCAGTACCGGTGAGCAGCATCTCCCAGGGAGAACGTGGCTTCACTAAGTCTGCAGCACAAAGACAATAGGCCTACAGCAAAGGACCTATAGTGTGAAACCTGTGGTAGTCCAAGTCAGAGGACGATAATAATAATAATAATAATAATAATAATAATAATAATAATAATAATAATAATAATAATAATAATAATAATAATAATAATAATAATAATAATAACCTAATAATAATAATAATAATAATAATAATAATAATAATAATAATAATAATAATAATAATAATAATAATAATAATAATAATAATAATAATAATAATAATAGTAATAATACTGTAGAGGACGAGTAGGTCTAAACATAATTATTTATAATAGGCCTATACCTGAATAATCCCAGATTTTACCTAGCGAATTAACCTGAAGATTTCTCAGAGTGTGAATATGACTTCGAACTTGACGCACATGCTGAGGTAATCGGTTCCGAAACTGGGAAATTCCGTCTGCACATCGGAGACGGTCAACTACAGGGTCTGCAGCATAGGCTAATCATGTAAGATTTTTCGAATGCTTCATTTTAAAAAATAGGAAAATATAATTATACATTTAGGGAAACATCAATTTGCACAGTTATTAGTTACCAATTAGATTAAAGTTTCGAAGTGTTGAATTAAATATGCCTTTCGATTTTGCTTATAGGCCTATGCATGGTTTTGCAGAAATTGGAGTGGGGCAAAATAAGCCGCAAACGCAGAATAGGGTGATGGACTTGCATAATAGGGTAGGCTTGGGCGGTAATCCCGTAGTTTAGGTTGGTAAATTATTTGAATATCTTCAATACCGAACTTCATGTTGGTAAGTAAGCAATCTACCTATGTCCATGATAACTATCGTCAATCCCGCTTCCATTTCATCGAAAATTTGTTTTAATCAATCCAGCTTCCATTTCATGACAAAAATTAGCCAACTTCTATTTAACCCAAAAAATATTTTTCATCAATGAAACTTTTATTTAAGCAAAGAACTATTCTCATGGGTCCAGCTTCTACTTACGGAAACAATTATTTTAATCATTCCAGCTTCTATTGCTTCAAAAACATAGTTTCATCAATCCAGCTTCTATTTACGGTAAAAATTATTTCGATCAATCCAACTTCTATTGAAAGACAGAAATCGTTTCATCAATCCCACTTCGAGTTACTGAAACAATTTTTTTCCTTAATCCAGCTTCCATTTTAATTTGACGATATAAAATAATTTACCAACCTAAACTACGGGTTTACCCGCAAACCGAGCAGGGAGGGGTCTGGGGAGGGGATGTGCCCCTCCCCACTTTAATTTTTTTTTAAATTTCCATAATGCAATGGTTGCATTTTAGGCTGTCATGACTCATGTGAACAAATTGCTCTATTATTTGAAAACTGATAGAAATGAGATGTCACTCGTAGCTAAGATGTTGCTTGAGTCGTGTTTAAGTTTGACTGCAGACAGTAATAGGAAACCAGACATTTATTGAAATTAATTTACAACCTAGAAAATACGTTCAATTTTCAAGAACGCCATAAGCCTTAAGGTAAACGAATTGCTTACCAGGATTCAGTTAGCAGAAATAGTTAACACAAACCAAGGAAGAAAGATTCAACTACCATATCGGGAAGCCATGTAGTAATGATGTAGTTTTACTAAATGTTCATGGAACACAACATTTTAAAATTTCATATTTTGAAATTTGAGAGACAGCACTTGAGAGAAGCTATTTAGTTGCACAAATATAATATTTTTTATTTATATATCCTCATTTTCTTTTCTTCACGATAGATCATGGAGTGAACATAGTCTACTTGCCGATGGAGGGCCATGTCCTGTGTAAATTTCAAATGGGGGGGCCATGGCCGGATTGGCCCCCCTGGATCCGCCCCTGGGCTTGGGTGACTGTAGGAGCGTGAAAGTTTGTCCAGAAATATGATCGCGGCTTTGCATACCATGAATTATAATTAGTCACTTCGCAAAACATTATGAGCTATCTCGTGCATGATTATAAGCAGTTGAGTAATTTATATAGCGCGAAACTTTACATCTTTGCCCTTGCACTGGTAGGCGTACACTTAGTAAGCCGCTTATGAGAAGATTTGTTTGTGGTTCAACTAATTTGCATTGAAAATGTGGATGTTCATAACGCCATATAGTTTTAGTTCAAAGTAGTGGGACAGTAAGGGAAGGTTACCCTTTCTGCCATAGCATGAATCAGAGGTGAATCTGATCTGACTATGGCCCATCCCAGTTCAATGTCATCCACTGAACTGAGATGGGCCATAGCCCATAGCAGACTGGTATTCCTTAAGCATTGTATACCCACAGAAATTTTAAACTGTGGCTATGACAGTAGTGCTAAAGATAATAAAGGAGAAAATAATTATATGAAACCTAAAGTAAACTGTGTGAAATTTGGATAAGAACAGCAGACCAAGATCCAGAAAAAGTGAAAATCTAAGAAGCCTCTGATATTCATAAATGAATTATGGCGACTTGTAACTTTGAAATGGAACTTTCTTGGAAAGGCTGGAGAACCTTTGAATCCTTGAAAAAGCTTCAATTACTTAAAAAGAGATCCTAGGAATTTTTTGAGAAATGAAAGTAGCCTTGAATTCACAACTGTCTTGATTGTTAATACAATAGCATGGAATGAGTTCCTGACCTTGAGCATTAAAATTTAGCCTCCCCTTTCTTAAACATGCCAGTGAGTTGGAACTGAATGTAATGCAATGTTGCCTCCAACAACCTCATATAGGCCTATATAACAGTTGCCTTTGATGCCATGGGTATTGCCCTACAATGGTCACAACGAGCCAATCAAATGTATTAGGCCTACATTCTTATTGGTTTATTGTCTTTGTAGGGTAACAAGTGATATTTTAATGCTTTTGATCTTAAAAAGGTATTCATATAAAATCCCATTTGTTGACTTTCAGAACTTTTTATTCTGTGGCTTTTCAGATGGCTGTTGCCAGCATACAGAAATGAATTTCAATGCCTTTTCGAGCCTGGAGTCGGCAGTCTGCTTTTTCAGATCTAATCCATGTCTGGCATTAGCGATTTCTACTCGACAGAATTTATGATCAGAAGATCTTGTCATTCATGGCTGCGGGAGTCAGTGCCTTCACTCAGTTACAGCTGGATATTTCCGAAGACCTGACAACTGATGATCTGAAAAAAATGAAATTTGCACTGCAAGATCAACTGCAAGAGAGAGAACGGGAAGAAGCCACCACTGGAGTAGACATTTTCATGCTGTTAAAGAAAAAGAATCTTCTCAGTGCAGACAATCTGAGTCTCCTTAGGAGTGTATTAACCACAATCAGAAGGCATGATCTGGTTGAAAGGTTGTCTGAATTTGGTATGTAACTGGTTGTGTGTGGAAATCTACTGGTATTCTAATCTAATGTTTCTATAGTACCATTATAAAATGCACAAGGCATCAGTTGTTGGTTCGTTGAAGTGAAATTGCAGTAAAATTATAAAAGCTATTCCAGATAACTACTGTAGTTCCTTCTGGTCGCTTGCCACCTGAGCTAAACAAGACTGTTGGCTCCTTAATATAATTTGGAACATAAGCATTTTGTAAGGCCTGCCAAAGTATATTATTGATGATGGAGGGAACACCCTAAGGCCAAGCTGCAGACAAAGGCTATGGTGGCCCTCAAGGCTGACCATTTCCAAGTTAGTGACATGGTGAGGGTTGCAGTCTAGGCCAAGGTCCAGTCAGAAGCCCACAGTTACTGTTACTCATCCTGGATCATTGCTCTAGCATATGCCACAGAGTAAAATATGAAAATCGGTCAGCCATGTTTTTTTGATGTGCATCAATCCTGCCAATTATAGGTCACCTTCTTTGTTGGGCTGATGGTAACTTGTCAATTCCAACTATCCCACAGTTTCCTAAGTTCATCACCCAGGTTAAAGCCAGATGGGCAGTTACAGTACAACTGAGACCTCACTGTAGTGGACATTGAAATCACTTTATAGACCCTAGCTTGCCATTTCATCATGGAAAGCATGATTTTCTGGTTGACGGCATATAAGTCCAGGTTTGATATTGTCAGAACAGTTTATGAGAAAGCTGGTTGTATTCCAATTATTCTTAATTCATTCATTCATTACGAAGTTTTATATAGCGCCCCTTCAAGGTTACTACTCAGGAGAGCTCCCGACCCCAGCACGGCTGAAAAGGACAGTTTTGATGGGCGTTGGCCTTCGACAACAAGGCTGCCTTAAGAGTAACATTTGAGACTGCTAGTAATCCACTGGAAAGTTATTTAGTTAATTCCAAAGTACCAATTTGGACGTAAAAGGTGTTTTCTTTGTGTATACATGTATTGTAGGCAACTACACAAAAGTTACTTTTACTAGTATTCTCATTTCCACTTATGTGTTTAAACTACAACCTGGCCACAATCTGCTAAAACAGAATTGAGAAATGAGAACTAGTCCACGCAGTGTTTCACCAAGTGGATTATTATACATATTTATGATGCAGTTGCAATATAGGAGCCATTTGCTGACAGTACATTGTACACTTGAACCTCCTTATAACATGCTTTTGTTTAACATGAATTCTGACAATGCTGGGGTCGGGAGCGCTCTTGAGTAGTAGCCTTGAAGGGGTGCTATATAAATTTTCGTAATTAATGAATGAAACATGTATGCCAAATTTAATTCTTCTTTCGAACGTATTCTCCTTACAGCACAACCTTTTGACATTGCTTCATATGTCTGTTGTTTTTAAGGAAGGAAAGGGTTAATGATCACTGATAGGTTTCATGTTTTGTCTTTTTATTGTAGAACAAGCTAATCAACCTCCAGAGACCTCTGTCCGTCCATCTGGTCCAGTACGTCAGGAAACGGGATTTGAGGGCAACTTTGAACGAGAAGTGGACAACTTCAGGCATCATCCTGAACCGCAGTGGACACCAGGAGCAGAAATATCTCCGGATGTCTTGTCTTCTCATATTTCAGCCAATTCTGATAACACACAGATCAAAGAGAGACTCTTGTCATGTGATAACCAGAACAGTGTGTCACCTAATGATCAGAGGCTTCAGCCACCAGAAGAACAGAGCCTTTCAACACCTGGAAGCTGTTCAGAGATTGGTGCTCAGTCACTTCGTTGTGGTTTAGTTGAAACCGATGAATCAACAGGTAAAGTCTATAGTGAAGGATCTGAGATTGTGCAGTTGGCAGAAGAGGATCAACTGTCGTCTGATCTGGGATCCATATTACATCTTAGAGATGACAGAAGCCTAGATGCCTTTGTTCAGTCTCATGTGGCAAGTGGCTCAGATGCTCTAAAGAAGCCCAGCCTATGTTCTTACCAGTCTGCATTGATGGCAAGTGGCTCAGATGCTCTGAAGAAGCCCAGCCTATGTTCTTACCCATCTGCATCAAGTGTTTGTAAAACCCTTCGTGGCTATCAGATGGAATTGGCACAACCGGCTCTGAAAGGCTTTAACAGCATCATCTGTGCCCCCACTGGCTCTGGAAAAACTCTTACAGCTGGATTCATTTTTCAAGAGCAGTGGAAACTGGCAAACAATGAAGGAAAAAAGTTCTGTGGCCTCTTCATTGTCTGCCAACGTACACTGGTGCTGCAGCAGAAGAGAGCCCTTGAAGAATTCCTGACTTCGGGTGTCTTGGTTGGGTCTGTGGATGAAAACCAGTTGCTGAAAGACGTACTGCTTTTGCCCTATAGCCTTATCGTCTTGACTGCTCAGAAACTAATCAATGCACTTGATGGTGGTTCTGTTAAGATAGAGAAGTTTGGAATGCTGATTATGGATGAATGCCATCACACAGACCTCAACCACCCTTACAACAAGATCATGCGTTTATACCACAAGCTCAGACTCGAGAATCCAGATGTACAACTGCCGATGATCGTGGGTCTGACTGCTTCTCTTGGGGTTGGATCTGGAAAGTATGAAACTGCAGCTCAACAGCACTACATCAACATCTGTGCAAATCTCAATGCTAAGTGCATAACACATGTCAGGAACAAAGAAAATGAGTGTGAACTTCTGCACTTCAATCCAAGGCCCAGTGAAGATCAGATCAGTACAGTGGATCCTCGCCCTAAGGACTGTCCATTCTATACAATAATGATTCAACTGATGGGCAAAATTGAAAGTGAAAGTGAACTCATTTTCTCAAAACCGCATGAGCGTGGCACTCAGACTTATGAGAACTGGGTTGTGGCTCGCAAACTAGAAGCAATACAGAGGGAAAACTTTCCACACATAATCATTGCTTGTGAGGCTTTGGAAAAACTCAACATTGCTTGGATGCTACACGATCAGCTGCGGATAAAAGATGCAAAAGAGTTCTTGGATTCTTACTTTACATCTGATTGGCTGCCTTTGCAACCACTGCCAATGCAGAAATCCATATTTACCTCATACATGAACGCTTCTGAGCTTCTTGACTGCCTTGTACGAGAAGAAACCATTGATCAGTGTCCTCAACTAAATCAGCTCTGCAAGCTGCTCACACGTATTCATAGCAAACATTCAGATGCAAGAGGTCTGCATGTCTCTCTGCTTTCCTGTATTACAAATCGTCCTCTCATCTCTCTAAATTTAATACATGAAAGATTTGTTATAGTTTTTTAATTCTATGACATGTAGTGACTACTTTTTTTAGAACACCTAAATAAATATTCTAATTGCTGTAAAGGCTTGTGCACAAAATATCCTGCTTTAATTGTTTGAGCTTTACTTGTCATGTATGACCTGACAAGAAGAGTCCTTTACATGTAGGGTGACATGTGGGCTATGTTACAGGTATTCTTCTGGCAAGAACGCGTCTGAGTGTCGATCGTTTGATTCAATTTCTTGGCGAACTGACTGATTTCCAAGATGTAATCTTTCCAGCAAAGTTTGTAGGTCAAGGTGGAAAAGAAGGTGCAATGACTCAAACAGAACAGGAAAATACTTTGCGACGCTTCCGACTAGGTTTGTTGTCTGTGAAAATGGCAGCCATTATCATTTCTGAAAATATTCATCATTTGCTCTATGCAGTTCAGTTTAAATATTGAATTTTTTATAAGTTAGTTGCTTACTTGTTCTGAACACTTATGCTGTCCTATTCTGATTCTACTCCTGCGCCACCACACGACCACCATCATCACCGATTACCACAGTAACACCATGCTGTCTCCTCGGCTTGACCTCCCCGGATTTTGACCTGGCACCGGAATGAACAGTTGAGTTTGGCTATTGTGGACTTGATTTGATATAGCGCCAGTGATTTAGCTGGTCTCCCTGACGTGGCTTTTGTGGACGCTGAGAAATTTTTGAAGTTTTACATTACATTATTGATATTCATAATCATGAACTATGTATCGTATCACTGTTATCAGCAACTAAAACAGCTAAATCTTGGGAACCAGATAAAAAGTTAGTGAGGGGTTAAGAGTTTGTTATGCAATATCCGTAGTGAAATATTGGGTCTTTACAAATTATTTCTATTTTTATTTTGAGTTAGAGAATTAGGCCTTTTGAATTTTGATTCATTAGACTTTTTGAATTTTTTTCATTTAACTGGGACCATGTAAACCCAATAAATCTTTAGCAACTTTTGCAAAAGATTAAATTTGTAAGTTGAGCAATGAGGAAATAAAAATACTACAAAAGGATTTTATAATTTTGGGGGAATTTATGGAAGTTGCGACGAGTTTTATGTGTTGCTGACCACTATGATTGTTTCATTGTGTGGCGTATGCTTTAAGCAATGAGGCAGTGCAAGTAGCAGTTTACCTTCGATTAGACTGTGATCTCTGTGCTGCTCACTAATGTCACTGTCGGGATTTGGTTGGTTCTGATATCCACCATAGCCACTTTTACAAATTGGCTCTCAGGGGATCTTTTCATCATCATGCCACCAATAAGTGATTGTGATGTTCCAAGCATTATTAAAGCAGCCAACAGGTTTCTTTTGCTCAGATTGAAAAAACCAGACCGGGCTAAAATGGTTCCGTGGATGGTACGCACAGTTGTTTGTAGGCCTACTTGTACCAATACTGCTCACACAGCAAATTCAACTGGAGCTGTGGCAGAACAGACTTCCTTACATAAAACCAAAGATGCTTGTGTTGCCTTCAACTTTTTCTACACATTGCCTTCAAGCCATTGCATCCAGTTAACTCTGTAGTTGATTTAATCTTTGTGCTTGGCCATGGCCTTACAGCAATCTGTGGAGTGTCACCTTTTCAAGTGCCTTTCCATCTGTATCCTGCTCTATAATGCCATAGCGTTTCGAGATACGTCGTTCATGTTGCAGAGGATGAGGCCTGATTTCTTAGATACCCTTGACATCTCCTAGCGTAATTTTCTGTTCCTGAGGAATTACACTTACCTCAGGTTAAAAAATAAAAATAATATGTTCAAATATTAAAAAAAATAATAATCTATATTTAACTCTGATGCCATAGCATTTCAACTTTAGCATTTTTACTGATGTTACAGAGGATGAGACCTGGTTTTCAGATACCCATTGCCAGCTCTTTGTATAAAATAGTTGTTTGTTCTTGAGGGATTGCATTTCTCTTGGGTAAAATAATAGTAGTAATAATGACGATTATATTAACAATAATAATAATTCTCTATGTTAGAATTTGATGAGTAAGCAGTGACTGGAGAGACAGTTCTTTATCTCCAGCAGTTTTTTAAAGTCAAGGAATCATATGTAACATTAATACTAATAACATTAATACTAATAATAAAGAACAATATTAAGAAAGCATTAATGGAAGCAGTAGTAGCAATTTGTTTATTTTATTTTGATTTCCTATTTCTTGTAACATCACTAATATATAATATAACATGCAATTCAGTTTTGAAGGCTTGCTCGAGGCCCTTGCCCAGTGACACTTGGCTTTACCAAACCTTAAATATGTCTATACCTGTGTATTGGTGTGGTTATGCATGCTGGACTGTCAATCGAGATGTTGGAGGTTCAAATCCTGGCTGGGGCAGAAAATTGTGTCGAGATTTCTGCTCCACCCGCACCCCCTAGCCAACTCAACAATTGAGCACACTGACCATACACTCTAGGTGGGAAGATGAGATGGCGAGGAAGAGGATTGACCACCTGCCCTCATATGCCAAGGCTTAGAAAACTGAAGTCGCTAACACTTCATACCCATGTCTGCCTCTCTGGCTAGCTTAATGAACTGCTCTTCTCTTCTATGTACACCTTTGTTTATTCAGCAGTTCCAAACTTTTTCATTAAATGTCTGAGAAATGTTATTGTTATCAGGGTTATATAAATTTCCTCGAAAGGGGAGTCATTTACTTTTTGTTGCTATTGATGCAAGATGTGATGTAGTTTGTATTATTCTTAGCACTTTACTGTTATCATCGTCTTTCTTTTTTTGGTGTTAACTTAAGGGAAAGAGGATCCAACGCGTATCAATCTACTTGTGGCTACAGACGTGGCCCAAGAGGGTTTGGACATGCCTAAGTGCAACTACGTCATTCGATACAACTTTGTGAGCAACGAGATTGGCTCAGTCCAGTCTCGAGGAAGGGCACGTGCACCAAACAGTGAACTTTATCTTATTGTCACCCTTGGATCGATCAACCATGCACGGGAACTTGAGAATCTGCAGAAAGAACATCAGATGCAAGAAGCACTCAAACTTATAGACACCATACCAGAGAGCCAGTTGCAGGAGTCCATCAAAGCTTTACAGGTAAGTGATACATCTAGATACCTGTACACGTTGCTTGAGATTAAGCTACCAGTGAGCTTAAATGGCACATATAGAACTTTTACCCATTTGAAGATAGATTAAAGCTTTGGACTAGGTTCCGAGAACACCATATAGGTGAATGGCATGGCAAGAGTCACACTATCCATTGATCAAGTGCATTATCTATTAGCATGAGGGGTGACCATTAGTGTGGTCCAAACTTACATGGGAAAAAATATTTTTCAAAATATGCTTCTCCACAAGGCTGCCCCTGTTACACTTGACTAGAAGACTCTGTATTGAAAAAATTGAAGAGATCTGAGTATGTTTAGAGGTCGCTAGGTTTTGACACTTTTTGTAGAAATTGCAAAAATTGTGCATCTGATGCGTTAATAGCTGCATTATGAATTAAAATTAGCACCCATGAACATCTAGCACCATCTTTCTAATCATGATCAATATGCCAACTGTATTTAAGTAAATAAAAGAATAATAAGCTTATTTACAAATAAAACACTTGTGTCAAGTTCTTTCTGATAGATAAACGGTTGTTGGCTTATAGCTAATTTTTAAATTTTGAGTGTGAAAGGACATTCCTTTCAAGAAGTATTACTACTACACTTACTATGTAATGTTACGTTACAACTAGACAGTACTAGTGACGTAAGGATATGGACGACGGATGGCGTTAAAGCGTGATTGACAGGCGCCGGACCGAGGCTACGTGGTAAACGGAACGGAGCATTGCTAGAGGCGTGTGCTTAAGGAGTAAAACTTTAAGAGGAGAGGAGGCAACGGCTGTGATTGGTCGGGCCGACCGAATATTGACAGGCGCAGTGAAGCCTGTTATGTGGAAAAGTACAGAGTCACCTGCCGGAGGCGTACCCTTAGGAGTAAGCCAAAGAGAGAAGAGGAGGCGAAGGTTGTGATTGGTTGAACGCGACCGAACGGAACAGAGCATGGCAGCTGCCGCGAGTTGGCCAGTGCTTGCGTGTGTGTAAGTAAGCAGGGCAGAGCAACGAAGACGTGTTTTAAATACCCTCAGATACAGTAGCTCGGGGTCAGACTAGCGAAGTTACTCTAGAGGGTTGGTCGATCTAGCCACCCGAGTGAAGGGAAGTCAGTCTAGCGATGTCAACCGAGAGAGAGCTTTGTAACTAGCTGCACCCGTAGAAGCCGCCAGGACGGGCCAATCTTCGAGAACGAAAGACGGTGAGCGGAGAAAAACGGACGAAACGACTGGTTAAGAGTGCTCGTTTGGTCGATGTAAAATAGCGTCGTTGTAAATGTACGACCTATTCATCCGCTGAGAACGGAGCCAACTCTAACAGTTAATCGTAAAAGGGAACAGGACGAGAAGTGCGAGAAAGACAGTCAGCTCGACAGATTGTTTACGAGTGAACGATAGTCGACGGTGGAAACGAAAGCAGGGAAAACGGTGACGCAGGGAAAAACCCTTACTAGTGAGTACCGCCTATTAATCCTTTTGTAGCGCATTAGCTCTGAATTAGTCGGGAGCGCTATAGGATTATAGTTACGTTTACGCTCGATAAGAAATACGGGAATTGACGTAATATTGTACTAAGTCAGGTGAATGGTTGTTTGTGCGTGTGTTTAAGTGAACAGTGTGTTAATTCTTGAATGTGTTAAAGAATAGGCCCACTGTTGTATCTGCGAATTTAACGTGTGTTCTAATAATAATCATTGAAAACTTGTTGTCGTGTTGCGAATATGGAGTTGGAAATGCATGTGGAAACTGATGAGGATGAAGCCGGGCATGTTGTGAATGATAATGAGAGGGCTAGATCCCCTATAATAGGCCACGCGACCCAAACCCAAGGGTCCACTTTAGACTCGATAATGACAAGATTAGAATCCGTCATGGACCAGGTCCAAGGCGAGCGATCGATGATGGCAACTTCTATAGCGTCATTGGAGGAGAGATTGAAGGGAGAGCTGAGAGGCATGTCCGAAGAAATGGACTACCGATTTAAACAAATGGATAACCGATTTCAGAGCGTGGATCAACGCATTGGGGAACAAAGGATGATGGAGTTTGGAGGCGGGCGGAAGATTCCGCCACGGTTAGACCCAGAACAGGAAGATGAAGATAGAGAGAATAGGCCTAGGCATGGAAGAGAGGTTGAGAAACGAACCACAGGCCAAACCTGGTCCCAGGCCGTGAATATAGATGACACCGCGTCTTGCCCTCAGGCCACCTGCGTTGAAACTAGTGTAGGGGTGACAACTTCTAACGCGCCTGATAGAACCGTGAGGAGGAGCGAGCGGTTACGTAGCCGTCCCAGAGTACGGTACGATGATCAAGCCAGGTTAGAAGGACCTCCCCTAGGACCACCACTAGTAGAAGGAGTGAGATGGGAAACCGAATACAGATATAACGATCGTTTAGTTCATCCAGAATACAGGAGTCTCAGCTTCTCACCAACACGAATTGACTTAGCGCCCAATTCGGAGGATGTCTGTAGGCCCAACCTTAAGGCGACGAGGATTACGCGGGCTGGTGTAACAGCCGACCCACCAATAGTAAGTGAGCAAGTAAGATCTCCCCACCCTAGCAAAGTGGCAGAGATGGGATCTCGGGAACCCAGCTGCTCGCACGGTCCGTCTACAAGAGAGAAGGGGGTTGAGGCATCTGATCTAGACCACGAAGCGGAGGAAACGTGGAGACGGAAGCCCCAATATACAAATGAATACACTACAGACAAAAACTAAGGGGGGAGTGCTTCCATTCAGCCATTTTTCACGCATATTACGCGTATTATTATTTATTTTGATCACTTCCGGTTTTCATAAGACAAAGATGTAGGTATGCAAATGAAGCCCTGCATTCCCTCTAAAGAATGGTATAATTGTTTCTCTTCTAGGAAGAATAGTCAATATATCAGCCATAGTCGAAAACTAAGGGGGGTGGTATCCACCCCTCTCTGGTGCCTCGGGTATATCAGGTATAACTTTTGAATGGCGTGGGCAACCACCATGATGTTTACCTCAAAATGTGCGCCAATGAATCTGCTACAGCTACCTAAAATGCAAAAATTATATTCCATATGTAAAAAAAATTATGCATAAAAACGTAGAGGGGTGGTAACCACCCCCTTGGTAGCCCGAGGGTTAAGTTGTTTCCTGCTACTTCGCCTTTGGGCGCTGTAGAAATCTTTAAATAACGATTACGAATACGATGTTTATTAAGTTGGAGCGCTAAATAAATCGAGTGCGTTGAACAGTTCGTTTGTCGGTTAATATTGCGTGGAAGGAATACGCCATCTATATGAAATACGCACGTTCAGTGTAACCACGCCTTGGGATCTTTCCCAAGATCTTGGGCATTTTTAGGTCGACTTCGGATCTGGGGATTTTGCCAAGTGTCTTATATATATATATAATGTATATATATATTCGTTTAATTGAGAAGAACAATCTGACAAAAACGCAGAAATGCTAACATGAGTGATAATGGATAATTAAAGTTCGTCAGAAGATTTTAAAATAAACTAGTAAATATTTTTATATAATGATCTGGGAATAAATTGAGAGTCAATTGTCCTTGGGTGGGAGAGTATGGTTGTGTTACTTGTGTAGGTCTTAATTGGTGAGAGGAGAGGGTTAGTGGATCGAGGTAGGAGTTGATGAAGTACATGCTTGGAGTTGTGTAATATGGAGAAAAGTAAGTTGTCTATGATCTACAGACTAGTCTTTACCGTACTTTTCAACAGTGGCAGCGAATTTGATTAGAAAAACTCGCTCGTTCGTGTCTGAAACACGTTTATTATGTTATTGTTACTTGTAAACATTGCAATTTGTTAATTCAATGTTATTCTCGGGTTTTTCTTTGCCAGTTCTTAGCTAGGCATTCTTGTGAATAATTGTGATTGCAAAAACGCATTTCATATATTTCATCATAACTTTTTCCTTTTCAGTAACTTGGGATTTGTTTTGTACACTTTTGCCAATCTTGGAATATTTATAACAAGAGCTTGGGATTTCAGAGAATGGAGAGTGGTCGCACTGCGCACGTTATCAATATCAGAGACTTGGAAAATTAAATAGCGGCGTGTAAATAAGTGAAATGTGGAAAGAACAAATTTTAAATTGTATGTTTTCGAAATGGTATGAAGAGTTTCGATCCGTGACAATTAAAAGTCATGTGATCGATCTTCCGGACGAAGTAGTAAAATATTTACTCTCTGATGGCCTCGTATTGCCTCATGGCGAGACGAAAGGACTTTGCGGTGATTTATATAGCGACAGCGAGGACGAAGTGGACTGGGACAGCGAAGCCAAAACCGTTGAAGAACCGAATTTCGACCACGTGAATGCGAAAATTAGAGACTGCATTTTGGATTTGGGCGGAGCAGTCATTCCCAAATTGAATTGGAGTGCTCCAAGAGACGCAACATGGATAAGTTTGGATAAAACTATGAGGTGTATTTGTCCTGCAGATGTCTTCCTCCTTTTGAAGAGTTCAGACTTTGTGACACATGATCTAACTGATCCTTTTCGTTACTGTGACGACTCGGACAGTGCCAGTGTTCATGTAACCTACCAGCTTATTCTTCGTGAATGGTTAACCATTGCACCCCAAGATGAATTCAGATGTTTCGTTGTGAATAACAGTCTTGTTGGAATAAGTCAGCGGTATCACAGCGTCTTTTATCCGTCTTTAAAATCTGACAAAAAGGACATTGCCAATGATATTGTACTTTTCTTTCGTAATCACATCCACAAACGTTTCCCAGATTCAGACTTTGTGTTCGATGTATACAGAAAGTCCAACAGCGAAGTCATTTTGCTGGATTTCAATCCATTTGGTGCTGTGACGGATAGTCTTCTGTTTCAATGGAATGAACTGTTTCTACTGAAAGAGGCTGCAGCAGTTAAAAAGGAATTGCTGTTCAGATTTGTTGAGAGTGAGAAAGGAATCAAGCCGCATCCATACCATTGCTATGCCATTCCACAGGACTTTGTACACCTGTCAGCTGGCCTTGATCCAGCTAAGTTCATGGACCTTCTGAACCTTGGCCTCCAGAAAAACAATGAGCCAAGTTCTGACGAAGAAGGAGACTAACAACTGTTTTTCAGCTTAGAGTAGATTTTGATAATTGAAGAAAATTCACGACAAACTATGTGCTAATCTATTTGTGAACATAAAGTAATTTTGTTGTAAAGCAAATTTTTGTGTCAATAATAGTGACTCATCAGTTGTATGAACAGTTTATTTTTTCCGAATCTGCTGACATGTCGATTTACTAAAATCATTGGTTGCTGTAATTACAATAGTATATATTTACATATGTCTTCTGCTGACGTCTATAATTTAGTTCATATAATAAAGTTTAGTAAGGCTTGCTGTGGTTGTGTTTGTGCCTCTGCCAAACTGCAGCCAAGGGATCCTATGACCTCCTGACAGCACTTCTACAGAGGCTGATAGACTACAATAAATATTATTACCTAAGTTGCTTGTTTTGTTGAAAACTCAAGAATTTACTAACTTAGTTTATATTCAGCTAAGTGATCTCTTTGACTAGTCTAGGATAGGCTGACCAGACGTCCCGGTTTTCCCGGGACAGTCCCGATTTTCTGCTAGCTGTCCCGGCTGCCGGGAAAGGTGAAACTCTAAATATGTCCCGGTTTTTAAAACTGACCTGACTTTCCGAATTATATATGATGTATTTCATGTGCGTTTGTCATGTGATCAAATAAAGGATATACTTACTCAATTTATCAACGTATCCTTGATTTTACTACTGGCATTGGCGAGTAGGCCTAAATTCATTTTCAATCTCACTTTTATTTATTACCATGCATAATACGGTAATACCTCTTCCGGTTCTAAACGTCATATTGTCGTAGTGATAATATTCTGATAAAACGCATTTTCATAAAACAGTTCAGTCTTTTTATGCAACTTCGTTGGAATATTTTGAAATGTGGGAAGTTAGTTATGCACTACCAGTATTCAAGCTGTTCAGTTGGATGAATTTGAGAAGAACAATTACTTGGGATATGTGTGAAAGAAGCCTTGAGGATCTTATCAAAATTTGTAACCCAGCTGGGTATGACATTGATGACAATGCACTGTTTGATGAAATGACATGCGTTTGTAATTTTGCTAGTCGAGAAAAAGTGGAACAATGGAATGAAAACAATGTTGCGAACTTGCAGTGGATAGCAGATGGGTGCAGATTTTCAATGATCTACAAGAAAGAGAGATAATTATTCCAAATTTGAAAATGATTCTACAATTCTTGTTAGCAATTCCTGGAACTAATGCTCCAGTTGAGCTATAGTTTTCTCACTGATGAACTCTTATTGGTCAGATCAAAAAGTCGATTATCAGAAGAAACTCTTGAAGCTGTTATGATAGTGAAAGTGAATATGAAAGAAACATGTGTTGAATTTTTATGACAGAATATTAGCAGACAAAAAACTGTTAAGAAGCATACATTCAAGCGCCAAATATGAGTGACTGATTTGATAAATTTAGAATAATTAAATTTAAATTTAAAAGCAAGATTTGTTGATAGAATTTAGCAGACAAAAAAACTTTTAAGAAGCATACATTCAGGTGCCAAATTTGAGTAACTGATTTGAGAAATTTAGAATTTAAGTTTAAATTTAAAAGCATGATTTGAATAAAACCTTTCACTTTGTATAGTCTTATGCCAATATAATAAGCATAAAATAGGCCTAGATATTTGTGCAAGTTATATTATATTAATTATTGACAACATCAAACATTTATTTTGTGATTGAAGTGTCCAGGCTTTTAGTTTCCAATATCTGGTCAGCCTAGTCTAGGAGAAACAATGTATACTTGCTGTACTGGATTGAGAATTCTTTCTTATTAATTATAACCAGTTTTATCCTCATTGACAATTTCAGTGTTTTTTCTAACAGAACAAATTAAGACATTTTCAGGTTATGTAGGTCGTGATGTTTTGATCTATGAGTGATTGTTTTGTTTTTATGAGAGAGTTTGAACTTTGGACAAACATTGGTAGTCATTTCTATTCCTTGGGGGTAGCTAAATGGAGTGCACGAGAGTCCATGTCAGTACTACCTGAAAATCGCAGACTGCATGGCGGAAGGTAAAAAGAGTAGTAGTTGAAGGTAGGCAGGAGTGCTCATGGTGAGGGTTTTATAGGTAAGAGAAGCCAGAGTTAATGAGCTTGACTGAATCTTGACTGAGAAGATGCACACATAACTATGCAAGCCAAAGAATTTTGGATGCGTTGAAGCCTATTGATTTCAAGATCTGATATAACTTGGAAACACAGAGTTGGCATAATCAATGCAACCACAGATAAGAGCATTCTAGAGTCTGACATTTCCTTACCAGTAAGAACAAACCTTATGTGATGTATTGCTCTGATATGATAGTAACAAGATATTCTATTAACTACCACATATAACTCATTCAACAGTTTCAAACCATCCTTATTCTGGTCTGTTAGATAGCCAATTAGCCATGTTTAGCACCTTGGTGAAGTTTAAACAGTGCTACATAAATAGCCAGATAAACACACTGTTGGTTAAGGCTGTTGAATATTTTACTGATTTTGAACTTGACAAGTCTGGTCAGTTCATTTGTCATATTAAAGCCTTGCACTGACTTAGTAATAATAATACTACTATTTGCTCTCAAATTCTAGCTGGTAACCCTCTTCCTCCTTTGCTTTGCTCAAAACCTACTTCTTCTCTCATGGCCTTGCACACTAGGAGCACCTCTGAATGGTTCACCCTACTAGAAGCGCTTTATAAATGTTTGAATACAATAGAATTACAATTCAATTACTACAAAGCATTGCAACTGTAAAGATTATGTTGTAGAGCCATGTAATCTGTAATAACAGTGACCCTGCCCTGTTGTTCGATTAAGATGTAGTCTTGCATAGATATTTCATCCATAAACAAAGTTACACTGTTTGCAATTGGATAAAATATGGTTCACAGTCATGTGGTTTGTTATAATTTGTAAAAGAGAGAAGATGCAGTTGCCATCATGAACATTATTTTTAAATTATGTATTCATATATTAGCAAATAGCTATCATTTTGCTTTCTTATGGACTGAAATGAAACCGTTGAAAAACTGCTATTATGAGCTGATGTCTGGCTAATGTTAATAATTTTGCACACCTCTTCTCCAGATGCAGAAAACAATAAAGGTTTTGAAGTCAGAAGCTCATTTACTGCTTAATCTTATGTGTCTTACTTTTTTCTATGCTTAAAAGCATTGATGTGTTTTACTTAAATATGCGGAAATTATAACAAACTATTCACCTACACCATGGTCCATTACACTTAAGCCTGATCCAACCATCCATCTTAGTCGGCAATAAAAACTTAGCCAAGCAAAATGAGGTAGGAGGGAGGGCATAAAAACCGAAGCTAGCTGGCTCCACCCATTACAGTATGTCAGGAGGGCTGTATTGTGTAATAACATTGAATGGTTCAGGCAGTGGGTATTTGACCATCTTTTGTGTGGATCGTCATGCTTGAGTGGTTGTTAGAATTTGCCTCTACTTTTGTCAGAGCTGTTATGCTTTAGGCATTGCAGTGAAGGCTGATGCTGTCTGTGTGTCTTTCTCTCGTCTCCTTCTCTGTCTCTCTGCCTCAGCACTGCAGTGCGTTCCCATGCTTCTTTGGTGCAGTTCCTCCTCCGGTCTAATCAGGGCGTGTTTTTAGCTTTATTTGTTTCTGGTGGTAGTAGTCTTAAACCGTATTTGGGAAAATGCGTATAAAGTACTCAAGTTACATTCTGTTTGAACTGGACTTTTTAAGCACTCAGGTTTGACAATAATTATTCTGATTTTGCTAGGAATAAATTTTTGTTACTCTGGTTTTTTAAATCTTCTCTGTAGCCTATCTGCACTGTTTTGAAAGTCATAATGAAACAGCTTTGAACATTAGAATTGCATAGGTTAATTCATAACAGATCAGTAAAAACTGTCACATGTAGTCTTTAACATGTCACAGCAATTCATAGATCTATTCACCAGTAAATGTCTTGTTGTGTGCACTCTCTAGTACTGGACTCATACTATTAATAATGACAACAATAACAATAATAATGGTTCTAATAAGGTTAATGATTATTGTTAATTTGTAACTACCATAATTTGTAACTTGACGCATTGTGTAGACAAAATCTATCTATCTGTAGACGCATCTACTGTCTAGATGCATATGAATATGTATGCAGACGCTGTAATAGAGTCTCAGTGTCTGAATTGGTGTTCATAGATGTAACTGGTCCTTGCAATGTAATGATGCCTTTCTCGAGTTCTCTGATATTATAGAGGATGAGAAATTGTTTCTATGGTTTAGAGCAGCTGCTGTGATTCTGTTTGATGCGCCTTGCACTCACTGAGGCGCTGTCATGACCTTCGAACGACACAAAAGTACACTCATCCCAACTGTAGAGTTCAGTGGAGATGGAACGATTCTCTTCACGAATCCAAACGGATCATTCTCGATGCCACGTAGACGAAAAGATGCAGATGAGGAGCTAGCCTCGAGCGAGCTGACCATTTTCCATCTTTCCCCTGAAAGTCAGCCTGGAAGCTATCGCCAGAACCAGGACAGTAACAACAATCGACGCAAGTACAAGCAGCGTGGCTCTCTTCCATCTCTCAATCCACAGTCTCCACCCGGAGGAACAGGCAGCACAGCGTCCTCGAGTCTACTGCGGCGCCTTCGACAGTCCAAATATGCTCAGTCTGCAGAAATCAATGAAAAGTGGTACAGTATTTCATCTGATCAAGGCTTCTGTATAGACTCCACAGGCAGCCAGAAATCTCAGAAAAACAAGAAGATGTCGAGGCGAGGGACTTGGAGTTCACCCGATCGCTCGTATAATTCTAAAAGACAGAACTCGCCTCAGAATGTTAACTCTCTCAAGGGGCGCTTCAGCGGAGGCAAACCTCAGCTGACCCCAGAGATTGCAGCTAGTCTGGAGCTGGAAAAGATCTCTTCTAGTTCACCAAAAGGCTCCGTGTCCAGTCGTTCAGGAAGTGCGATAGAGCGTTCACAGAATGTAAACACCCTCTATGGACGGTTTTCACAAGGCGCTCGATTGAACCTCGTGGAGCAGCCGCACAGGAAGAGACGATTTACAGAAGAACAACTACCTTATGTTGTCTTCCTCATCATTGGACCTCTACTAATTGCGATCGGAATTATCCGTCTCGTCATTTCCATCTGGAATGCATTTGGCTCGGGAGTCTGGGCTGGGGTTCCTGTTAGTACAATATTTCAGTATTTTCTGTTTTGTTTATTTGCTATTGCAATTTATCATTTTGCCTGTTGATAATTTGATCCTGTGGGTGCACATTAGCATTTCACTACAGAGTAAAGCACCACTTCAAGTTGGTAATTCACTATTCAGTCAAAGTTTTAGCTTAGACAAACATGTGAAGACCTCGCAGAGCTGATAGAACTGGGGTGTGCATCTTTGCATTACTTTGAACTGGCAACTGGGAAAGTGGCATGCTATTGTCTTAGTCGTAGAGTACAGCAAGAGTGAAGGTATCTTATGATCGTGTAGAATACTTGTGTGTCTGAATCGTGAGCTCCTACAAACAAATGTACTTGAGCAGTTATGTACTCACCTTACCAAAGGACTGATTCTTTGCTTATTATTCTTCTGTATACAATGAGAAAAGAGGCACACTTGGGTCATACTTCATCTATGCTAATGAAACTATGGTATGTCTCTGAGTGGCTTTATTTCTCTTGATGTTTGATGTATTGTAGATTCTGTCGCTCGGAATTGTGGGTCGTTTCCATGGTCGCAATTACACGAGCAGCCTACGGGTACGAATAAAGTATCACCTGTGGCATCTGAATATTTATATTGCATCTTTATGAAAGTGCTTGAAGGTGTTATCGTTACATGTATGTCAGCTGTTCTGACTATGGATCTAGGTATCGAATCTTTCTTTATCTTTGGAAATTAACAGTTTGTTGTACAGTACACCATTGAGAAAATCCTGTATTGGATTGGTTAATATTTTGCTTGAAATAGTTGGACCTGAAGCCCATAACTACGTTTCTGAGGAACATGGTTGATTGAAGCACAAGAACTGTGCTTGTGTGACTATAGCAACTAGGATTTGTTTTTACTTATTAATGAGCAAGCTCTTCAAGAATTTGTCTTGACATTTTTAGGATACATCATCACTTGAATGACAGGTTTTCCAAAGAGTTGTCTTTAGTTCAGTTTATGGTTTATGATTGTGTGCATACGTTATACAGCATTTGAAGTTGATTCAAGCTGAGGAACTTATTGTGCCTTTGCTAGGTCCTAATAATTCATATTAATGTCCATGTAATCATTATTATTAATTTGGCTTATAATATTATGAATTACTTAAAGAATAATTTTATTTCCAGCTGTTTTTGTGTTTGATTTGAACTAGTCATTGAGAAGTTAGTGATCAAATGTATGATGTCTTCTGTTTCTTATGTAAAAGTTAATCGTATGAAATTATCAGGTTGATGGTCAAGATGATAACTGATTGCTAACAGATGAAGATGATAACTGATTGCTGACAGAGATGTTTACGCTATCATTTTGCTTGGTTTGTTTCTAGAACAGCCTGTACATATCGTTCGGTCTGTTGTCGTCTGTGTGCGTGATGGTAGCAGCCGGCTTCAACCTTTCTGTTCTAGTCCCAATGATCTATCAGGTCATCTTGTCACTCGATAGTACGCTTGATGCCAGAGTCAGAGCCAATGTTCTCTTCAGCAACAACTTCAATCACACGTATGTTCCAGTGGACGTTCTGCTGTCCAAGAACCAGCCAGTTAGCGTTATGTAAACCTGTTCTGTATTGCTTCAAAGTGATGCATCTTTTTTTAACTTGTTGATACTGTCATGTGCTATGGTCTATGATTGTCGAGTACAAATCGTAATGTCGAAATTTCTACAGCACCCCAAAAATTGAAGTCGTGGTAACCATCTTATTCACAGGCGCTTAGTCGAAACATAATTCATAGGAGGGGTGTGAAATTGGTTCTAGGTTAAGATCCTAAAATGTCACGCAGGCAGACAGGATGGCGTTTAGAGTCAAAATGGCGAGGGTTGTAAGGGGAAGAGGAGTACTCTGGGTAGGATTTGTGAAAGAGCAGTGTTTTCAGTTTTGAATGAACGGCCTGGTGAGTGGACATCGTAAGTTGGTTGCTAAGTATGTGCGCATTACTGGCACTGTCCTGCCCTATCTCTAAAAGCTTTGCTCAGTTGCTGGAAGTGAGACTGTGGCACATTGGAGACCCACAGCTTGAGAGTTTTTGATAGTGCTGTGTATATGAACACATGAATGTGACCTGCTGGGAGAAAAGGTAGCAAATCTGGTTTCTGAAGTCAATAATTTTATTATGCCCCCATGTTTTTTTATGTTACTGGGACAAATGTGTCAAATTTTATTTCAATATGTCCACGAAAACCTATCCAGCTAAAAGTCCAAAGGTGACCAGCTAAAAGTTCTGTTTCTGAGAAAATTAATTTTGGAAATTGCAAATGTTGAGAAGACACATCTCTGAAAGTTCTGCACATTTAAGGCTGAACCTATGTACGTGTGTAACTACCAGTAGTCCTTGTAAGGATTGTAAAGTGTCATATGTAACAAGTCTCAGCTTTTGACACAGTGAGTGATAATCATCGAGAAGCAGGTCCAAAAGCAGCATAGGCTCGTATTCAATATTTGTTTTTGTTATAGGTTCAAAACTATTAATTAGTGTTCAATATATTATCCCAGTCAAATAAACTAATGTAAAGTACATCCAACTGTTCAAATAAGTCTTCTGAAAATTCTCTGCTTTTAGGACTCTATTAGGTTTCGCTTTAGATACTGTGTTGCAAAGTTTCTGTGTCAGACTTCACAACTATATTAAGGCAATCGGGTAGATTTATTTTAAGCGTGGCTAGTCTGTCATTCTGTTGGTGGTATGTGAAGCTCATTGATATTCACAAACATTTCTTGTTCTGTCTAAAGAGCATGTATGACAAGAACTTGCAGCAGATTTTCAATAGTTGAACTCTGATGCTAGTAACAGACTCTGCATGAGGTTCACTGGCTGTGGACATAGTTTGTGCTGTGCTTGTCTTCCAGAATCTAATGGCAACTTTTGTGTAACAAATAGCACGGATGCTTGTCAGACAAACTCATTGAAGACAATAAATGGCAAGTAGAGGGCTAGCGTCGCTGCAGTTTGCTGAGTAGCCTACCGTGATAAGGAAGAGATTAACAGTATCTTTTCTTATTTCACTTATGCATGTAAGCAAGCTTCCATACTGAATAATAAAATTATATTCCCTGGCATTATTGATACCCAGTGCAAGTTTAATATAAGCCAAGTTGTAAAAATGTCCCATGCACATTCAAATTAATGTTTTTGTAGTAAATACACAGCCCAGTTTTGGTACCTTTCCTCCATGCAGGTCTCAAGTATGTTTTATATATACTTGCATTGTGTGCATAATATGTTTCATCATGTATGTATAAACACACACACACACACATGCATTTAAGAGTGGTTCAGTAACGTAAACAGAAAACTAAGGGCTTTCGAAGATGGATCAGTTTCCATTCCTGTCTCAGTTAATAGGTCAGACATCACTGGTAGATTTTTGTTTACTTCTCATCAGTATGAGTTATTCTTGGTCTTTGTGTTGACAGGCTTCCAAATATTAACGTTCAAAATCAGGTTACGTTGACCCTGATTCTGGACTTCATCACTCTTGCACTGCTGGCTGTTGGTTTCTTTAGCCAGACGGCTACTGTGATTGCAATTGATAACTACTGGGGCACCAATTACGACATGACAGGGGATGTAAGTGTTACACTCTTCTTTTTTCCTCCCTTGCTCTCCACGTGATTTAGCTTGTGGATGGTTGCTTTCTGGTTGGCTACATCATTGGTTGTTAGTTTGATGTGTGGATTAGTTGACTGAAAGATGATTGGTTTGATTAGTGAACTAACACCCTGATTGGTTGTTTGATTTATTCTTAGTTAGCTTTGTCGACTGACCCTCTGCAGCACTTATCTAATATGAGCAACAGTGATTAGCATTTGCTAATGACCATAAGCCAATATCTTGTTAGTAAAATGCACTACATAAGTCGTTATATGGTAAAATGCTAGGCTTTAAGTCATAATACCGTATACTCTGTTGTAATGCTGTGTACTTTCTACTATTTACCAGTACATTATGTGTTTTATTTACAATAGAATAGCAGAATCTGCAGAGTGGGTTGTCGTTGATGCTCTTTGTGATCAAAGGTAATGAGTTTCTTTGTTGTTGTTGCCAGTGTGATCACCGAGGCATCCCTCGCTTCTTCAATCCGCTGGAGCAGATGTCTGTTGGTCAGGCAGTCATATTTGTTGGTCTTGTGGAAACAACAATGATAGACTATATCTCTCCAAACATTGACTCAGCACCAACAAATATACCACACGGTTGGACAATGGTCTGGGATGGCATAATTGTGAGTGGTTCTTTACATTCTAGTACTCACCTAGCAGTAAACATACTAGCAGAGACTTATGACCATTTCACCTCTTTGCCCTGTTGTCATGCTAAGTTGCAATTTATTGTTGAGTGATGTAACCCAGAGGAAAAGTTGTCCTGGTTCTGAAATTTTGCCTTTCTGGGGTTTTCTTTTCTGTTGAAGTGTCCAATGACCTATAATGTTCATAACCATACCTAATTGATTTGCATACCTAGCTAACATCACAGTCTTACAACTGAAGACAGATCCTCGATTAACTGACTCTATTCATTGAATCACTGGCACAGCCGTTTTGATGAACGCATATGTAATTGTTTACTTAGAATTTTGTTAAGATATAAACTACTGCAATTTATTGTGCCTTGAGCTAGCCAGTTCAACACCCATCTTGCCATAGTCTGAGTTGATCCCATTGCTTTTATAAGACAACTGGACAATTACTGAATGAATGTTGAGTCATCCACTTTAATTCAGACAGCAATGAAACCATGCAAATTCTTGCCTATGCATTGTCACATTTTGAATACTTTTTAAGGGAGTGGGGGTCAGTTTTAATTAATGGTGGCCATGCTGTGGCACTGTCTGTCTCCTTGTACATGCTTGGATGAGTTGTAACTATGGACATATTGGCTGATGAACTAGACAGCTTTTTATAAATGTAGCACTGGTGGTTTCCTGTGGGTGATATTGTCTGCTAAATGGCTGAGTTTTTTTTATTTTGGAGGCGATCAGATGAGATTCTAGATTTTTCTTTAGGTAATTCTCGCTGGTTTCCTGAGCACATGTTTTGGAAAACGAGTCGATCTCTCACTTCTGGTAAGTCAGTCTTATGCTTATGTTTTGCTTTGTAGTGAATAAGTCTAAATCATTCAGCTATAATGTTTACTGTACAGTATTATGTAATATAATGAAGAAATTTATGTGGCTCCTGTGTGGTCTCTTGCATGTGCTGTTTATGTGCCGTGTATAAATGTTTAGAGTTCAAAAGATATCCAGGCTGTTTATGGTTGCTCACAGATTTTTTTGTAATTGTATATATCTTGACAACACATGCTATTTCAAAAGTGCTGCATTGATGTTTGAGTGGCAGATAAAAACATTTGTGAGACATATTATAATGCGTTGTTCAGTGTTATATTTCTTCTGGGTACTAGTAAAGATGTTTATGATACTGACAAAGCTGTAGCTGTTTTATGACCACTATAGTTGGTTTGCCATGGATCTTTACTGCCTTTGCTGTTACGGGGTATCAGATTTTTGGTAAATCCCTGCAGGGAAATATTCTCACCTGGAATTTGGCATGCATATCAGTTTTACATGGAATTAATAATCCAATGACTTGTGCCTTGAATTTCCATATTGCAGAATTATAGATGTTTTCAGGTCTAATACTTTTTCAGACTGACTAGAAATTAAATTTCTGAGAAGAGATGGACAAATTGGACATCCTGATGTAGCTTTGCTTCTTTCTATTAGACTTCCTTTGTATGTGCCTTGCTGACTAGCCAATGTGTCTGTGGTTTTAGGGTTTTGTAGCCATGGCAAGTGAGTTTGTGGCATTGGCCGTCTGTACAATTGCCTGCATCTTCACGACGATGGCCATTTCATCAGTGGCTGTAGCTAACAGCAAGAGCGGTGAGTCTGCTTCATACAGAAACACTGGCTCTTCACTGTGATGGTGTGGTAACTTGGAGAATTATTACTGTTGATGAAAGCCTTAGTTAAACTAAACCAAAGCAGAATCAAGGGCCAAGTTTGATACTGACTAAAGCAGCCATGAAACACTAGATTCATAATTATGACTTTTCTGGGTGTTTGGATGAAGGGAAACTGCTTTTTCATTGGTATTATAAATTATGCTTTCTTGTTTATGTGGTTCATAGCAGAGTTTGTTCTAACACTGCTGAAGTTTTTGGAAAGGCTTTACATTGTATTATAAGACCTATATACATGTAGGTACACTTTTGGTTTATGACTGTGTGCTTGTTTTCCATTGTTGTTAGTTGGTTTCTCTTCTAGTGACCGAGTCCATCTATTATATGGTTCTCTTCATCATTTGGTTCTCATCGGCGCGAGCTGTGTGCGTCTTTTCATCTATGGGTCTCTGTGGAACAATATGCCACCAGACATATGATCAATAGTATCTTTAAGAGCTCAGGAAACGTTTTCTGCTTGATTTAAGACACGTGTTCAGTGATTCCTAGATAGCCGTGCCGGAGTGCCCCTGTGAGTTACTGAAAGGGTGCTATACAAGTGCTCTGATTGATACCTACATATAATATTATACATTATATGGTTTGGCTTGATGCTTTAAGTCTGCTGCCTACAGACACAGAGGATCACTGTAATGTATGGTAACTTAGAGAACACTGCTGGTTACAAGATTTAGACTTTCAACATAGAAGTAAAAGGCATTTTAAAGTATTTGTCTTTTTTGGTGTCTTTTAGATGGAGCTGCCAACACCGTTCAGTTGGTTTCTCTTGTAGTGATTGAGTCTATCTATGATGTCGTTCTTGTCATCAACATTGTCTTCATTGTCGGAATTGTCTTTCGCCAAAGTCAGTTGCTTTGCTGTTGCTGTTCTGCTTCTGGTTCTGCAGATGCCCAGCGAAGGAGCGCAGGGCGCTTTGGACAGCCAGTCACTGACTACACGCTCTAGAAAGTGTTCATGACACTGACAGACCTTCGTTGTACGAATCCTTGTCTCCAATGTGCTTGCAATGGATAGTCCGTTGTTGTGACACCCAGAGGCGGAGACTTAGGGGGGGACAGGGGGACGGTCCCCCAAAACTTGGGGTGGAGCTGCTTATATCCCCCCCAATATTTTGGCTTCTCCTTCATCTGTCCCCCCCCCCCCAAACCCAGGACCAAGTCTCCGCCTATGGCGACGCCAAATAGCTTTATGGGAAATGTGCTACAGATCTGAGTTATCATAGATTGAACATTTAAGGTTGAAAGTATACAGTTGGTTTGACAACACTCACAACTGTCAAAGGTGTTGTAAGCTGAGGTGGATGTCACTAACTATGCTAAGTTCTGTATTGGCTGGGTACGCTATCCTGAAGCCAAATTTTGATTTTTTTTTATGTTTTCTGATCGATGATGCAGTTTTCTAGAGTTTATCTGCCATTAGAAAGTTTGACTGATCAGCTTTAGCTTAAGATCCCAGTGATTGATAGGAAAATATTTCTTGCAAATGTGTGTCAGGTTTCCTTGATCTTACCTTATCAGGTGTTTGGACAGTGTTGCATGGCATTCCTACCTCAATGTTCCCATTGTCTGCTGTTACCAACTGGGCCCACAACGGTGCTACAAGCACTGGTGATTGGGCTGCATGTGGTTCAAAATGGGGAAAGAACTAAATGGGGCAAGGAATATGCTATAAATCGAGCATGAAGTTTGCTTTTTATTATGAAACAGACAGATTGAGATGAGTAGCGTGACGAGATAGGTAGAGTGGCAGACACAGATCAAGGATATATTTCGGCCTCAGTTGTGAAACACTGAAGGACTTCTCGTTTAATTTCTTTCAGTTTATGCCTTGGACAGTTATTTTTTAAAAGCACAGACATACATGTAAGTATGTATTGCATGCTTGCATACATACAGTTTGAGGGAGTTTATCAGTGAATGGGATCATCCATTAAGCAAGTCCACAGCAGGGGGAAGGGCAGAGAGGGGTTACTCAATTGCAAGGAAGAAGAGACAAAGCAGACATCTTGATCTAAAATTTTTGCATAGATATTTCAATACACATTTAATTAGTTACAGTACGTATGTACTGCATCAGATCTATAATTTATAAAGTGCCATTACTGGACGGCCGCTTCTGAAAGCGGCAGTACCAAAGTACCTCATCAGGCCTAGCACGGCTAGCCATGGAAAACTACCAGGGTAGCCTAATCTAAATTTTAGTATGCCGTTGGAGTGAAGATGCCGATGCACATGGTTTGTGTATCAGACTTATTCTTTGTTTCTGCTGCGGATTTTTTACATTTTGACCGTGCTTTGTTCGCATGTCGTTTTGGCCTATGTGTCTGCGTTAGGAAGGATGAGCTTCGTGATGTGCAGTAGGGTGTGGAATCTACGGACCTTCCGCAGCTGGGTAATTTTTCTCTTGGTGGAGGAGCAATGCAAGTCTTTAGAGTAACTTCAACCGTTATTTTATGTGATGCTATATGTTTTTAATGACATATTTGACATCATACATGTATATGGGCCGGTGCTAAAGAGCGCTTTTGATTAATTTTCTTTTGAAGTGGTGCAATATAAATTTCTAATTACAGTTACAATTAGACATTTAATGCTTCTTAACAGAGCAGACACTCTCGTTAACCTCGTTTATTGATTTGACAGCACACTGATTAAAAATTTCAGAATCAGGTGAAGTGAGTCAGATAAAGGGTAAAGGTTAATTGTTAAGTCTTCCAAAATGAAGTTTAGAATCCTTTGGAATAACTGATGTGGATTGAGACTGAAGGCACAGACGAGCGTCATCTCTCAGTTGCTGTGCATGTGTGTGTCACCGTGATTAGATGATGCGACCCTTGCATTCTTCCTCTGTCTCACACTTCGGATAGGGATACGTGTCCGGAATGATCTGCACTTCGGTCGTGAAACGGAAGGTGTAAGCGTCTGGTCCAGCGAACGTCAACTGCAGAAAGACAAAACACTCCATTGTGTCTGTTGTTTTTGTATTCAGAGTAACACCAATTTTTATGTTTGGAGTTTGGAAAGTCTCTGAAGTCCAGACTTTAGGCTTTTAAAGAGGCCGTATTAAAGTAAGTAGCCTTTATTTGCATCTGTCAAGCGCACAGGCATAGTTTAGCTGCTCTCTACTGAAAGGCTTTTATAAGCCACGTGACTTAAATCAGAGTGACACGTGGGTGCCATTTCTTCTACCAATTTCACGTCATTTCTGGTACAAGTTTTACAAGTAAAGCCATGACATTGTTTATAAGGTAAGCGCTTAATGCCAGTCTATATTATAAATTGTATCCATCAGCAAGGCGTAAACACTTGAGTTCTCTCTGCACAATGCCTGTGACGTAATGTGAACCGTAGGCCTACGCAATACCCTGCAAGCATATCCACATGGACCCCATATTGCACCCATATGGGTCCCATGTAATGCCCATGGATATTCGGGAGGGCTATGATATACTCTGATTGTTGCTTGATGTTAAATCGCTTACACAACTCCAGACAGCCAAGTTTGTTGGGCCAACGCTAGGCCCATAGCGGACCACCATTGTCGCAATGTGGCCCACCATGGGCCCAATGAACGTGGGTAAGTGCAGTGGGTGTTCTTATTATCCTTGTCCTATTGGCTATTGCTACTGTGGAAGTTGGCGGATACGTTGTGTTGGGCTTTATTATGTGTAAGGGTGTGTGACTAGATAACCAATTGAGGTTGGACTAACCTCGACGAAGAAGATCCTGTAACCAAAATCATCTCTCTTCAGGAAGGTGGCTCCGTATGTATTGGGATCCTGAGAATAAATCAGAGCATGATCCTGAATGAATGAAAGGAAAAATTAAGGAGGAGATTAACAGGAAAGCATTAAGTAAATCAGAAGACAGACTCGAGAAATGCAATTTAATTGACGTATGTGCCACGGTGGAAAATGAGCTGCGGAAGAATGTAGGCCTATAACAACAGTTCTGTACGTATATAATATATACCGAACACAGCACATCTACATGTAGCCTATATTATAGGCTACATGTAGCTGTGCTGTGTTCGGCAACAGCAGCGCCTCCAGCGGCGGCATCCGTCCATGCGGTTCAGTGCCTGTGTAACTGACTACAGCCTATACTCTATTATGTTAGAGAGGACCTTAGACAATGTAAGTAGAATCACGGTCTATAGGATTCGGGGCCCTCGGAGGCAGTGGCGTAACGAAGGGGGGCAGAGGGGCAACCGCCCCCGGGCGCAGTACAAGGGGCTCAAGATTAGCTTTCAGTGGTACACGTACAGTACTATGACAAGAACGACTAAAAGTCAACAAGAAAATTAAAAGGGGCGCAGTCATCAACTCTTGCCTCTGGGCGCTGAAACCCTTCGAACGTTACGCCACTGTCGGGGGGGCGGGGGTGCGTCAAGCGTACGTAAGCAGGTGGGGTGTAAAAAAGTACACGTGCTTAGAGGGAGGAGGAGCAAAATTTGTTTGGCCCTCCTCTCCATACTTTTTCTCCATACTAAATGGACCTAGAAAAGTAATGTTCGAGTCTCTTACACAGCTGAATGTTGCAGCGACAATTAAGTACGTAGCTTATAGGCCACTGGTGCTCGAGTTCTGTCCGTTCTGAATGTCCTTCAGGTCTAAATTTAGCCCCCTCCCTATACCCTTTCAAATCGCTTTATTATCCGTCGAAATTTTCGGCTGGACTTCTCCAGTTACTTTTGGTGCACGACTGGTTGGTTTCATTTGAAGCAATATTTGATGGATGCATCGTGCATTGTGGTTACGGCGCTATAGAGTAATTAGATTAGATTTGTTTTGTGATTAGGTGAAGATGAAAGCAAAGACAGAGAGATGTAAAGGCGTACAATCTGTTGGACTGGCTCTTCGTACCACCAGATTCCACTCTCACCATCTCCCGTTGTAATGCGAAAGTCTCTGCGGCAAGTGTTGTTCCTGCAGAGAAAAGCAATTATTATTCGTTGATCAGGAGCGCCAATCCAGTCATAACCCGGTTCCAGTCATAACCCGGTTCCATCCCTCCAAGCATGCCCACATATGGAGCACATAATGGTAGGCCTACACATTTTCACACATGGGACCCATGTAGAGCCCATATGGGTCCCATCTAATGCCCATGGGTGTGTTGGCAGGTATCCAGCACCATCTGTTATTTATCTCCCATTCCCAGCTTAGCTCTACTCACCGTGTATTACCCCCCACCCCCGTGACCTTCATTTTATCGGCGAGATAATTCTGTAGGAAAATAAAAAATCCCATTTCTGAATCCCACCCATCCGATAGGTTTGTCTCTTAAATTTAAAAGAATCGCCAAAGCTCGCTTTGATTGCCAAGACAATGCAAAGGGCCCATTGTTTGGAGGCTTGAAGCATCGGTAGGCTAGTAAAATGTTATATTCATTCATTCATTCATTCATTCAGAGCATTTATATAGCGCCGCTTCAAGAAGCTAATCAGGAGCGCTCTCGGCCCAGCCAAGACTAAAGAAAAAAGACTTGAGGGACTTGTAGAACCTTGCCGGATGGCTCACAAGTAAAGAGCGAAGCTTAAGCGGAAGGTCATTCCAGATGGAAGGTCCCACAACCGAAAAAGCACGGCGCTGCTTAATAGCCAAGCGAGCCCGTTGAACTAGGAGCTCACCCCTCGTCGTAGAACGAAGCGCCCGACGCGCTGCAATGTCGGACGCTGGACGGCAAAGATCACGCAAGTAAGATGGAGCACAGCCAATTAGAACGAAGCGAGAAACCACAGCAGCAATACGGTATGAGATCCGCTGAGACATATGTCTATAATAATGGTAGGCCTACTTGATGGGCAGGATTTCTTAGGCTTACAACTTGTAAGATGTATTGCTCCAAATAGGCTATGGTCGGTACTGAGACTAAGGGGTTTCTGCAACAATAAGAGAAGACCTAAAAGGATCTTTCCACGGTTCAGCCTTTCAGCCCTATATATATATATATATATATATATATATATATATATATATATATATATATATATTAGGGTGGTCCTTAAAAATGGAAGATGAAAATTTGGAAGTCTTACCCCTCAATATTGTTCTTTGTGTTAAGAAAATGATATACAATTTTTTGGGAATGATTGGATGCTTTGAAAAGGTGCCACAAGCTGCTAGTTGTAAGTCACTGTTTAATGTAAGAAAAATTCACATTCACCGTTAACTGTTTTGCAAGAAAAGTCACATACCTTGTAACAAATACTGTTCTTAATAGGTATTAGGTATTTATGATATCAGGAAACTGTAAACTCCCTAACTGACTACATAAAAAATAAATTATTAGCAATTTTGTTATGTTACACAATAACCTAGTCTACAGATAGATTTACAACTCGTTAATATTTGCTACGGTCGTGAGTTCTTAGTTACTGTCTGCTTCGGTGCATATGGATACTTTTGCTGATGTTGCTCCACTAACTGCAGTAGGAATTGTTTTTGGTCCTTATTCTTTGTGAAAATACTATTGAAATTCTCCACAAGTGCAACTCCCCTTTCCGCACAGTCGTTAACGACCTTCATTGTTCGAACAAACCCCACGGCACCTTGGTAGTCAGTTATCTTTTGCCATTTGAGTGGATCAACTATCAGAAACTCTGTTGGAAGACTCGACACTTCAAAGAAACTACATGAAGATTTGGTTACGAAGTTAGAAACAGTCTTTTCGCTGATAAGGTGTTGCAGCAACTTCAACAATTATCCGTTTTGGAGGGTGCTCTTGTGTTTCCAAGGCCTTCACCAACTCACGCTTGACCGCAGCAGAGAAGTCAGGATTAAAACAATGACAGTGATAAAAGAGTTTCACTCAGGTACCAAAGGTGTCTTTAAAAAGCGCTGCTAGCCGCTTTAGAGACAGCTTTGATTCCAGAATTAAGAAGCTTGATGAGGAATGCCAAGTCGCTTGCAAGAGCTGCAGCTACAAGCAGAGCTAAAACCAGTCGCGGACATAAACCTTGCTCACGTTTAATCCTGACAAACTGTGCATGAAAGGGCGTTATTTTGATTGCACAGATGACACGAGCCATCCACCTGGCTCGATGGAGTGCTCCTGGTTGCATGAACTGGATTCCTCTTGCAGGGATGTCACTAAAGTAGATGATTGTCAGTTCCAGCAGCTCCTGATAGTCATCATGTGTTTGTGTTATCACCAACTGCTTTTTGCAAAACACTATAATATCTTCAATGTCTGCCACGCCATCACCAAGAGTTGTGTACTGTTCCGTGTCTATAAATTGCCAATGTTGCTCGAAACACTTAAAGAACAGAATGTCAGGACCAGTTGACTGCATGTCACACGCACTAAAGGCCTTATCTGCAACAATTTCCATTATGTGATGGTGGCATGAAAGATGGAGTGTCTTCCCATCTTTAACTCGATTAGTGTACAAGCTCCAAGATTAAGGCCAGTATTGCTACTGATTGTATTGAATGACGTAGCCTAAACGCAGTCATCGATATTCCAGTCTTTCAAGCAGTCTACCACTGCTTTGGCCATTGCTTCACCTGTTCCTGCTCCTGCTAGCAGCTTGGGAACACCTCCAGAAATAACCACTGGTAATCTTTCATCTTTGTCGCCTCCAGATAGTTCAGGAAAAATTAACTCATAACTAACATCATTATTCACCTGTTTTCCATCTGAAATGGAATGTCGTTTTGCTGCAGAGTCCAACGAGAACTTCGTGACGAGTGTGGCACCTCTTAATCATATTATAACTTTACATTTTTGGGGGTTTCATTTGTTTTTCATTACATATAACAATATCCAGGGGTAAGAAATTTCAAAAGTACCCATTTAGTTTTTTATGCCACATAAGGACCACCCTAATATATATATATATATATATATATATATATATAAACTTTATTTCGCCACGAACGGGCAGCTCACAACATAATAGGCCTAACACACAACTACAGAAAGTAGATAACTAACTAAAATGCAAAAATCGTGCACAAATATTTGCACGGAAGTCACCAATGCTACAGCATTGCGGTACATCATAACTGTCACAAAGCATTCTTATCTGTCGTTGCACAAACAATGCATACAATTCGGTTAATATTTTGTTATTACTGTAAATTAACTTTGATAAAAAAGAATATTGTCTCATGTCTATGTCAACCTGGAGCGGCAAACATCCAGCATACGAGAGAATGTCCCTCAAGCAGTTACTATCATTCACTTTAAACAGCTTCCAGAATATTCTATTCCACGTATTTGACAACATTGCATACTCACTTTTGGTAAAAGCAAAACACTCACATGCGTAGACAAGTAGTGGCTTACAATGTGCCTCAAATAGATGCAATAACACCTTTTCATATATGTGCCATTTGGCTTTAGAAAGAATACCATTTACAGACTTGTAAAATTTGCAAATTGCTTCACTCAGACTTGTTTATATATGGAGACAGTAATAGACAGCTAGATATCTGTGCTGCAGACATAGAGAACACACGGTAGGCCTGTAAAAAATGAAGTTGTATAGCGAACGATGCGTGGCCTTTAACGTTGAAGGGTAGGCCCCCTAATAGACCGATTTCTCCACACTATAGCCTACGATAAACCGAGATATCGTTCCTGATCATTTGGTTTTCTAGTAATATACATCCACGCCATCTTCAGCTGCTGTCGACGGGAATCCGTTGGGTGGTAATCCCTCGTGTGTGTGTGGGTCCGCCATCTGTCTGAGTAGATATCTTGAAGGCAATGAAGGGGCGCTATATAAATGTTCAATTATATTACACACACATATAATGTATATATATATATAACACTGTAACACTATATATATATATATATATATATAATTATATGTATTGAAAGTTTTTTGCAGTTCGCAAAAAAGCAAGAAATGCCGCCTATAATTGGTTCTTACATTTCTGGTTCACAGGTGACGTTCGTGGTGTCTGCCCACCATGAGGTGACGGTCAGAGGCGTCGTCATGGTCGTTACAATGATCGTACCACTAGTTTCATCCTGTGCAGAAGACAGACAGACAGACAGACAATTACCGATCACCGTTTAGATGCATGTTGCATCCCTATAGGGTAGAAAGCTACAGAAATTATAGATGGATATGGTTCATAACAGGACGGATTTCTAACGACTCGTAATTTGACTGAGTGTTTTTTGTTCGGACTTAATATTAAATGTGTAAAGAGATATGCCGTAGCCTAATTGATGTGGCTTGAATCCAGCACTTTTGATGGTGACATATGTGTGAAAGTAGATATGCTTACCTCGGTTCTGGTCCAACTGAACTGCGGGTAAGGCAGACCCTGCAATTTAAACAGTAGTAGTTGTGAGAGAAAATCAGAGAGGGAGTGGCAAAGGAACACATATACAGGCGTTCAAGGACAGACTGCAGAGCATAGAATGAGTAAGAGATTAAGGCTATGCTTCCTTTGTCACATGCATCTATAGCATCTACAAGTTAAGATAGGCCCATAAGCATAGGCGTAGGGCAATCAACTACTTAGTGAAAATTGCAGTTGTCCATCTGAGCAGTGTTATCCGCAGTCTATCAATTTACTTCATGCACTGCGGATATTATATAACCTACTGTACAGGAGCGTAGCCAGACTTAAATTTAAGAGGAGGCAACTTCACAGACCATTGGCAAAATCCTGGTTATTGGGGTCATTGGTCAATAGAAGTTCCAGTCTATATAAAGAAAGCAAGAGGAGGCAACTGCCTCCTCGTGCCTCCATGTAGCTACGCCTATGCTACTGTATCAAGTTCGTCTCTCCGTTTTCTTCCATTGTCTCTGTGGTTTGGGTTGATGGAAGCATAACACATCGTATCATTTGCTTAGAGTGGAAAAGACTTACAGTAAGCTTATCCGTACGTTTGTGTAGGCCGGGTTAGGCCTGGGATTATTCAGTAATAATAGTCCCAGGTTAGGCCCTACTAAATTATCTTTGCTGCTTATTGTTATCCAAAGTAAATTAATAGTCCAACGGATAAGCAAAAAAAATCGTGCAAAGGTGGAAGAGAAGTTGATTTTTGGAGTAAGTGCGCCTAACATGTTGTAGAAGAGATCTAGGAGTCAACCCACGCCGTAAAGTTAAAATTTGAAGTAATATTAATCGATTTTGTACGGTGAGCGATAATAGGTGACTTTACCTATACCTACAACACTAGTTTACTGTAAACTGTGCGTTTTCATATATTGACATTTCGTATTACAACAACGTCGCTAAAACAATTTTTCACAATCTAACTGCAGAATTAGTTAAATTTAATAGTGTGAATCTTAAATGTGCAGCTGGAATGCATAACCACAATCAAGAAACCCCATTGCCGGAATGCCGGTATTTGTTGGTATAACTTTTTATTCTCAAATTCGAAAAAGGAAATTTCTTTAAACGTGTAGTTTAGCGTCGTAAATTATTTGATATTGTTTGGGTTTTAGCGTTGGTCGAATAAAAGTTGAATTGACGTAAAGAATTCTTGCTAAATAGAAGTTGGATCGATGAAAATAATTCTTGCTTAAATAGAAGTGAATTGTGAAAAGAATCTTGCTTAAATAGAAGCTGGATTGATGAAAAATAATTCATAATTAAAATAAACGTTGTATTGATGAAAAATAATTGTTGCTTAAATAGAAGCTGGATTGATTAAAAGAATTTTTGCCTAAATAGAAGCTGGATCGATGAGAAGGATTCTTGCCAAAGTAGAAGTTGGATTGATAAAAAAATGATACTGCTACAATGGGCAAATAATTTACGATGCTAAGCTACATGTTTACCAGAAATTTATTGATAAATTACATCATATTGGGTTTGTGAGTTTTATATGATAGTGTGTCTGGGATGGTGAGTGGATTTGGTAGCACTGTTTGTGAGTAATTTAGTGCTGTCTGTCCCAGTGCATATTTTAACGGATTTAGACTACTGGGACAAAGTCTGCCACGACAGAAACCCTGAAAAAGCTGGCAAACGTGGGCGGCATCGCCGCCTTTGATACCACAAGATAGTGGATATCAGAGCCCGTCCTAAGCCTGGAACTCTCTTTAAGGGAGAAGTGCGAAGGTCGAACGGATGGGTGCAGATACTCCGTTCGTAAAGAAAAAATACAAATGAAATCCAATGCAAGCATTGGACTCCAACGGGCCTCGGCCCATGGATAGGATGCAAGCGTTGGACACCTACGGGCCTTCGGCCCATGGATCCTGATGATGATGATGATGACCAGGCAGGTCATATTTGGGCACAGATGTTCGTAGCTGTTCTCAAACTATAGCCATGTCCAGGTGATTGGGGGTGGCTGCAAACGACGAAAGGAGGCTGGGAAGCGAAGTGGACCACACTTCCCGAGCATCTCATACCTGTCATGAACTGCTGAGATGTGGCTGCGAGAAGGGCTGTAGGGGACAGTGCAAATGAGTGAAAGCTGCTCTACACTGTACTGGTCTCTGTCTGTGTAGAGGTCTGTGTGACCGTGAATGACGTGGACGATGTTTCACAGTTGATTTTCAAACTAGGGGAAATCCCACCTTCCACAAATGACGTCACTGGCCGCCAATTTCCTGTGGATAAGTTTTTGCAATTAGTTCTGTTGGTAACCTTGCCCCAAATATCTATGTTTAGACACCAAGATCACGATTCTAAGTGAACTAGAAGCTGAGATATTTACAAAGTTATATTTTGGTCGGCCATTTTGGAAAATGGCTGTCAATTTCTTGTAGATAACTGTTTGCAATTAGTTCTGTTGGAATCCTTGCCCCTAAATATGTATGTTTAGACACCAAGATCACGATTCTAAGTGAACTAGAAGCTGAGATATTTACAAAGTTATATTTTGGTCGGCCATTTTGGAAAATGGCTGCCAATTTCCTGTAGATAACTGTTTGCAATTATTTCTATTGGAATCCTTGCCTCTAAATATGTATGTTTAGACACCAAGATCACGATTCTAAGTGAACTAGAAGCTGAGATATTTACAAAGTTATATTTTGGTCGGCCATTTTGGAAAATGGCTGCCAATTTCCTGTAGATAACAGTTTGCAATTAGTTCTGTTGGAATCCTTGCCCCTAAATATGTATGTTTAGACACCAAGATCACGATTCTAAGTGAACTAGAAGCTGAGATATTTACAAAGTTATATTTTGGTCGGCCATTTTGGAAAATGGCTGCCAATTTCCTGTAGTAGATAACTGTTTGCAATTATTTCTATTGGAATCCTTGCCCCTAAATATGTATGTTTAGACACCAAGATCACGATTCTAAGTGAACTAGAAGCTGAGATATTTACAAAGTTATATTTTGGTCGGCCATTTTGGAAAATGGCTGCCAATTTCCTGTAGATAACTGTTTGCAATTATTTCTATTGGAATCCTTGCCCCTAAATATGTATGTTTAGACACCAAGATCACGAATCTAAGTGAACTAGAAGCTTAGATATTTACAAAGTTATATTTTGGTCGGCCATTTTGGAAAATGGCTGCCAATTTCCTGTAGATAACTGTTTGCAATTAGTTCTGTTGGAATCCTTGCCCCTAAATATGTATGTTTAGACACCAAGACCACGATTCTAAGTGAACTAGAAGCTGAGATATTGAACAATATGTATTTTGGTCGGCCATTTTGTAAAATGGCTGCCATAGCCGCTACAAGGCCGTGAAAATTTGTGTCTCGGGTTTTTTGGACTCGCCTGCCCATGTACTATCTAGAACCAAAGGGGCATGTTGGTTACCAGATGTGAGACTTTTTCAGGTTCCGTACCCCACTAGAAGTCGAAATTCATGAACAATTATTGATTTGCAACGGCCATCTTTGATTTTTGCATTTTCAAGACACTTAATGGTAAATTTGAGAATGGGTTGACTCCTAATATTGATTAGTATACTTTTATCTATGAAATAAATCAACTTTCAGGTTCTCTTCCACTTTTGCACGATTGCCCTGAGTTATGGACTTTAGCAGACGGACTATAAAGTCCGTGGTGACTTACTTTTTGTGAGTTACTACTACATTATGAATTCTTACTCTGTAGGCATTCAGGAAGAACGCCTGGACGTTTTGGTCGATTTCATCCAAGTGAGTGTCCAAGTTGTGGTCATCATTCTCCCACACTCTATCCGCACAATTAAACACTTTACTTAGTTAGGGAATAGGCGTATTCAGAGTATTGACGCTTCATGCCTTCATCAAAATACATGTATATACGTAGTAGCCTACTGATGCTTCATAACAAATAATAGGCGTATACAGAGTATTGAAAATATGAACAAGCTGGCAATATAGGTTTTGGAGGAGCTCTCTAATTCGTAAAGCTGCAGGATATACAGAGTGCTCTTACACTGACGCTTCATAACAAATAGGCAATATACGGAGTATTGACGCTTTATCATAAAATGACCATGTTTCCGTGCTTACTAGTTTGCTTTCTTCATTCCTAATTTTTTCTAACATTATTTCTTTCTATGTTTCCTAATTCCTTCTTTACGTGTCCTTTTTATGCTTCTCAATCTATCTGTCATTTCATTAGCTGCTCTTGCATACATTGGTTTTGATGGTATTATGTGTACTGTGTTGATGATTAGTATTATTATTCTTATGTGGTATTGTGGTGATGATAATTATAACTTCTGTTGTAATCCAATAGCTTATATGACGCCGTTTTCAATAAATTATATCAATCGAGGATCGTTTCAAATGAAATCATAGCGAAGAATGATTCGTTGAAAAAGCATGCAGTGTAGAAATACAATCGGTCAGGAAATCACAGAATTGAGACAAGTATGGGAAATTACTCAGAAAAATGCAGGCCTAATTGAATTACAAATTACAAATTACTTTGGGACATGTAATTGAATTACAAATTACTTAATTTCAAATTTACGTAATTTCAATTAGGCCTACTGCCCACCGCTGGAATCATGCTATACGGTGGGTAGGTGTTTTTAAAGAAGCTAGTCATCAGTTTAGACCTGAAAGCGAGCAGAGAACTGACGGAACGCTTAGAGCGGTGCAGCGATGGCGACGTTATGTGTGTAGCTATTAAGTAGCCTACTATAGCTAGGCCTATCTGGTTGCTCACTGGAGGTAGGTGGGCTGATTGAGGTCTCGGTAGAAGAAGTGTGCGCCGTCTGGAGGGAAGAACTGGTCACCAGAGGCCGTTATGATCAGCTTCGGCATCGTCAGTCGCTCGTTAAAGGCTGCACAAGAATTAATCAAATACAGGTATATAGAGACGGTGTTGTCACCAGCACAGCTGAATTGTTGATCTCCAAACCAACAGCATACGTGCCGACGGTAGATCGTTTTTAGATGTTTGCTTGGCTTACTGGCTTCCAGAATACACTGTAGCATACCAGGAATTAGAAGATGGGGAAGGATAAAGAAGAAGGAGGTGAAGGAACAGAGGTTTGAAAAGGAGGAGAAGCCGCAGAAGAAGAAAAAGCTGCTGCTGCTGCTGCTGATGATGATGATGATGATGACGATATTGAATTTGGCGGTGGGTGGTGGTAGTGATGATGATGATGATGATGATGATGATGATGATGATGATGATGATGATGATGATGATGATGATGATGATGATGATGATGATGATGATGATGATGATGATGGAAAAAGAAGAACAAGATAAGAAGAAGCTCTGTAGCTGAGGCTATTACTGTCAACCACGTTATGACTCCAGATTACATAAGTGACGAAAGATTGTTATTAATAGAATAATAGTTATATTATGAACAGAAAAATAGAAGTAAGTCTTCTATGTAGTGTTAATAGCAAGAATTTTGTGATAGTTAATTTATAGCGATATTACTGATGGCTTACTTGGCAGTAAAATCGCATAAAACTTCAAGGAAGCGTATTAGATATAGCATGCGTACGTAGATGGCTTAAGATTAAGCGCATATCAAGTCACTTACAGATTGGATCGATAAATGTTGCCATATCATATGTCCTTGGGTGGTAGAGATAACGAGAGACGTCCTCCATCCAGTAAGGTATAAAGGCCCAAGACCAGCCACCAAGCGCTCGGTAATGGTGCTCCAGGTTCTGTTATTGCAAAACGCACACCATGCAGAGGCACAAATTCGAAGTTATAACTACATGTATAGACTGGATTTCTCGATATAATATGGCTAAAATCACTGGCTGCACGACAGATCGAACAACCATTGTTACGGACATTTGCTTAAGTAGATTATCATTATAAGAACGACAAAACTTGAGAGACAGACAGGCAGGCAGAGCCAGAGCCAGAGACAGAGCCAGAGACAGAGGCAGTGAAAGATAGACACACAGACAGACAGAGAGAAAGACAGACAAACAGACAGAGAGAGAGAGACAAGGGCTTAAAAGGAGAAGTCATGCAAGTGCACGGATGATAATTAATACAAGGAGATAGAAAAACTGGAAGAAGAGAATAGAAGATTAAAGGTGAACAAAGGAGACACAGGAGATCATAGAGAAGGTGGAAGAGAAAAATAGAAGACATCTCACCGGAACCATGTTGAGAAGATCTAAGACAGTTGGCGCCATGGCAAAGACACGCTGGTCCACGCAGGCCAACAGCCACGTAGTCCAACCTCTCTACAAACCATCACAATAAGCGTATAGGCCTACAGCTCAACTCTGCGATAGACAAGCAGCGGCAGTGGCACAGAGTTAAGCACGCGAGGCACTTCAGACCCGTTTCATTTATGCATACACGTATCTGTTTGGCAGGTGAGTGTTTGTTTTTCAGAACTCTGCAACAGATAGCCTATTGTAGCGAGGCAAATCAATGCAGTTGACTTTTCTAATTTATTCTGATGAATCAGTATACCTCTGTCCCATGGAAGGTCTTCGCGCGTATACGACCTATCGTATTATGGCGCTTGAAGAATCTGCTCCTGAGGCACAGAAGACGCGAGCAAAGTGGTTTCACTCCAGGCAGGTCCACAAAAGACAGGCTGTTTACAGAACCTGCGCGAGTAGACCTACTAGCGACCACTTTGGATTGCTCTTGTGAAGGCCACATTCGACTCACTATAGATAGGAAAGCTAAACCTACTCAGGCCACACTTGGTGAAGGATCTCACCCGAACAATTCATCGAAAAATGAGCAAGGTCGAGGGATATATGATATATTATACGGTCGCTATAGAAAAACGCAAACATTTTACATTACATTTTGTTAAAAGAAAGGAAATCTGATCCGTAGCTAGCAGTCATTGTACGCAGCTATTTCTGATTCACCTCCGTAAAAACGGAACTCGGAATGCTTTCCTTTTAAACAGGCAGATCACAATCGATGATTTTGCTCCGCAACAGGGGTCTATATAGAGGTACCCGGTGGCCTAAATGGTCACTGTTTTCGGACTTTGTTTTTAATGGATTAGTTGATTCGTTAATGCACGGAATTTGCTCGATAGGCTAACTGTCGAATATTCGAACTTCATGGTCAGTCGGTCTGCTAACTACAACAGCTCATCCTGCAAGACCCGGTGACCTGACTCCGCCACTACCCGCAGTGCCAATAGAGCCACTGTGCCAGGTAGTGCCAGGCCCAAGCCTGAAAAAAGGCAGCACGACGTCGACCCATAAGATTTCGCTAAACACCGAAACTAAGCCTATATATATGTATACATGGTGACTGCTGAAGGATATACGGACGCTGATTCTTCTACCATCTGCGGGGGAAGGTGCCCGTCGGTGAATGTAATTTCACGTGCTCCTGGCTTCGTCTATATAGTAATTTCTCATCCTCAACGCAATTAACACGATTAGGAAGCTTGACTGTTTGAGCATTGTGGTGTCAGATGAATTTTAAACAAACACAGTTCGCCTCATTTGTCCGAGGAAACGTTCCAACTGCATTGTGGCATGTATACAAAATATACGAATTGTCGATTGTTAGATGGGCGATGGAAGAGGCTGCTAACAGAAGAGGTACCTTGGAAAAGCCGGTTGGAAAGAATTTGACCAACTGAATTGTCGCATCTTGCTCGTTGGCGAACTCGGTGACTGCGTCCAGCGCCGTCTTTGCCGCCTATATCAGAAAATAGCAACACGAACTGTAGGCGACAATAATGCAAAAGGCGCCACATAATTCCAATGCTCTTTGTATGTATACTATGTACCTGCATATTCCGTGTGGTCTATGCATTTTAATAAGTGCACAGTAGACACGGGTAATTGGGATATCAGACCTCCTAGATCAAGGAGACGTTCCAGGTTAACCAGGGCAACAGTAAACCGCTCCTGTACCAGCTAAGTTTCCATGTACATGTAGGGTAATGGCTTTTGAAGAATAAGTGACACAGACAGAATAATTATATAGGACGCATATTATGGAACAACGCATATTGTTGTATTGTGTTAATAGACAGCATCCAATGGACTAGTTCAAGCATTAGTCAAGAATTATTACTCCCTAGACCAACAAACCAACACTATAATTATACAGACCTTGGTCATAGGAAGGAGTGCCACGACATCTGGATTCGGTTCATCCGGATCAGTGATGTAGATGTTCCAAGTGTAGCCGATGATCTGGTCTTCCACCCGCCCGAAACGACTATCCTGTTGGAAGCATATGAAACAGAAATCATTAGTTGCATGCAGACGACTCAACGTCCAACTCTTTGGCATTTTCACCAAGAGACAGAGAAGGTGTGGCGGAAAACGAATAGGCAGTCGGACGGTTTGGTAGTTAATAGCTGGCGAATCTTAGAAGGTTGAGAGATTTGAAAGGCATTATATATATAAGTAAGTGGATGCGTTGGATTGTAGTGGATGCGCTGAGTGGCTCTAAGCCAATTAAGTGAATTGAGAAATTGGGCTATAATTGTAGTCATGGCTTCGGTATTTGCCTCCTTCTCTCCATGGTATTCTGGCCACTAGATTTAGTTTTTCACTTGGTACAACCAAGTGGACCTCTGGACAACCCTCTTACGCGACGCAGCGCTCATGCTTAGAGCTTTTGAGTATAGCACTTGAGATTAATTGTAGAGTTATATCAAGAGTACGCTAAGTTTCGATGATATGTGGGTATTCATACAGCGAAGTAGATCGGCTGGAAAGGGACCATTCTTAGGTAGGCGCTGACGGCTCCCGTTCGAACAGCAAAGTTGGCCGTTCTTTGCATTCTATCGCCATCTGGATCCGGAACACTGCAACAACACAAAGAAGGCAGAATAACGCATGGTATGATCATTTGGTGTGGTATAGTTAGACAATACTAAACAGGCTATATGGTATGGCGTGGTACAGTGGCGTAGCCAGACATCTCAAGAGGAGGCACAAGAGGAGGCAAAATGTACCCATGGAGCGAACAAGCAAAGTTTATCCATGGCAATAGTTCTTAGACATTCTATCGCCATCTGGATCCGGAACACTGCAACAACACAAAGAACACTGTGGCAATATATAACGCTCTATGAGAATGAAGTAAAATTACGACAGTAATTTAAAAACACCAGTATGGCATGGTGGGCTCATTGAGTTAGAGTAATTTTACAAGTTACAGATCTCTTCATCATGGTATGGTATGAGCCCGTGGTTTAGGGGGGATAGAAGCCCCTGTGTGTTACCATATTTCCTATTTACTAATCCTAACGGTATAACGGTTAAAAGACCTTAGTTTACGTTGCTAAATTATTTTACATTGTTGCTTTAAAATGGAAGCTGCAGGGATTGATCAGAAAGCGAACAGCGGCGGATTAAAAAAATGATGGAAATATGGTTTCTATGATATACTGTATGATATGGAGATAGGAACCAACGATATGTGATATAAGGGGGACCATGTGGTATGTTTCAGATAATAATGTTTGTTAATATATATGTAATGAAATTAGAAAAGGCAATGCGTTAGGACGTATCTGTTCTGTCCGTATGTATGAAAAATATGAGCAGGCGTTTGTTACCGGAAACGCCTGTGTCAATGTGAGGAAATTATCTACTACAAATTCGCTTGAACCGAAGTACAAATTGCGCAGATTTGTACGATGGAGTTCGGGCAAGAGGAGGCAAATACGGGAAAATCCAAGGAGGCAACTGCCTCCTCCTGCCTTCATGTGGCTACGCCTATGGCGTGGTATGGTAAAACATGGCCTAGATATATTATGATATGGAGATCGAACCCGCAACGATATGTGATGCAATGGGGACCATGATATTTCATATAATAATATTTCTTAATACATGTAATAAAAGAGACAAGGCAATGCGTTAGGACGTCTCTGTTCTGACCGTATGGTTATCTTCTTATTCCACTTCTTTCTCCTATGTTTATCAGTAACTTTACCACTTACGGATCATCGTTATTTCCGTTGCCGATGAAGATGTATCCTGCGTCTTTGATGAGAAGAGTCTTCGGGATGACGACAGACAAGAAATGCCACCAGACGGAGTTGTTCGAGAACGTCTCTGTTGTATATAATATATAACAGAAACGTTGTCGACAGGAAACGAAATTACTACGTCTCCAGCTTAGCCAGAACATCAGCTGTGCTGATGATGAGATGGTAAATAAAGAAGAGAAGGGTAGCAGAAGAGGAAGAGGAGGAAGAGGAGGAGGAAGAAGAGGAGGAGGAGGAGGAGGAGGAGGAGGAGGAGGAGGAGGAAGAGGAGGAGGAGGAAGAAGAAGGAGGAGGAGGAGGAAGGAGGGAGGAGGAAGAAGGAGGAGGAGGAGGAGGAAGGAGGAAGGAGGAGGAGGAAGAGGAGGAGGAGGAAGAAGAAAGAGAAGAAGAAGAAGAAGAAAGAAGAGGAGAAGAGGAAGATGGAGGAGAGAAGAAGGAAGAAGAAGAAGAAGAAGAAGAAGAAAGAAGAAGAAGAAGAAGATGGAGGAGGAAGAGGAGGAGGAGGAGGAAGAAGATGGAGGAGGAGGAGGAGGAGGAAGAAGAAGAAGAAAAGGGGAGGAAGGGAGAGGGAGAGGAAGAGGGAGAGGAAGAGGAAGTGGAAGAAGAGGGAGAAAGAGAAGGAGGAAGAGGAAGAGGAAGAGGAAGAGCAGGAAGAGCAGGAGGAAGGCAGCGCAATACAGACGGTATGAGTTTGATCAAATTATGGTTAGACAGAAAGTCAGTAAACTTTCGCATCACAGGTTCTTGCTTTTTGACGGGGTTTTAGGGTTGCACCACTCGAGTGCATGCCAGCAGACCTGACGATCGAGTATATGCCTATAGTTGGAGCATAGTTCGAAAGGACTCTAGTTCTGACAAGAGCTCCCATGCAAATTCGGATCATACAGTAATAAGTTACCGTCCATCCATTCCTGTGAAGTGAGATTGAGAGTGGTGATCGTGTATTCTGGGTAATCATGGGTCTCGATGACGTCCCACGCGTAGTCTGGGTTCTCTCGGTTCACGTAATCATCCAACTCAGTAATGACGCTCTATAAACAGTGTACGCACAAAAGTAACGGTTGAATGTAGAAAAAAAGACCGGATGAATGAAAGCTCAAATGCTTACAGTTATTGAATGCGAAAAACAATAACAGTTTATTGAATGCGAAAAACTGGGCTGAAAATGGGACATAGCTGTTATTGCATGGATAGATGTTAAATGAGACAAAGATTATGACGATCGACACTTCAATTACTTCGCTTATCTATGAACCAGAATAGAATCGACCTTCTTCTATAATTCTCACTCTGTTGTATACCCAGTACGAGTAGGCTAATAAATAGGGTTTCGTCACAAGCTAGGAAGCATGAGAACTAGCCCTTAGTGTCACAGTGGACAAAGGGGTTCAAAAAAGTCTCAGACTAGATCAGATTCATTACGTGTCGTAGGCTAAAGCAATATTAAATCTTGTCTGGCATTGCAAGCTTACTATGCACATCACATTACACGATGAATTCAGAAATCCTAAATACTGTTAGTTTACCCAATCGACTCCGTTGACTGGAGTTGTAACGAAGCAGAGCAGAGCGAATGCCACTGCCGCTATTAAGAGTTGTCCATTCTTCCCCCATTCTCTAGCCACTCCTGCCATCTCAGACCTTCTCTTTTGTGGATCTTTGTACGAGGACCTGAAGACCTCACGGATCAAAGCAGACACCGAACAGAAGAATGGCTCCACTGTTAACGTTCACTTTATTTATCGGAGGCTTTCGTGAATTCAACTTCTGCCACTGCTGTACCATGGGAATAGTTCCAGATGCTGTTGCGTATAGCGCATACTAGATTAGCCTTCGTATCAGTGTGTTGACCCTCTTATCTTTTCATCAGATTGAAAGGTAGGTCAGTGTCACGTACACGTTAAAAAAAGTCAGTTTTCTCCATGCAGCTGAACTAATTATCCTTGACAGCATGTTTATATGGATGATGGAGCCCATATATGACCGATATTCCCTTATCGTGCCCACCTGGGTCCAATCTAATGTCCATTAAAATGTTGGCAGGATATGTGTTATAAAATATTGATTGCGTATTCTGTCTTGCTCAAATTCTTATTGTCTTTAACCCTTTAACAACTAGCATTGTCCCATTTTTAGTACACGCTCGTCGTTAAAGGGTTAAAGCAGATCGATACGGCCCAATTAATTCTAATTCAACGTTCTTTTTATATGGCCTATAGCGTCACAACTTATCCTTAAAGACCCTAGGCGATCAGATCATTTAAGTGCGATCTAAATTGATCTTCAAAACCAATTGATTGTCACGTTTCGCATTATACTATATATATCACCGAGAACTTCTGTAGCGCCACTGCATAGTGGTGAGGTTGTTATAATCGATAGTCACTAATTAAGGAACTATATGCCCATACCAATTCCAGCATCACACGACTTTCGCTCCATTTGTAGATACCAAGATGGCCGTAATAGGCCTACATGGCCTATCTTAATGGTATCAGATTTGAACCCTGAACACATCGCATCTGTTGACTCCATATCTTCATCCGCCGCTCCGCCACAGCATGAGAAGCCTATCGCGTTGGAGAAGGTGGTGGCGACACCTTTCGAGCGGATGCAGAACGTGACAAATGGTAGGAGAATGTGTGGTGTTAGAGTTCCTATGGCGAAACGGGTGGAGATATATTAGGAGAAGATAGAAGAAATTTTGGCTGTAGATGAAAATAGATGCAGATTCTGCTGAGTCAACACAGAAGAGAAAGGGTTCATCCAAAAAATACGAGCAACAGAATTGCACCTATCCGTCACGTGTCAAGGAATGCTGTGAACAGTGTGTTGTATCCTTCGAGACCCGGATTCGCCTTCAATCAAAGAGTAAATTCGATCCGTCACAGACGTTGGACAGTTCGCCGTCAGAACCAACTGCAAAGTACATACGGGATGCTGTCTGTACTTGAAGGTCTGCATAAGGGATCAACCAGTACTGGCAACTATCGACACTGGAAGTACTTGGTCAATCGTTCCGACTACCTGGGTAAAACCTGAAGAGCTGACGTGCTGTGAGGCAAGTCTCTTGGCTGTCAATGGAACGGAAGCTAGAGTGAAAGAAGAAACCCTTTTATGCTACCAAATCCATGGTTGCTCCTTCGACATAGGCCTACTGTGTTTGATAGTGGCCGAGATGGACGAACTGACTTCAAGCCTTATACTGTTTGGAGCAACATTGAGTCACCTGGGATTTCGAAGGACCGAGTCTTCTGATCAATTGCCGACCGCTAACTGTGCATCGACGAAGAACCATCGGTGGTTGTCGACGGATCTACGGTCCTTTCCGATGTGAGAGCGACAGTAGACCGTTCGAGGCGAAGGAAAAGCCGCCAAACCGCGTTAGTCTCTCATCGGGGTGGATGTGTCCGAGCACCTTCTCCGAAGCCGGTTTATAGCACTATAAGTGAATAGCATCTTGTTGCCAACTAAAAGAAAACTGTTCTAGCAAATTGCTTTTGCCATAATATATCTGATGTACAATAGGCTAAAGCAACTTCAATGTACTGATGTACATAGGCTAAAGCAACTTCAAAGATTCTTTAGAATCGTGCTCTACTGTGTAATTTGAAATCAATCGATTAAGACGCAGATTTGTCCTTGCGCCCAATTGCTCCTGCGCCGGATTTGTATGGCCACCCTGTTCCGCCTCTCTGGAATAACCTCCCGCCAGAATCCATACAAACGTCTGATCCACCTTCTGAACGCACCAGAACTTTAGTCTACCTCTTGCTAACTCTCCACAAGTCTTTCGCTCAAGACTGAAAACATTGCTCTTTCAGAAGTCCTATTCTGATTTCTCCTCTTCTTCTTACTTCTCTCACTGTTTCAATTCTAAACGCCATCCCCCCCGTCGAGCCTGTCTGTCTGCCTGCCTGACCCCTGTGGATCTTCACCTGGAACTGAGTATGGCCCTACCTGCCTAACGATTTTGTATTGATTGAACTGATGTGAATAAGCTGGTTCTCGCGATTTCGCTTTTTGGGCGCCGTATAAATCTCGAGATTTATTACGATTAGAATTAAGAATATCACCCAGAAAAGAAACAAGTAATTGGAGAGCAGGATTCCACGTGAAACTATCTATCGACAAGAATTAGTTGTATATCGTCAGCGACTCAGCGTACAACTGACAAATCTCGTAACAGTGTCATCTTTTTGCAAACGGACTGCGCTACGACAGCTACGCTAGCCGCGCGATCCCACAACCTAAATGTCATGATCAGTCTTCGAAACAGATCGAAATCGATAGAAACGTTCATTTTTACTGTTCACTACTATTCGATCTGTGGTTTAATACTAATCGCTTTTAACAAAACGTCTGTCTCTTTCTATGGAGAACTTAAGAACTTACAACCGAGGAAATTGCAGGACTGCCGTGCTTGGCAAAGAGCTGTTCAAGCGCCAACCGCTAATTTGTAAATCTTCAACTGAGACTCTGTCACCTTGGCATAGCCCAACCTAACGGTGGTGGTCAATACATCGATGCTGGCTGTAATATAATTGATAACAAACAAATATAGGCTTATCCCTAATCTATCATGATAAAATCTAGAAAATTGCTTCAATAACTTCATGTCACCGAAGGCTGCCACTGCGAGATAATATTTAGTCTTCGCAAGGTATAACAATTAATCAAATTCAGAAATATTCATAAGTCGTGAAGGTTGACTGTTCAACTTGTCTCAGTACTGATACGAGCGTCCGTGTACAAAAACATCCTCGAAATGTCATTCTGCATTTCATGTGTAAAAGAGTCGTCCAATATGAAAAAGTTCTTCAAATGAAATTGACACCGATACCTTATATCTCAGGAGATCTATCGGATAAACTTGAACAACAACTTCGAAATCATTACTTGCACTTAACAGTTTATATTCTGACTGATATCTACTGTTAGTAATGGCTTTGACAAGCGACAGAAAACCAAGTACGACTTGGATGTTTTTGTCAAAAATCACCGACCATCGATTGGAAATTAGTATTGGTAGTTCCAGCGTACTGAAGAACAGCATGAAAGACAAACTATTCTCGATAGCTATAGCATACGAAAGCCACTTGTTACAAATGACTAATGCCTTTTGGCAGCTCTCCACAGCCATGTCATTTCTTTCTTCTTCAAAAATTGTCCAGTAAAAATTTGCTTCATATGCGGCTGTGTGAAAGCAAGATGGCTTCACTATTTTTTCATTCATTATATCGAAGAACAATTCCAAAATAAATGCAACGTTGTTCTCGGTTCTGCTATAGCATACTTCCCATCGTGTCGAATTTCTAAGCAGAGGAATGGATTCAACATGTTGATCATTGCCCTTAAACGAATCAATGCTGTCACTGCTAGGCCTATCTATGGTCTTGTTTAGCACCTTTCCAATTATGGTGTGAAAATTGTCCATAGGCGAAATATGTACATGCATGAAGCCATCAATTTGTTTCTCGTTTGCCCTTTTGAAACATTCTTCAATTTTGTGCAACCCATTCAATTTCTCCTCCAAGTCCTTAGCTAATGTAAGACGCCGATGGATTTTTAGGCATTGGAACAAGTCGAAAATATCAGATCGAAATAAATGACTTTTTCCTATATCACTGCCTTGTTTATACATCTGCCTTCCGTGTCTAGATGGATCAACAATATACCAGAGACTTGCTCTCAAATGCCCAGCAAAAAGCAAGTTAGTTGGAATGCGCAAGGGAATCTCTTTCAATCTCTTATTCTTGCGATCCGATGCGAAAGGAACGGTGTTTGAAATGTACTGATCAACTAAATTTACAGAATCAATAAGAAACTGTATCTCTCTTTCGAAGTCGTCACTGTCTGGCAAATGATCCAGCATGTTGTTACCCGGCATGAAGTAGTTTCGACACTGCTTTTCTGTCAACCATTCAATCATAATTATTAGTAATTCTTTTACAGATGATTCCATTTTGTAGGGCAACCAGAATTCCTTGGACTTTTCTTCACAAGCCCAAAACATTAGAGTCTTGAAGTGATACGTGGTGAGAACAGTCATCATCTTACCACCGCATTTTCTTACGACGTCGCTTTTGATCAGACGTAGAATATGATAAATATGCATTTGAACGTCACTCCAAGAATGGACTAAGAAGAGTTCTGCTTCAGAAAAAGAGAATCGCCATTCGTTTGCAATAAACTGGCTACCCTGGTGTGGCTTAGCAACTAAAAAGCAACCCCGGTTTACTATTTTGTTCACAGTGCTAGGTAACGGCCATTCATTTGGCCGTCCACGAGTCATCCATTCATGTGCTTCCTCAGGCCAGTTTGGACACCAAATCGCATCAACTGAATCACAGGATAGTCCCTGAAATGTTGCTAGCCATTTACTTGTGTAGGTGGAATCAGAAAATAAACCTGTTGTTATTTCGGATTTCTCTAACAGAACCTCCGACAATGCAGGCCTGTCTTCTGGAAGCATCGCATATGTGTAAGGCATATTGTTGTTTTTAAAATATAACCTCGCGTATCCATGGTGTGATCCTTCAGACTGGATAATGAGCACAGTTCCTTTGAAGTTGTTTGGAGTTGTTGCGTCTTTTTCAATGGCGCAGCTGTTTCTACGATACCTGATATTGTCAACATCCGTAATATTTTCAATGAAGTAGATCACAGGAAGCTCAAAACAGCTGCCCGTAAACAATTGTAACTGGACGAATTTGCGAAATAAGAGTTGTTCGCAAAATTCTGAGAATTCCTGTTTTTGTTCGACGAACTGAAGATATGCAGCCATATCTGAGAAACTAATTGGCTTTATCTATAACAGCAATTTAATTGGTAAAAGCATTGTTTCCGCTCGTGAAGAAGCTGGCGACCTTAGCTTTAGAATAACGCTTTAGAAATTTGGAGTTAACCATTACAATTACGATTAAATTGTCATCCAATCTGGTCTGATGACTTCTATTGTTGGGCACGTAATATAGGCCTACTGTTGCAAGGTAAGACAAGAATGCTATTGCTCACTCATTATGCTATGTTCATCAGTCGCATGAAAACAAATGGGTGAAGATATTTCTTTTTCATTTTCGGCACAGCTTCAGGCCACTAACCATAATGCGGGTCATATGGCTTTGCAAGGACATGACAAAGCTGGATTCGAATTCTGCACAAAATCATGAAATACCTTGTATAATTGATATTCAAATACTTCAGTAAACCTGTTAACCTGAAGAGTGATAGCAAATGTGCAGAATCATTGTGTCTGGTATTCCATTTCTGTTCACCCTCAGGCAGTTGGCAACGGATATTGTAGGCCTACTCTGCCAGCATTTCCATATAAGTAATTAAGTAAGAATATTCTTTATTTGACTACCAGCAAACGTCAAGTGCACGTTTTGTGTAAGAAAACTTTTTTGACCCTGTTCAAATTCTATTAAAGTCAACTTACTGAATTTTTCTGTACAGAGGACATCGACTTACCTATCCCTATAGGCTTGAGCCTCCACACAGAGGAGTGGGACGCATCCTACGCTCAAACAAATGTCCCCGCACTGTAAGAAAATGTCTCGCATTCCGGTGAATAAAGGAAATATTTGTTAAGCGTTTAAAATATTTATGGCATACCGGAAACATAAATAGTCATGTAAATAATTAAATTAGTTACCTTAGGTTTCAACGAGTCAGGAATTCAGCAAGTAGGCTAGTTTTTGCAGAAACAAGTAAGAAGATAGCCTACAATAGACAGATTCCTGCAAACATCGTTCGCATCAGATATTTTTATGTGTTTCGTATCCATGACCACTTTAGAAGAGCAATCTGGCAATAATCTATTTTTATTAAAAACTTCCGTAGGCCTACTTCTACTTTATTTGGAAACTATAGTGAAAAAATCATGTTCATTTGAATTACGTGCCTAAAATACTCAAAATTGCACACTCTCCATAAAACTGTATTTGAATCGGTAGTTAAAATCCCAGACAGAAGCCAATTAGATTCAAATGGTTTGCATTTGGCTTGAGCTAATGTCAAAATTCATACTACACACTCCAGACAAGTCAACTGCTCACTCGACAATGTTAAGTGCACGCTTTGTGTAAGAAAACTTTTTTAGACCCTGTTCAAATTCTTATTAAAGTCAACTTACTGAATTTTTTCTGTACATAGGACATCGACTTACCTAGAACAGAATCAAACCCCACCACTGTTTGCACTCTGACAGTGCCAGTCTCAAGCCTGGATGAAGAAGGAGGGCGAAGCTAATGATCTTTGATCACAGTGTCGTTAAACTGAAACTACTACTAGAACAGAATCCAGATGTCGTGCTATTGCACGCAGGCTTTAGCGTATACTTTACGACTCTGTTCTCCGCATAGTTTGATTGTGTTATAAACGCCTCCTTCGTTTCTCAACACTCCTTTATATATCTCTTACTATGCATTATTTACTTTAAATTCTTTCTTTAGCTGAGCTAACGTGATTATCAAATCGCAGCTATTCAACAAAATAGTACGTTTAGTCATCTAAGTACTTGCATCTTTCTATCTCTGCAGTGAAACCATTAAATGCATGGTCGTTGTGCACGACACGCGGTGGAGCAACCTGTTTTGATAACCACGATGTTAAGCATAGGCCCTATAATTATGTTAACACTCCAAAGTCTGCTTGTTAGTCAAATGTTAGGGCCTAAGGTAGAATTTTATGATTGTCAATATTAACATCTGAAACCCTTAACATGCAATTGAGTCTGCACTGAGTCGTATTTCGACAAGTGGATGACTTTTAGCTGGACTAGGCCTACGTGCTTCACGGCACACAATAAAGTTTAGGCCTAAAATCCGCAAATGTCATAAAACTCGATTGCCACTATGGACCATTGTAATGCCAACTGCACTTCTACTCTGAAACGAACTACCCTCCGAATTTCTCATATTCTAAGGCTCCAACAATACCGCCACTCACCCACCGTCATCTGCCTCGGGCCCTTGTACCTATCACCCCACAGGCGTTCCACTCCAAATTGAAGTCTCACCCCTTCAAGAATTCCTACCCGAATCCATCCGAATCTCCGTCTTCCAGGCTTCCTCGTCCTCAATGAAATCCGCTTTAGCAGCTCCTCTACCACCTCTCTCTGAACCCTCTGGCAACCGGAGTCGGACCTCCACTAGACATCGAGTTCTGGACAACCATGCACTCTGATATGACGCGTTGATCGTGAATACAGCGCTTAGAGCTAACGATTACGACTGGATGTATTTCTTCCTCGGCGATCCTCGCTCTCTAGTGGTGGGACACTCATCCCACGACGCCATGTCCAGCAGTTCCATTTCATTCACCATATATAAGAGACTGTAGTTCTTTCACGGAAATACTGGCGTCTGGCAGGCCAAATAAACCGCCTTCAAGCTATTCAAAAGCTTCCGCTCACGCTGTCACTAAAACCGCCAAACACCAACAAATCACTCCTGTTCTTAAACCACTTCATTGGCTTAAAATAACTGAACGCAATATAGTACAAGTCCTTCCCTTAGGCTTACCTACAGCAAAACCAACTCCACCTCTCCCATATTTCAGACCTAGTGTAATAATTCGCAAGCCCACCACTTCGTTCAACCAGCTCCTCTTCCACCCTAACACGTCTCCGCCCTTCCGTGGCGTCTCTCATATACCTACAATTTGTAGTTGTAGGTCTAAATCGCTCCTTAGCCCCTTGGATGTTCCGCCCGTCTGAAATAAACTCCGCCACAATAACGATGACTAATTGGATGGATCAGATTGTAATAGTATAATAGTACTCACAAATTTATATAGCGCCTTTCGACGAAGGCGCACAATTAATGTAGTTATCTAATCCATATTTTACAAACTCATCAAAACTGCATCTTTTGCAATCTCTGCGCATGCAGGTCTTTGTCCCAAAACTGAAACAATTTTTCTACTGAATTCTATCCTGATATTTTATTTTGATTTTAATTTCATGTTATTGGAATCTTACTATTCGGGCTTCCATTACGCCTGCCAGTTGTGAGACAACGGAAAAATGCTTGGCCGCCTCCAAAAAACACTAATGGTTCTGATGTTACGATGATGTTAATTATTATTATTGTGTGTAAATGTAATGAATGATGGTGATTCGCGACTCGATAAACAAAGAGTTGTTAGCTTTTTGCCTTCAAAGGTTGTAGAGTTCAACTGGCCACCAGCCAAATCCGTCTATCTTATGTATAAGGGAACGCTGTTGCATCCATTGGTTCCACCACACCAGGCAAAACTGCAATCCTGAAGAGGCGGACAACAGGATTGTGGTGCACGTAGTGCATGCACTGGAGCAAGGGGCAAATACTATGATGTGCGTACAGCATCTGTTGAAACAGATGCTGTAGTAATCCTTGCTGGCACATGCTATGATTTAATAGTGAACCAACATCTCATCGATATCTTGGTGGCCATTGGCATGGGCAAGCACTACAGGTTTTACCATATCAACGCCACCTGTGCAGACCTGATGGAGCAAAAATCCCGAGCACTAGGCCTACCTGTGTTTTAAGAAAATTTCTGGATGCGACATAACATCTACCGTCAGATGTAAGAGCAAGTAGTCGGTTTGGCATGCATGGCAGGCATATAAAGACGTTACTGCATGATACATTTGTGTATCTGGCCAGTCATCCCTTCCAGCGGCTGGATGTCGACGCTGACCCATTCCAGAAGCTCGAAAGACTTAACTGTCGTTCTGTATGACAAAACCAGTCATTTGGACACCGTCAACAAGAAAAGAGAACTCTTATGTCAGAAGAATTGAGCAGTGAACAAACCGCCACCCACCAGGGATGCGCTACTTCAGCATAATCCAACGGGATACCAGCACACAGACACAACAAGCAGTTCCTTCTGTACATGATTTTGCATGGAACAAAGTATCAGAGTCATGGTTACCAATCTGGATGACAATTTTACGGGTTTCCAGTTCATGCAGGGAATTATTCAATGCTCCTGCAGAAGAAACTACTCCAACTGCAAATGTGGAAAAGCAAATCAGGATTGCTCCCACTGTGCAATTGCAACTGTACTAAATACAACTGTGTAATCTTTCTATAATTGCAGCAGTCATCACAAAAACATTGACACATCGTTTTCAAGACAGTTATTATCAAGATTGCATTGCAACTCATTTCCATAGAAAGAATAACTCGAGACATTGAAGTTGAGAAGTATACTATTTTACCTACCTTATAAGACCAGATGGTTCTTCAATCAGAAGGTGTATGTTTATTGGAAATGCAGCATTTCTCCTTTAAAGACGGTGTCCGGTTTTACAGCCGCCATATTTGATTTCCGACTTCAAGTTACATCTGGTATAATTCTCAATAGCACACATGACACAATTGACATGGGCAACAAATCAGTTTGTTCAATGTCCTCATCAAAAGAATTTTCACATGCAAGCTCTTAAGATTACTGCTATAATCGACACACATTATATTTCGTCATACAGGTCGGCATGCTTGAATTCTGATGTTTCGCATAAATTTCTTCTAAAGATTTCAAAGGGCTCATATCATCATCATCATCATCAGGATCCATGGGCCGAAAGCCCGTAGGTGTCCAATGCAAATTTCGTCATCCGTTTCCATAATCCTCTGTCTTGCGCCAATACACTCAAACTGTGTAGGTCTTGTTTGCACCAATCCCTGATGTCATCAGTCCATTCCCTGTTAGGTCTTCCTCTTCGTCCACTTCCATCCATCATACCCATCATGACAGTTTTTATTTTTCTATTATTGTCCATTCTGCATATATGTCCAAACAGACCCAATTTCCTTCTCATTACTGACTGTATTAGATCTTCCTTTATGTGTAATCTTCTTCGGACCTCCTTATTTGTCACCTTCATTGTCCAATTCAGATGCAATATTCTTCTATAGCAGTACATTTCAAAAGCCAGGATTTTATCATGATCAGTCTTTTTAATTGTCCAGGCCTCACACGCATAAAGAGCTGTACTAAACACGCATGTTTTCAAGACATTCAGCTTTGTCTTATAACTAATTTGCTTACTATTCCAGATGGAATTTAGTCCTGCCATAACTCCCTTTGCCTTTGCTATTCTTGCCTTTATGTCCTTTGTACAATCATTATTCCATGTTAACAGACTACCTAAGTACACAAATTCTGTTACATTCTCAATCACCTCATCTTGCACTTTTATTTCCCTGTCTATTGTCTTCTTGCCAAATACCATTGTTTTTGTTTTATCCACATTTATTTTTAATCCAGCCCGTTGTGCAGATGTGTTCAGTGCGCAAACATTTTCCTGCAGCCTCTCACAACTATTCTCCAGCTAGTCAATGTCATCTGCAAATTTTAAGTTATTAATCAGTTCTCCCTGTACGGAGATTCCAGTTCCATTGTCTTGTATATTTTCCATGACTCTTTCCAAGTAAGTGATAAATGTATTAGGTGAAATTGGATCTCCTTGCCTTGTCCCTATCGTAGTTAAAAACCATTCTCCTATTTCCCGTCCCACCTTCACTGCAGATTTTGATCTGTCACCAATGTTTCTTAGTATTTGTATCAGTCTGTTTCCTACTCCATATGACTTTAGTACTGCCCATGTCACGTCATGCTTGATGGAATCAAATGCCTTCTGAAAGTCCACGAAACAATTATAGACAAGCTTGTTTTTTCTCTTGGCTTTTTCAGCAATCAACCTTAACATCAGAATTTGTTGGACTGTGCTTCTATCTTTTCTAAATCCTGCTTGTTCATCAGACATATATTCCTCCGTTTTTGCCTTCAGACGACTCAACAAAATTGTCATGAGTACTTTCCCCATATGGTTTATCAGTGCTATAGTTCTATAGTTCTTACATAATGTTAAGTCTCCTTTCTTAGGTATTGTTACAAGTATGGACTTCGTCCATTCCTCTGGTACTGTTCCCTCTTGCCACACTTGGTTACATATTCCCTGAATTGTCCTTATCATATCCCTTCCTCCAGCTTTTATCATTTCTCCTGTTATTCCATCTGTTCCAGGACTTTTGTTTTTCTTCAGCTGGTTCACCGCCCTTTCCACTTCCTCATATAGAATATCATCCTTCTCGTCATCTTCAGCTGGTGGAGTTATCTCTCGCAGTTCTTCAAGCAGCTTTTTATTTGTTACCTCCGTCTCACTATATAGCTCACTGCAGTATTCTGTCCATCTTTCTTTTATCTTCTTCTAACATTAATCAAGTAGACCCTGACGGATCATCATGCCAAGTTTTATGCTTTTATCCGCCGCGTAACGTTTACCTTGAAATACAGCGCTAAACCAACTCACTAAATACAGCCAGAGCCGTATATAATATAAATATAGCTATATATATATATATATATATATATATATGCTAAATACAGCACACCATCCTGAAAATATAAAGAGAGCGATGACGTGCTGTTGCCAATCTTTGCCATGCAGTCAACCAACTGGTTCAACTGCACGCCCAGAGACCACCACGTGGAGGTGTTGGCAAAGGTCTCCGTAGTCCATTAATTGCAGCTCTCAAGCAGTAGAATTTCATCCCCAATTTGGTATTACCCACGAAATGTCCAATTTTATAAATTTCGCAATTTCAGTATAAGTTGCTTTTACTAGGATGGAAATGCAAGACAGACAGACAATCGCGCTAGGGCAAAGTGACGCAACTCAGAGACACGCATAAACGTAGAAATAGCAACAGAGAGCATAATGCACAATCATAGGCCTATAAACCAAAGCGAATGACTGAATGAAGACTGCGTGTGAGAGTAAAATTGAATGAGAAAGTAAACAGAGAGCGAGAGAGCGGACATGACAACGATTTTGACAGAGTGAAGGAAGCAGAGATACAGAGTTTGAAGATTGAGAATGAAAGACAGGGTTAGTGATAGAGTAACAGCAAGCGAGACATACAGACAGAGAGACAGAAAAGGAGAGGCACAGAAAGAAAGATGCAGAGAGAGAAAGAGAGAGAGAGATGATAATGGATGGATGAATCGATCGATAGTTAGACACACAGACAGATAGACAGACAGACAGACAGACAGACATATAGATAGATAGATAGATAGATAGATAGATAGATAGATAGATAGATAGATAGACAGACAGACAGACAGACAGACAGACAGACAGACAGACAGACAGACAGACAGACAGACAGACAGACAGATAGATAGATAGATAGATACAGTGCCGGATTAACCTATAGAGCAAATAAGCCATGGCTTAGGGCCCCGCAAGGTTTTGGGGCCCCCAAAGTCCGGAGAAATTAAATCAAATTGTTGTAGCAAATTCTTAATTTTGAATAATTTAAATTAATTTAAAATAATTTAGCGCTAGTAAGTTTTAGTTACTACTTACTGAATACTAACTGTAGTTTCAGATTCACACTCTCAGTCTGTACATGGACCCATAGCGACCGACGGCAGACGTCAACGGCTCAAAGCGAAAATCTAATATTTTCCACTCTGAGTCGACTATATTGACACATTGTTGACACGGTTACCGGTCGCAAGCGGGTGAAAATTCTGAAATTACCTAAATTTAGTATAAAGGAACATAATCATGGGTGTCCACCAGGCCCGCCGAGAGGGGAGGGCAGGGGGGCAAAAGCCCAGGGGCCCGGTGACTTTGGGGGCGCGGGCTGAGCCCAGCAAATTAACTTATGAAAAATATTATAATCAGTTATGCAAAGTTGATGATTTATGCCTTTTAAAATATAATATTACGGACACTTAACTACAATAGTTGCATATATAATTATAATTTTGTAGGGTTTGTACCCGCACTATTATTATTTCAGTTTTTTTTAAATTTCTCATAGTTAGGGGCCCGTGACTGCTCTGCCTAGGGGCCCGGAATTTCTCTTGGCAGCCCTGGTGTCCACGAGAATTTTTTGGGGGTCAAAGAATTCTTTTTAGGGGTCAAAGTTTTGAGTCATTGGGACCGGACAAACCAGGGTGCCGAAAGCAACCTATCACATCACCGTCAGTACATGCTTCCGCAATTAAGAGTGGCGAGGATCCCAATAGCCGCCAATGCTTTTGGAAGCATTTGACATGATATGGAGCCAGTTGTTAGCGTTCTGGATCCGTTTTCAGCTATTTCTGAACGCTTATTTCAAACATAAAACTGTTAAAAGTTTCAATTTTTATATATTTTAAGTTTCTCAGGTTATCTTGACTAGTTTGGATAAAAAATAAAACTGTTGAAAAAATCATAGCCATTCATTGTTAAAAACCAAGATAATAAGTAATTTTGTAAGTATTTGCAAAATCCGGGGCACAAATGCTCCCTTCCCCCCTCCGAACGTCCATGTTTGGGGCCCCCTGATGTCTTAAACCGGGTCTTGGCTTAGGGCCCCCGGAAGTCTTAATCCGGCCCTGGATAGATAGATAGATAGATAGATAGATAGACAGGCACTGCCAGGCAGACAGATAGATAGATAGGCAGGCAGACAGATAAGCAGACAGACAGACAGATAGATCGAGATACAAAGATAGGCAGGCAGACAGACTGATTAATAGTGCAATGAGGAAAAAGTGCAGTTAGGTTGAGAAAAGTTAAGTGAGCATGAGACTGAAAGTAAGATCGAGCGTCAGAAAGCGAAAGAGTATATGGTAGCAGCAGAGAGAGTATGTGAGAGTGAGATAGGTACGGTTAGAATGGGAATATAGGAAGCAGAGAATTAAAGTCTCTTAATTCAAAATTAACTGTTGCTTTTAACGTCTAATAACGCTTAATCAAAGACAACTGGGCCAGCTTTAAAGAATACTACGTCAAAATGGAAAATAAAANAAAAAACTGATATACTTTCTGCGACTGCTTTGTCTATAGCCTGTTCGGGTGAGTAACTTTGAGACTGATAGCCTGCCATAACTTCTGATTTTGCGGCTTCATGAGGAATAGACATTGCTTCACAATTAGGCGTTGATAGACTGAATTGTACTTGAAGTTGCAAACATTTCATTTCCATGTATTCTGTCTTTAGAACTCAAATTATCATCGTCACGTTCGTGAGCGATCAATCTGCCGACTATTTCTGGCTCACTATCATCACTAGCCTCTCCAATCAGTCAAAGACACACTATCATAATCAGACGCAGACTGCGATGCAGTACTATTAGGCTACTTTGAAAGAACGTCGTCAGTTTTGGGGTGCTATAGTTAACACTTTGAGATTTAGCTTCCTTGTTCAAGCTTTTCAGCCCTTTCAAAAACCATCTGGCATACATGTACTTGCAAGTGCTCGACATTACTGAATGATTATTCATACTTTAAGTTTAACTTATAGGCATAATGACTAAAACTACAGCAAAGTTACCGTAGCTGTAGATTTAACGACTGATAGATAGATTGAATAATAGATGGATACGAATGAGAGAGAAACGGTTCTCTGTCTTACATGCATACTACATATATTATATATACATATACATTTATATATATATATATGTATTAGATTATACATGCATTCATACATACAGTACGCACACACATACATAATACTTACTTACCCATATGCATGAACGCCCAAAGGCTATGTATACGTATGATAATAGTTCAAATTACATTGACTTCTGACCCTAGGCGGCCGCCAGTCGTGGCTTGAACCTGGTTCGCCCGGTGCTGAAGCACGGACCCCTGGTTTATATAGGAGCCCCTTGGCTGAAAGCATGCTGCTCAAAGTCCACGGCAGGAAGAGAAGAACGAAGAGATAGGTACACAGACAAACAGAGATACGTATACTGAAGCGTGGTCAGTCTGGACTCCCTTGACTAGTAATAGCTTCACCCAAACTAACTCCAGTCATATCTGAGAAGTTTAAGGCTGAGTGGAAAATAATGTGACTTGTCGCCGTACTTTAACAAAATTAATATGAATTCAATTTTTTGCACCAAAAGTGCATAAGTGAATTGAATTTGCGTTTTGAGATGCAGAAAAAATTACTCTTATTTGGGATTGGGGGCCCCTTTCTCGTCGGGGGCCCTGGAGCACGTGCTCCGTGTGCACCAATGGTTAACCCGGGCCTGGATAAGAGCGTAGGCTGCGTCTCATGCTCACTCTATGCAAGAGATCGTGTGGATTGTGGTTCGCCTCCCGGAGGTGGCTTATTTCAAATATCTAAAAATCTCGGGCTAGAACGGTCCGTGCACGGGGGACCTTAAAATGCCACTGACTTGACACTTGTGACTTGTAAAATTTGATTATGTGACCTAATTTATGTTGTATGCTACAGCGCTTTTTGCACAGCGTCTTTTGTTTGAAATCGAAGGGAGTTCAAGAGGGAGGGGCCCCGGGCCCACCACTGAAGCTCTGCACAAGGGCCCCCAAAATCCTTGCTACGCCACTGCTGTCGGGGGAGGCAGGCGGGGTCTGAAACAGACAGACAGACAGACATGGACCATGGAGAGGGAGCGAGACGTACAGAGGCTATGAGAGATACAGGCAGGGTGGAAGACACAGTCGTGTCTCTGTTAATAAAGAGTAGGGCCTACGAGACACGACAAGATCATAAGAAGACATAATTAAAAATATGTCCGTCGGTCAGCCCGATTGAATTCAGCCGATAAATGTGAATGCACAAGTTATTCTATATAGCGACCCCATAATCCCATATTGCGTCGACCTTGTTCATTTTTCAATAAATTGATATGGTGACATCGTTCACCATCGCTGACCTTATGAATGGGTGCAACGCCCTTAAAGTCTCCGTGTATGGATCGTGGTATACCCGACCACGGACCTCTGAATAAGTAGCTCCGCTCTTACACCCGGGGTCCACGACGCGACAGACGAAGTCTCGATGTCTCGGGCTTTAATTAGGCCTAGTCCATTAGGTGATACAGGTAACCGGGTACATACATACATCGAAACATTTATTATTTACTTGGTCAATACAATTTCCTGTAGCTTGCATAGGGCATTTCTGGATAAATGGATCCAACCACCGAAGCTGTTGGATTACCCTACGTAAAAACAGACACGCATACCTCGTAGGCCTAAACTTGTCAATTCGAGTTTACCAATAGGCAATAGGCTACATTGGAATACAGTAGGCCTATTGAAAATTTGAAATGGATCGCGAGCATTTGTTGCATTCATTAGGGCCTATATCTCATTCGTTGCATTCATTGAGGTATACATATGAACAAGTTTATATCTCATTGGCCCAATATAATATTCATTGACCCAATATGAATTCATGTAGGCTATAGAAATATGCAACCAAACAACTATCATCAACTTTCAATAATTAGGCCTAATAAATATTTCACATCGATACCTGCACTCAATCCCTACAGCTAGCATAGGCTTCGTTCTTCTAATAACTAGCCTAGGCCTATGTGCACTAGTTAATTTATATTGCATGTAGCCTATTAGCCTATGTCACTATGTGTAGCCAGTGTAGGCCTAATTGAATAAACCATGCAGCCGCTGCGTATCATTCTATGAAAGGGTGACCCTGAAACGCGGGACCTTGGTCCTTTTAGGGTTTTGCTTCCCTGTTGTTCCCTGATAACCTTCATTTTTTTACTTAATTGTCTGTGGGTCTATTTCATTTGAACTAATTTTTTAACTAATTTTTTTTGTTCGACGGGACCAATAAAATTTATGATTCTGGTTATGGTTATAATTATATACGTCGATGGTCCTTTCACCTCTCCTTTCCAAGGAACCTATATTTTTTAGAGGATTGCCTATAGTCACAGATGTCGCCTCGATTCAATTTTCAAACAAAGTACCGGTATTAAATATTGTGTTTGTTCTCTACAATTTCTTTACTCCGGAAAAATAATTATTCGTCGAATTTCCTTAAGAAATATAGGCTAATTAACTGAATTTTGTATGCAAACAAGACGCGAAATTTTTCTGTCCGCCAGAGGGGGGTGGTCGCGCTCAAACTTGTCTCACGACCATCGATATCTATATTTAGAATATAGATATAAATATAAATATAAATAGATGTAAATAGATATAAATATCTAAATATAGATATCGATGCTCACGACGTACAATAACTTCCAGTTTTGTGTATCTTATGTCCTCCTTGTTGCTCCTTACATTAGCAGCAAGGACTCTATATTAAAGGACTGGTTACTCGCGATAATATCGTGTACTTCCGGTTTAAGGCAACGAGCCTGGCGCCACCTGGCGATGCGGGTGTAAGGAGCGTCTTTGGACGTAAAAATGCATGGTGAACCCGATGTGTTGTTCAGCGATTAATTGCACGAATTTGAGGAAAACAAATCAGACTTATTTTTATTTCAGTTTCTAAGGAACGAAGAAAGGAATAAATGTAAAGATATTTTTAATGACTTTCAGTTAAACAATCTAAACTACGGAGATAGGCGTTTAGCATGGTAAACACGAGCTTCTACACCTTTGTCGCTAGGTGGCCAGGCTCCATGAGCCGCCATTTTCTCTCCAACGCGCTTACATATGGAGATTCCAGTCCTGTGTATATTGGTCCTTGCATTAGCAGACGACTTCAGGTGATATGACATTTCGTAAATAATTTGTTATGGAAGGTTTTGTTGAATTTATTTCCTGTTGGAATTAAGGTTAATAGATGCATAGGCCTACTTTGTGTGGTTTTGATCAAAATATAAATTGAGGAAGTTACTTTTGTATACTGTTGTATTTTGGGTTTATACGACTCGAAAGAACTCTATTGTTATGTAGGCAGGGTCGCATTAAGGCTAGTGGGACCCGGGTGCTGTGATTACCTTCCAAAGGTTAAGGCCCCCTTCTGACGATCACCGGTTCACCACGCACATAAATTATTTATAAAATGCGGGCCACTCAAAACTGCGGGCCCGGGTGCTGCAGCACCCTTAGCACTTCCTTAATGCGGGCCTGGTTCTAGGAGAAAGAAACTTTACTAGTTAAAAAGCCTACTATCTTGGTCAGCTCGGCCATAGTTCAGGAAGGGCAGTGTTACACAAAGTCCTAGCCACGATATCATTTTATTGGAACCCAATTCTGGAAGAAACCTCACTAATCACTATCCTAATCAACCCAGTTAGGCTATAGTTAAGAAAAGGAAGGGCAGTGCTGGTCCTAGCCACCATTTCATTTGACAGTAATTGACTTAGTTAAACATACAGATTTGGCAGGTGAAACAGGTTTTATCACATAATTTGCAATGTAATTATGTAAACCTAGTGCTATTTGAGTGATGATGAGAGTGGTGTGGCCAACATTCCAAACGACCCCTGCAACGCCTGTAGCTCAAAAATGGCAGAGTTACTATCTCCTAGTTTAGATGCCTTGACTTAGGAAAAAGATGTTTTACCACATAAAACTTTCCACTTTTGAGGGCTATATTAACTTTGTTCATCTGTAGCTTAAGTTTCTCATTTGAATTTTCTTGTGAATTTGCTTTTCACTGTTAATACCGAAGATTAGTCAGTATTTGAATTCTTATGTGGGCTTTATCGTATCGTATATGAGAATTTATAAAGCGCCTCTTGCAGTACTGGCTGTTCAGAGGCGCTCATATTTTCTGCGCAAGTCTCATGATGTTAAATTAGCTTTAGTCGAATGTGAAACTTTTGCAAATGTTTTTCCCAACAGACTGCTGTATATGTCAGTTCCTTTGATGTCCGATTTTTGGCAGAAGCATTTAATTATACATTGGAAACATGGAATCAGGTGAGACTTTATCTTCTAGCAAATGCCAAGCTGTCGAGTCTTGATTTTGTCACAAATAACAATTTCTTGATTGCTAGTAAAATTATTGCCTTTGTCAGATACTAAATGCCAGTTAATGGTGTATCTTGAGACGTGCACACATGTCACTGCTTGCATGCATCATTACACGAAGTGACAATAATTTATAGTAATGGTGCTGTTAAAAGACTTAAAAGATCAAATGCTTTCAGTTTTTGCTTTTGGACTGTATCTGAGGTACTTGTGTCTTTAAGGATACTTCAATCTATTTTTGAACCCACTTCTGTGTTTATTTCTTTTGATCCATCTGAGCCTTGTGTAAGAATTATGCAGCAGATTAACTCAAACTTAGCATTATATTTTGTTATGGTAATAGCAATTAACTAATAGTTAGTTGCTCCACTGTTATGTGCTTCACATTCTAAAAGCATGCAGTTGCACCACTAATGGTATTTTTGTCTCAGCTTTTTACATTCCCTTTTATTTGCTGAATACCTGCATTATGTGCTACATTGCACAACATGTGGCAATTTATCAAACTGTGCGAGTCTCTTATTAATTGAACTAGAAGCTGTGGTTACTGAAAGTGATTTTGTAGGTTTCTGGTTGTGATGATCAGAGGATTGCTAGATTAGAAATAGAATTGAAAACTCCATGAATTCATTTTACATGCAGCCTTGCTCTGTGCTACACATTTACATGTTTGGATCTGTTCAGAATGACTCAATGCAGATAGGCCTTTCTCACATAACATATAAGGTTCAATTCAAAACAGGATGCATTATTATTAGTGTAAGTGAAGAGATCATATTTTGGTTTTAAGCATTATTTGGTCATATATTGATGTTTATCTTTTGAGATTTGCATGATCTGCCAGAACTGTATTTGGTTTTTAAAGTGTAGGCTACTGCCAGTGCATTACATGCACAGGTGAGACATTTCATTGGTAGATTTTCAGTTTTAGTCATGTTAAAGTCTTTGGTGTTTCAGTTCATAGTCTTGTTTCAGTTATACAGAATCTTTGCATTAAATCTTATCAAACAGAACTGCTGGCTAAAAGAACCCTTGCATGCCAGTATCTAAGGCAGAAGTTACAACAACTAATGGTGCATTATTACCATATATGTAATCATCCATCCTAGTCTATGATCAATCAGCATTGTATTTGCTGTAATAGTACCTAATAATCATGTTTAACATTCAAAGGTCCATCTGCTTTGTCAATTCTTGTGGCACTTGATAACTTTCTGGTTGTAGCCTTTGCTAGTGGATTTGGTTTCTGTCAGGAGCATGTTGTCTTCTTGTCTCTTGGATTGGTTTCAGCCATTTTCACCTTCCAGCTAATACTCAGTAAGTAGATAATTTTTATGCAAATGTAGTTATTATTGTTAAATTAAAGTATTAATTTTATATATATGTATGATAATGTATTTTCATTAACTGTTTGGAGAACAACATTGAACTGTAGACATTTACAATTAGTTCAGTATTTGAAGTATTGGATAGTTTTTAGCTTTATTCATGTAATACCCAAGGATCCAAGCATCCATTTACAGAAGATCATGAATACTATTGAGGGCTACTGAAACATAAATAGAGTTTATGATGAGTTGGATATGGATACAGAGTCCTAATAACTAATAACATCAAATCTCAACTAAATGTAATCAAATGATAACAACTGCATATATATATATATAGTGCAATCAGTTGGAGATAGATGTTGATTTTCTTCAAGTAGGTGATGCTGAATTCAGTCAGTGGCTGTTTCGTGATTGTGGAAATGGTTTTAGAAAGGGTTGTTAACACTTGTACCATGCACTGTGTAATTCTGTGAATGGCTGTAAGGTGTGGATTAAGTGTGGAAAACTGTTTTCAGTTCTTTCAAGGTGCCTTCAAGACAGAGTAAGAACAGAATTAGGGAAGGTGAAAGAAGAAAAGGACATAATTTTCAAGCCACCAACATACAAAGGGGTCTTGGCTACCGCTCGAGTGCCACCTGTAAGCCTTCTGGATATGGCTAAGGTACATGTTCACAAGAACAGTTAACCGACTTGCTAGTTCTGGATATGGCTTATTAAAGTATGTTCATAAGAGCCCAGAAGCTTTGGGTCCTTTATAGTACCGTACATCAAGGTCTTTTACTATTTGGCAAGTAGGTAGTCAGGCACCTTATGACAAATTTTGTATAAGAAAATAAGTTCAGTATTACATTTAATTAGGAAAAGTCATATGTATGGTTTGTTGGAGAAATGACCATAATGTATTCTTTTCAAAATGTACATATTATACTCTTAATTGGTAATTTTGCAATAGCAAATTTTGAATAAGAATGTTAATTTCTGTAATACATGTAACTGAGAAATGTCATATACCATATTGAAAATGACCATGTTCTGTTTCAAAATGTACTTAATTTGGCAGAGGCAAAAGAGTTAATGTCAGCTATTTTGGATTTTGTGTATTACTATAACATCTCTGTAGAACTTCCAATTGGATTAGATTAAATAAATTGGAAGCTTAACCCTCGGGCTACCAAGGGGGGGGTGGTTGCCACCCCCCCCTAGGTTTTTTTCATCTCAAACTTTTTCCGTATGGAATAAAAATTTGACCTTTTAGGTAGCTGTAGGGGGTTCATTTGCACACGTTTTGAGGTAAAATGTGAGATGATATCTCACACCGTTCAAAAGTTATACCCAATATACCCGAGGTACCAGGGGGTGGATACCACCCCCTAATTTTCGACTATATCTTATCCGTCATTTAATATTAAGAGACACAAATTATACCATTCTATAGAGGGAATGTGGGGCTACATTTCCATGGTCACTGAGTTGACCTGAGACAACCGGAAGTGCTCAAAATAAATTATAATACGCGTAACATGCGTGAAAAATGGCTGAATGGAAGGACTCCCCTTAGTTTTTTGTCTGTAGCGTATTCATTTGTCTTCCTGGAAGAGAAACAAAGATACCATTCTTTAGAGGGAATGAAGGGCTTCATTTGCATACCTACATCTTTGTCTTTTGAATACCGGAAGTGATCAAAATAAATAATAATACGCGTAATCTGTGTGAAAATGGCTGAATACAGCGTTATAACGTAAACCGATATATATGTATGGATATATATGTATGGATGTACATTTATACTATATAAACATGTGTAGGGATGATTTTGTGTATCTTTTATACATAGATTAGTTTCAAAACACACATAATCTTATATTTGTTTATCCAAAAAGTACAAAATGTACGCAATAATATACAATATTGCTAATTAATGGGTCCCGTTGTTAAAAGTGATGTAATTTCGAGGTGCATTCACATAATGTACAACTAAATATACCATTCTGTGCAGAAATGAATGCTGAATCCAATGCTGTATTACAAGTTATGATATGTAAAACCAAACACGAAATCCAGGGGGGGTGGTAACCACCCCCTTAATCCTTTGGTGTTACAAAAAAAAATAGCCCTGGAAGCTTAACACCTGAACGACGAGAGTGTACTAAAAGCAACTGGGGAACCAATGCAGCTCATAGTTAAAGTGTTAAGCACAGTGCAGTCGTGTTTAATATGCACAACATGTTTACACTTGAATACACTTAACATGTGGCTGTGCCAGGGCTCCAGATGCTGATAAAATTAATGCATATTTGAAATCAGGTTTGAATTTTGGAAAGCAACTCATCATATGACATAAGTGTGAATAGAAAACAGGAAAAATTCATCAGAAAGTATTTTCTCTTGAATTATCTCCATGACCGTGTAATAATTCAGGTTGGTTGTCGGAAGAACCTGGATCACGAAGAGTATCTAATTTTTATTTAACTTGTACCTGGATGCGGTGTGACATCCCGAATAATCAATAAACGAAGAAGATATATATATATCACTAACATAAATACTTCCTTGGGCTGGTTTAGGCTTCTCGTATTTGGTCTAATTTCTGTAATCAGTCAATTACTGCTGCCCAGTAATGAAGCTGGACTTTGTGAATATATTATTACACAGAGAAGGTTTTAGCAGAGAATTCAGACTCTAATTAAGACTCTTGTCATTTTTTTAGTTGTCCTTTCGACCAGGTTATACGCAAGAGATTATTAGGATCATCAGCCAGAACAATTACAACATCAATCTACCTGTATCCTCAGATGGTCTCAGTCTTTTCATGGTAAAACTTTGCATATTGTTATATTGTAATTTCCAGTATAATATGTAAACATAATTCATTCATCACCCGATTTTAGGCTTTCTGTTGTGATATAAACCACAATCATTGGAATTTCATATCATGTGAACCGTAGCACCTCTGATTGGTGTGCACTGCGAGAGGTGCTGTATAGTTTATATATACAATACAATACAGTACAATACAATATATATTCGGATCATTGGTGCAGTTAAGCAAAACTGTGAATCTTTAATTTAATAGCACAGTTATAGCTAAATTATGTGGTTACAGCGCTTAATTATCTGTCACTCTTGATGTTAGGAAGATATGGAACGTTTATTAATTAGGAGTCGAAATGATGCAGTGGGTCTTCTTTTCAACCTGTGTTTCTGTGTTGCAGGGTTCCTGTCTTGGAGCAGACTTAGAGCTGATCAAGTTTCTTTTAAAGAGAGGTTTTATTTCTTTGCTTTCACTACAGTTTGATATATCATAAACATCAACAAGGGTTAGATGCCAAACCTTGACACTGTGCCAAATGATTCAAGTCTGTCAAGGTTGCATTTAGTTCTGCGCTTAATCAAAGCCTGCCATGAAAGCTCAATGTAAAGTACAACATTAATTTTTTATGGCCGTACAGCCTTGTTGATCTTACAGGGCTAACTGTACTAGGGGTGTGGGTTTTGATACTGCAAAGTCAAGAAAAATGGACTAATTAGACCTCATTGGATACAGACTATTAACATCTTGACTAAAAATTGGTGTTTACTGAAATAAATAAATGTACCAAATGTAGCTGCCTAGGTCCGAAATTGTGCATAACCCCTCTCATCTTGTTCAAAATTAGATGACCACTCCTTGGCCGTCTTTGTGGGCCTTGCTAATGGGCAACCTCTACAATGTATTGCTGGGAGGAACTAAAACTTCATTATCTACTGATGATGATGATGATGATGATGATGATGATGATGATGATGATGATGATGATGATGATGATGATGGTGGTGGTGGTGGTGGTGGTGGTGGTGGTGGTGGTGGTGGTGATGATGATGATGATGATGATGATGATGATATTTGGGTCAATTGCCTTTATCTCTGTTGCAGCCTGAATCATGATTTCCATCTGAAAAGGAAGCTTGTGTGTTGTAGGTGGTGATGTCAGTCAGAAAACAGCTGATGGCAATTCTGCTCTGTACCTTATCACATTTGGAGTTTTGAACCGAGCAAAGCAGGAAATTCGAGGAAATGTAGGAGGAAGAGGAGGAAAGGATGGACAACTATTAGAACTATTGATCCGGCAAGGTTTGGGTCATTTTAAAATGTTATTTAAAAGTAAGTTAAGATTATGGTCCATTCATAATGCACCCTCTTCTGCTATAAGTAGTACGCAATACAATATCTCGAGAACAATCTTTGTATCTGTTACTCATCTCGGCAGTGAATGATTACTGGATGAGGTGTAACAAGGTTCAATCTGTGAATGCAAAAGTAAAAGGTCAGTATGCTGTGGCATATTCAGAATAAAAACTGTAATGGTAGGAAGTGGAACCTCATCTGCACTGTGTTTTAATGTGTAGCAGGATATTGAATTTTCCAATATTTGACAGTTTCTTATAGGTTTATTAAATGCGTGATAAGTTATTGATTTCATGTGGATGGGTATGTAACAACAGTCATCAATCCTGGGCTTAAAGCTGATGACCTTTAGAGTTGCATCTGTCTTAATTTGCATGGACTAGAGATTTATGATTTTATTTTAAAGCCTAACATTGTCTAATATAATGGTTTCTGTATCACTGCCGTTATCATAATGCTCCCCTAGCCAACTCAGTTCATAATGCTTCCAAGGGAAGTCTTTCATTGTACCCTGAAGAAATTGAAGAATTAAAGTTTTTACCTCAATTGATGGTCACTTCAATTGATGGTCACTTTGATGGGTGCACGGTAGTCCAGTGGTTATTGTGCTGGACTGTCAACCGAGTTGTTGGGGTTCAATCCTCTGCTATGGCAGAAATTTGTTTTGAAATTTCTGCTCCATCTGGACCCCTAGCCAACTCAGTTGATACTTCCTTGGAATAGTTCATTCCAACTTCCAAGGGAAGTCTTTCATTGTACCCTGAAGAAATTGAAGAATTAAAGTTTTTACCTCAATTGATTGTGATCAGTGCTCAATATCCATCCACTGTTGCGACAAGAGCACAATCTGAAAGGCTGAAGGAGAGTAATGTGAGTGAGAGACAATGTGGAGGAAGAAGAAAAACAGTTAAAAAGGAAAAGTATGTATAGCAGAGGATGAGGACTTGACAAAGTATACTAATCGTTTTTGTGATAAATCTGGTTTATGTACTGTTTGGCTAAATTAAAATCGAAGTCTTAAAAACTGACAATTAAAATCAAATAATTTTTTTCTTGTGTCCTGTTTTCACAGGTGGTAATGTAAATGGCCGCAATGAGTCGGGATATACTGCTCTTCATTTGGCTGTGGCTCATCGAAACGTGGACATCATTAAATGCCTACTTAGAAACCGTCAGTCGCAACACCGTTTATCGCTTTAGAGCTCTTTTGCCGGCTTTTCTTTATTATTGTCTATTCTGTTTTATATATTGTTTGTCTCTAGATAGCTTTTCAATTATAACATTTTTTATTGGAGGCACAACAGTATTGTGCATTTTCTTCAAATGCTGTGTGCTTTGTTTGTCTTCTAAGTAGACCTAGCTAATCAAATCTGAACTGGATGTTCTGAAAGCTCCCCCCACCCCTCCCCCCATATAGCAGTTGCTTCGTGATTCTAGAACTTGCTTCCATAATCCGCATGATAAGCTATGTCTGTGATGACTTTCAGTTCTGTAATAAGTCCCTTAATTTCTGCTATTAAAAACTCATTGAAATACATACATTATTTCATATAGACATCTGTGTTGCATCTTAGGCAATGTTCCCTCAAAGCTAAACATGTTCACATGCTTGACTTATGAGGATAGTGTACACAACCATTTTCGGCTAGCATGCAGTATCACAAGCATTTGTGTTATTTTTAAGTTAAGTTCAGCTCGTTGTTACAACTGCTAACACTTTTTAGCCTATGTTGAACACACGAAACAGTTTGTCTTCATAGAACTGTTGATGGTTTTAGAGGCATCACCATTTGTAACATCAAAGTCTGGCATCTCTCCTCTCCATCTGGCGGCCAGTTCTGGTAAGTTTCTTCTTTCTGGTATTTTCTAATCCAATCCAGTCTTACCTTCTTACTTTTATAGCTCCATTATTATAATGTGCTAGGTATCACTGGATTGTTGTGCAAGTCAAGAGTCCTAATCCAGAAGTAATGTAATGTAATGTAACAAGACATTTATGAAGTGCCACTTAGAGTCTCTCAGGAGTGCTCAACTATGGTAGAAATCCACAACTGGTTGGAGAAACAAGAGAATCAGGCTATGGTGGGCAAGTTGAAAGAGGTGAGTCTTGAATTTAGACGTGAAAGGCAACAATGAACAGAGAATGTACAGAGTAGGATAGTAAATTTCACAGCATTAAACTTGCTACCAGATCTATAGATGTTCAACCCATGTGCATATCTCCAAACAATGAATTTGTAATTAAAGCCAAAATTAGACTGATTTGCTCTGTACATAACAAGTGACTATTTAGAAAATAATATTAAGTAGCCTATCCCATGCAGACAAATCTACCTTCTGTGGAAAATCCTGTTGCTCCCCCTCTCTCCAGCCCTTGCCTTTCCACTTTAGCTCCCCTCATTTCTCAACCCTTGCCTTCTCACCTTACGCCATATAGCTTGTGGATTGCTTACAGACACATCTATGTGTGCCTGTTCGATAGATATCTCTGTCCCTGTTCCTCTTCCTGGCAAAGTGAAACTAGTTTGTTCCCATTATGTTCCCAAATAAGTGTTCTAGGCATATTTTTGTGTGTTATTATATAGATTAGTATCATGATCATCTGCTTTGCCAGCCAGACAACCACTGCCAAACTGTGTTTGCATGTGACTAAGGGAATAAGAATGTTGATATGAAAACTTGTGTAAAATTGTATTATACCTCATTTAATTTAAAGACATCTACTAAAATAATTGTAAAGAAAATTATTAAGAATTTTTATCTTTTTTAGGTTTCTCTGAAGTTGTTCAGCTAATGCAGAATTTTGTTGCAGAAGACTAAGCAGCTTTTCAAGAGCACCTTCAGCCTGATTGTCAAAGGACCCTTATGATCACCACCACCACCACCACTATCATCATCATCATTACTTGTGGAATTTACATATTCTTTTTGGTTGCCCAATTTTCTGTGTTCACATCTGTCTGCTTGTTATTTCACATTTCTTTGCTTTTGCTTAACCTCATTCCTGTTTAGGAATATTACTGCTGTCGGATACTGATGCATAATTTATGTTCTTTTTTTAATATCTGTCTGTGTCTCTGTCTGTCATTGTGTGTGTGTGTGTTTGTTTGTGTGTGTGTGTGTGTGTGGGTCTGTGTCTCTGTGTGGCTGTCTGTCTGTCTGTGTCTGTCAATTTGGGCATGCCTATTGTACACACTGAGTTTCTCAAGGTTTTCCAATCATCAACAGTTTTAACTCTGACAGTTTGTATATGACTGTTTCAATTTTTTGACTTAAAGTTGAGAATTGCTGTTTATCTAGTGATAAGTTTCTGTAAGTTACAGTTGTACAGCTCGTGAGATTAAGAAGTGCTCAGTGAAAACTGACGTCACTGTCGATTTGTAGGATTGTGTCAAGACATTTTGGACAAATCACATTGTGCATCAAATTTAAATTGTAATTGCAAATTTATATAGCACCACTTCTTTACGAGAGACTTATCAGAGGCGCTCCCGACCTAACACAATTAACACCACAATCGAACAGATTGGTCTTCAAGCGCTTGGGGAAAAGGCAGAGAGGCTGATGAGTCGATTGCACAATTTAGGCAACTCATTCCAGGAGGATGGGCTGACCACAGCAAAATTCCTGTGCTGGACCATGGAGGTGTGGGCCAATGGAACAACCAAGTCGCTTTGATTGGAGGAGTGGAATAACCTGTGACCAGGTATGGAAGATACCAAGACACAACTCCTTGATATAAGATAGAATGGAGCCTGCTAGACAATTATGCATAAGCATCAAGATCTTAAACTCCATATTGCATAGGTAACCAGTGCAGATCCTCCCACAAGAACCTGGATATAATTATGACCAAATTTAGGATGCTGCCGATCAGCTGAGCTGCAGCAGTCAAAACTGATTGAAGCCGAGTTATGCAGGAATGAGATTAGACCTGCATAAATGGCCTTGCCATAGTCGACCCTGGAGCACATGAATGCATGCACCAGGGTTGTTGCTGCTTGAGTTATAAGCTGTATCCACACGTTTCTTAATCCTCTTGACAAGAAAGATAGGTTGGAAATTGTTGATAATTGGCTAAGTCGTTGAAATCAAGGCCAGGTCGCTTAAGAGACGCTTAACAGCCCGCTTCGGAAAAGCATGGACCGAATAACTATACCAACGCTGCATTATATTTATGTACGGTAGCCCTACGATTACGCCTGCTGGAAGTTTTAAGCTTTTAATATTTCTTACAATAAGGGTTTGGGCAGATCGCACAAACACAGGCATCCCACGAAAGTAGGTGGGTCACCCGAGAGCAACCTGTGCCCTTCAGAAATTCCTCCAGAACGTCGTCTGGGAGCCCCGCGTTACCAGAGCTCGTTATTTTCCTTACTCATTAGTTTAAGGCATACTTCTCCCAGCAAGTAGCGCAGCTTTATAGAAAGCGTGCTTCCAGTTATTATGGTAGCTACGCATATAGTCATGCCAGCGCACAAATTACAATGCAACTACTTCAATTTCCATTTTTCAGCTTTTTGTTATTAAAATCTTATATGCTTCTTTTCTATTAAAATATGTTTGCTTAGATATAAAAGATATTTCTCCTAAAGAAAATTTCTAAGCTGACAAAAAATTATAAAGAACTATACGCCCTCTACCGAATGAGATAGAAACGCTGCTGAAGGTTTTTATTTTTGCAGCGCAAGACTAAAGACGTTGAACCAGCTCATTCACAGACGCTTAGTGAGAAACAAAAATTAGTTAACAGGTTTGGTTCCAAGTCCAGATCAAGGCAACGACCGATATTAAAGCACTGGAAAGTCCAGGAGCAAAAAGTCGTATGACGCGTTCAATACTCGTTTATTAAACCTCAATAAGCTAACACTGATGCAACTTGAACAATTAATAGTGAATATGTAGGCTTATTCTATCCTCGATTTAGATAAGTGCAGAGTGTCCCTCATACAGGCCTATAAATCCGATCGAGAGAACTTTAGCAGATTGACCTGTACGTACGGTCGGACCGCAGCATCTAACCCTCCTTGCCATGACGTAGGCCTACTAGTCGGGACACCTGTCCGGCCATCAGATGAATATGATACTAGTAATCACTAATCACCTTCGACACTAAGTGGTGATCGATTCGAAGACGTGACATGATTGTGATTATAGATCTACTCGCTTACTGATCGCTGGACTACAGCAGAAAACGATGCTGAACTACGCCTAGTCTTTTATGCTATTTTCTAGCGCTATACTTCTTACATGCGCACGCTGCTCCCTGTTCATGTGGTTTTGTTGGAAATTATGTTTACAGAGTTTTGTTTGTAAACACGTTATATCGCAACTTGTTACGCTTACAGAATAAGAAGCATTTTCAATAAAAATGAAGCGTAAACATTCACCTGATCGCGATGTTGACGATGGGAAGTTGAACGTAAGTTTTTGTGATTTTGAGCGATAAAACGTGGCGCTCAGTGTTAGCGCGTGCTATGTTTGAAAAGTTATGAATCGAAGACGAAACTGAAAGTTTTTCTTCATCAACTCTGAAATAATACTATGTGATGTTCACTTTTAGTATTCTGCGTAGTGTTTGCGGTAGAGTAAAGAAACAGAAAACCCTGATCTGAAATACATGCTTAGCGTTGTCCTGTTTCTGCAGAGACAAATAAATATTCATTCATTCATTTCAGATATTTATATAGCGCCCCTTCAAAATTATCTACGCAGGAGCGCTCCAGACCCAACCCAGACTAAAGAGAACAGTCTTAAGGTTAGAGAAGAACGTTGCCGCAAGGGCTCTATGCATTAGGCGTAGATCCACAGGGAGCCCATTCCAGATTGCAGGGCCAGCAACAGAAAAGGCACGGCACTGCATATTAGATGTCCGTGACCGGGGAACAAGAAGCTCAGCCTGCTTAGAGGAGCGGAGAGAGCCACGGCGCTGGACACTCAGGGTGGAGCAGCAGAGCTCCTGTAGGTAAATAGGGTCAACACCCGTGAGGCATCGCCAGACCAAGGTAAGCAGATCCGCTGGGGGAAAGGGAGCCAATGCAAGACATCCCAATGCTTTGTTGGCATTTTCAGTGCTTATAACCATAATCATAAACTTGACAATTATGACCTGACATTTAATAATATACAGCCAACTTGTGTTTTCAAATGTGTTAGGGTGCAATTTGGTAACCTGTTTCTACATACATTTGTTATTCATGGTATAAGAAGTTAATTTTATTTTGCCTAACTGTTTTGGACCCATTCGCATTGAACAATGGTTGATTCTATTAATTATTTCAGTTTCTCGACCTTTAATATGGAAATTATTTTGTCTGGTGTTTAGATTGACTTGTTTTGGTTTCAGAAACTGTTGAAGGCAGAGTCTTCTGGGATAATGAAAATTGATGAAAAGGTAAAGTGCACAGCTGGGGCCATCTAGTGACTTATAGCTGCACTTTCTCTTGAAGCAGTCGATGATGAGTTAGCAAAGTTTCCGATAGCTAAAACTCAGTCGATAATGAAAACAAAATCAAAACATTAATACAAGTGGCAAAGATATAACTAGAAGTAATACAATAGGTAACTATCCCAATAATAATGGATATAATAGTTATCAAAATAGGTCTGAAAGAAAAGAATAACTACAGACATCTAGTGACACAGTAGTGAAATATGTATGTTTTGAAGAACTTTTCAAATGGAACTGCTCTGTTGCATGTTGTGCAACCTTAATGCTGTGTTACAATGTAAGGCTTGTGTTAGGTGGTCTTCATTATTAGAAATGGCCAGTATAGCCAATTTAGCATGCCACTACTTTCTCTGTAATATTTGTTTCTCAGGCTCTTTTTTAAAATTTTATTCAATTTAATTGTGCACTGGTCTTTTTAGATTATTGGTCTTTTGAATGAAGTGAAGTTGAGTTCTAAAAAGCGTGTACCAATTGACAAATTCATCTCCATCCTTAGAAATGTTCTAACATCCGATGATATCGAAAATGAATTCATGGTATGTAACATTCACATATTAGAAGTTTGTCTTTATGCTAATCTTTTGTACAAGGTTTGGAAAATCAAATTTCTAAAGAACTGTATTTCTAATGAAATGTAAAACTTTTGTAAAATTTGTTATTATCCTTTGGACCTGAAAAAGCAGAGCAATAGTTCCAGTTTCATTATATGTTATAGAGAAACTGGAAACCAGTCTTTAATCTGTTACACTAGAAAATCTTGTTTTAAAATGATGCAGAATTGCATGGATGATTAAGCTGAGTCACTTTCATCAGATATCTTACTAGATGTCTCCTCTTATGGTGATTAGGAACTGGTTATTAATAGTATGAACATTTGTAACATGCACAAAGTCAAATAGAAATGAGAATACGAAGCACAGCAAGTGAGCCACCAAATTGGTTATGCAGTTACATATGCAAATGTAATAGATGATGATGCAAGCTCTACACTACAGTCAGTTATGTAAGGTGAAATCAGCATCGGCATAGATCTGTCTAAATATTTAAGAACAGTGTTGGGCTCTCATGCATTTTCGTTTGCTACTCTGAAGCTTTGGAATTTGCTGTCCAATTCAGTACCCTCTGTCAATTCTTTTATGTTCTAGGTTCACCTTACAACTCTAATCTGTTAGCTTGCATACCCATTGTAACCCGGAAATTCCGGTTCCCTGATATTTCTTTTCGAGGCTGTGAGGACTAATGGATTATGCTTGCATACCCGTTATTTTACTCCTGGTTTCCATTCCCTGATTCTATCAGATTTCGACCTGGAGTCTCCAATGGATTATAGTTTTTTATTGCGATTTTACTCTAAGCAACCATCAACTGTTGTCTTGGATGTTATGATAATGGTCCTTTGAACTAGGTTAGATTAGACTGTCTGTCATCTCTTCATTGCTTAACTGTTTAACGACGAGAGTGTACTAAAAGTGACTGGGAAATCAATGCAACTCTTCGTTAAAGTGTTAAAATGAATGTAAATTTGACACATTATATCTACTGAAATCATAATTTAATTTTGACATTTGGATGATAATATACTGCTTTTTGTTTTTAGTCGAGCGACCTTGTTCGGCTGAGGAAAATGATTCCTTCATTCTCCTGTAAGCATGCATTTCACTTTAGGAAACCAGTAATGGTTTCTGACATTGGAGGCTTTCATCTTAAGACTTGCCTAAAGATGGGTCTTAAAGTTGACGTTGAAGTCATCATGCCTAAAGTAAGCAATTCTCTTATGTAATTGAGTTAAATTTTACAAAATGAAAATTTAGTTTTCTTTCGATTTCTCCTTGATGATGACGTTACCACTTTGGTGTCTAACCGGAAAAGTGATTTAGTTTATGCTTAATTCAGAATTGTAGTAAGTAGCTTTTTGTTTAACTTTTGAGTATCACATTAATTCCCAAATTTAAAGATTTCCTCTAATTCATATCCTCTGATTCACTTGCACCATGTGACCTGTATGTGTCAATTCGTGTGCAGTTCCAATGTTTACGAGGCCAAAATACTAAAGTTCAAAGAATGCAAGACAAACTTTAATACAAGCAGCTACGTGTTGAGGCGGTAGGTCCTGTGATGACTGCAGATTGGTGTAATTGATTTGCATATTGTCTCCATCGTTTTGTACTTGGCTGTTAACATAGTTTGTCACTCTGTAAAGTTTAAAAACTACTTTAATTGTGACAATATAATTCTTATTTAACGGCTAAATGTATGGACATGGCTTTGTCTTTGTGAAACACTTTGCAAATGTCATGGGAAGAGACATCGGAAATTCGATCCTAAATACTCGGAATTCCGTCTTCATTGCTGTAGTCAATAATCTGTAATCTGTTTGCCTCTAGACATTATTTAGGTTGTAAAACGCACTGATTAACTCCTAAAATTAAAAAATATATTGAAATGATTACATTTCAGAATGTTGTAAATATATCTGACATATGATTTATGTTATTAGATGGCATAGAGTGAATCTAAGTAGAGTACATTATCAATGTCTCTAGATTAAACTTTTAACAAAGAAGTTAAATTGAAGAATTGGTTCTAGGTAAATGTGTTTAAATATCTTTGCTTTGCTCTTGTCCGCATGGTATCTATATAACTTGATTGCCTGGTGTTGTTTGTCCTTTTTCATTAGGAATGTCTTGATCCCAAAGACTATCTCAACCAGAGATATCTCTACAAGAGAGCCATGTACATTGCTTACCTTGCCAGCTATTTGTCAAAAGGGAAGAACAAGGACTTGGTTGAAAATGTGAAACTGGTGTATGAAAGAGGAATTCATGTCAGACCACAACTCATCATTAGACCAGCAGGTCAGACATAAACCTGCTTTCTATGATGAGCTCTTTATATTATGTCATGTAAGGCATTGCAGTCCAGTTTAGAGAATCTATAATTTGTGTTCCAAAAGTGACCATGCTTTGTTTTGGTAATGTTGCCAAATTTAGGTTTATTATTCTATGCTAACCTTTTACTGGTCATGAAAAAATGAAGAATAAATCCTTGACAACCAGCTGATCAACTACTTCCAAGCCCCTGACAACCAGCACTTTTGTGTAAAAAGAGTAAAAAGTTGTACTCACAATGTCCTCTTACATGCTAAATAGGTATTGCCAGGAGCCATGGCTTGACATTAAGTGGATTTGCACATCAACAGGTTGCATTTAACACTTTAACGATGAGAGTGTACTAAAAGCAACTGGGTAACCAATGCAGATCATTGTTAAAGTGTTAAACAAGTCTCTACTGTATATTACATTTTACTGCTATGTGACAGTTACAAGGCTAAGTTATTGTATAACTGGTCTCTTGTAATTTTAAATTTCTATTATATTAAATCATCAGCTTTTTATGACTGACTTGTGATTTATTTTTCAGAGGCCTATGGAAAACACTTTATGATCTGTCTCCATGTGAAGGTGGAGAAAGGCAGCTTCAAGTGGAACAGGTTTCACGTGAATAAGAACAATCTGAGGCCTAAAGATTATCTGCCTAATGCCAGTGATACAGGTTAGAGGAACTGAGAGATCATTGTTGAAATGAAAGTTCAGAATCTTTCTGGAAAACCTAATTGAAATTACGTGATGGTTAAATGGAAAACTAATGACTTCCCTTATCAATATCAATTTCTTTAAAGGTGAAAGTAAACACAAATTTTGCTTCTATAGAAACTTCTCAGAAGTGCATTTCCAAGGTTGAAAGATCATTTGGCTTGTATCAGTTAAAAAAGTAATATATCCATCTATGAACAGGACTACTTTAATCACCTCCCAACTGGCTGACATTCTTGGGGCTATTGACCAGGGTATGTGATATGTGAACTTCCTCACCTCTTTGATGTGAGAGCGACCTTTGACCCTGTTAAACACAGCATTCTCTTAGAGTGCCTTGAAAAATTGTTAGATGTTATGGGTTATGTTCTCTCTTGGTTGCATTTGTGCCCCTCTGGACATACTACTCCGGCTGTTGCCCAAGTTTTATATTAGGGTCCTTACTCTGTACTGAGTTCTAGTCTATTCTAATGACTTCAATAGCACTATTATCAAAATGCACAAGGCATCAACCCAAGGTGTACACTGCAAATTAACCAGTTCCTTTGACTTATTTCTGCATTACTGCACCTGCCAATGTCAGTGCCAAGTTACCTACTGTTTACCAACTTCATGCATTCAGTGTGAAATAAACTTTCTTTCTTTTAGTTGAAGGACTCTACTTAAGATGACAAGGTTTTATTTCTCTTTCAGATGTCTATCCTGCTACTCCGCATTACAACTCGTGGGTACTTTCAGATCTTACGTCAGAGGTGCATCAACAGAGGTTGGCTGAAGCACTGGATGGAAAGGAACTCATTAGAGATGTTCTTATTCTGCTTAAAGTCTGGCTGCATCAGAGACAACTGGACTTGGTTAGTCTCGACCTGAATTAGAAGAAAGTGGCTTAAGAGAATTGAATAAACTCTCAATTTGTAAATTAACAGCATTGGAGTTTTAATTTTTAAAGCTGCTAGGGTATATGTTTTGGCATTTCCTGTATGTGGTGCAGTGCCCTGAAATACCTCTCGGACTATATGTGAAAGCCGTTGTCTGCATCCTCATCTCGCTGTTTTCACTCTTCAGATTGGTTTGATCTCTTTAATTGTTCCTAGGACCAGGACTGCTCTGGCCCAACACTGGGCATTTGTTGTAGTGGATCCCTCCATTTGGAATGACCTTCCCCTCACTAAGGGCTAAACTAATGACTGGTTTTTCCTCGTTGGTCTCTCGCTCTTTAAAAGCATTTCTTTTTCCCTGGGGCTTCCGTGCTGGGAGTACCTCTGAATAGTTATTCTGCAAGAAGTGCTTTATAAATTATTAGATATGATACGATATGAAGTGTGATGATGAGAATGATGGAGAATTTCAGTTGAGCTTATAGTGGCTTAAACTGAGTATATTTTCGGATAGTCACTGGTGTTCTTCATTTGTTGTCTCGGCCATTGTAGGGCTTTGGTGGATTCTCAGGGTTCATCATGACTTCATTCATCGTCCATCTTTTGACAACAAAGAAGATCAGTGAAGACTCATACAGTTATCAGATCTTCCGTAACATTCTTACTGAGCTCGGTAAGACAAACCAGATGACAGTCATTCACTAGGATATCATTTCTATGCTGTTTAAACATGAATCTGCATTTCATTTGACAATTGTCTTGTCACTCATCATCTATGCAGCTGTTGTCCACTGACTTTGAGAAGGTACAATCGTCGATGGTGGCCAATAAACTCCCCTTAATTCGTTCGAAAACTGAATTTCTACTGCTGGGCATTTCACAGTAACTTAAGGAATTTCAGTGGCATAATCGTTGGAATTGGATGACACATTTGTTGAATTGACTGATGTTGCTGGTAGCTTGCGCATCTACTATGTTAATGGTGTTTGTAAGTCATACATGTGTGACATATGCAGAATTAAATATTATAGCCTGTGTCGCCAAGTATATCTCTGGCAAACACATTCTTGTCAAGTTGCATTAATTAATGTAATTTGCTTCTTGTTAGTATCAATGAGTTAAACATGCTGAAACTGTACAGAGTCAGGAACTCTGGCTTGAGCCATAACTAATGCATCAAACTATGATCACAGAACCTAAGTGTTTACATCTTTGCATTGGTTTCTTGTTCAGCAAAGGATTTGTTTCAAACTGGATCTCAATACTTAAAATTAGTCCTTATTTTCAGTCTCGTCACTATTCAACTTGGTCATCTGATTGCCTTTCTTTTTCTCCCTGCATCTGTCCGTTCTGCTTCGTTGCTACTTCATTTTGTTCTCAACTTAATTAAATTAAGAATTATCTTTCAAATTGCTTATCCACTATGGGCTACCTCTCTGTCGTAGCAGAATGATCCTCTGGATATTGATCTGATTATGGCTTGGTTTTGAAGAACCATTCGTTGACGCCTTGTGCAGTACTAGAGACCCACATGGCAGAAGTTACTAATTAAAATTGCAGTTGTGAATGGAATTGTGAAACCTTTTACATTGTTTCTTTTGATTGGTTTTTTCATCTGTTGTCTTGCTGGCTGTAAATAACACCATGCTTAAATTTGATCAATGTTTCTTTGTGCTTTCTGAACTACTTCTGGCCTTTACTTTCATCAACATACCGTAAATACTAATTCAAAAATTACTCAAGGAGCAGTCTCATCTTTAGTTGAACCACTCTGGATATGTGAGATAGTCATGTTTTAGTATCTTCTTTGAGAATAATATGTTAATTGTTGCTGTATACTCATACAGGAGTATGTGTGCATTACGTTATAACATCTGGGTACATTACATTATGCCATTACATCTGTTGTAGCAACTTCTGATTGGTCAAAGACGGGTATCTCCATGGCAACTGGTGTTGATGAACAGCGGCCACAGTTGACTGACTTTAAATCAAAATTTGATGTTGTCTTTGTTGATACAACTGGCTACCTTAATCTCTGTGCAGACATGTACGAATGGACCTATGACTCTGTAAGTTCATTCACTGGTCGGTCTGTTAATTAGTTAATCATTCATTCATTCATTCATTCAGAGCATTTATATAGCGCCCCTTCAAGAAGCTACTCAGAAGTGCTCCCGGGCCAGCCACGACTAAAGAAAATCAGCATCATTAGTTGAGAAATTGATGCTGCCTCAGATAACTAGATTATAGAATTTTTTTATCTTTGAGTGTCCATTGGTTGGTGGTGATTGTTGTTTGATGAGATAGGTAAGTTACGACAGTTACTAATTTCATGTTTGTAGATATTTGGTTTATTAATAGTCAAAAATTAATAAATTGAGGAAGTGTTATCAGGCCTTTTGGGTCGCTGGTCCATGTGCATGGAACAGTCTTCCTGCACCTATTCAGGAAGCCAAAAACCTTTCTGTTTTCAAAAAACAGTTAAAAATGCATTTGTTAAATAACTCTGAGCATCAATATACATACACATCATCATTTGCACTGACAGTAGACAGTTTTGTAAAGCATCCTAGAAGTAGCTTGCTACTTACGATGCTATATAAATTGTTGTAATTACAAGTACAATGAATTGCAAGTGTAAAAATATTAATAACTGATTATAAATATATTTATTTGTTGGACTTGTTTGATCTGAGACATGCTCTTTCGTTCTGTTTCCAGGTGAGGCAGGAGGCAAAGCATTCCATTGAGTTGATGGATGCAGCAGGAAACAGCGTTGACATCTTCGATTGTCTCTGGATGACTCCAATGCCGTTTGTTCGAAAATACGATGAAGTGTTTCAGTCAGTAAAAGTTATTCATTGTACTTAAATAACACTAAAGTCTGTACAGTATTTAATACTTATTGATGACATTGCTTATTGGCCAATAGCCATATTTTAATCTTCCTGTTTAACTGTTTATAAATATATCTTTGCATTTGTTGTAGAGGTGCTATGTAAATATAGATACAATACAATGAAGCATAGCCATGTATTAATAACTAATTATAAATATATTTATTTGTTGGGCGTATTTGATCTGAAGCATAACTATTTATTACATATACTATTTATTTATTACTTATACAGTATACAATTATTGCGCTAATTAGTTATTATGTTACTTATTATGGTACGTGCTGATAGTATTGCATATGTGATTAAATACCTATTGATTACACTTTTTACTGATGCATTGGTTACTGATTGCATTACTTGTATGTTACAATAGTTTTGGTTATGCTACTTATTGATTTTACCTGTTATTGATGATTGGTAAATTTAAGCATATTGCTTTAAAAGGTTATAGTCAGCAGTATTATGGTATGTAGACCGGTATGGCATTGCAGCCTTACATCAAATTTGTAAACTTTTTCGAACCAAAATAGGTTGATTTAGTTTTGCTCAATGCTGACTGAGTCTTGTTCAACTTGTACATTTCAGTAGACAAGTGTGGTTACGTTTCTTTTGTAATTTGTAGAGTGAACTTTGAGGGTCATATGATGAGATGTGCACAGCCAAAGAAACAGCTGAGCGAATCTATTATGGATTTCTGTGGAAATTATTTGGGTGCCTACTTGCCGTGGATTGTTGGACCACTGAAGGAGGCTCTTGGTGAAAAGATTAGGCTACTTGTTGTGAGACCAACAAGCTCTGCTTATGTAAGTTCACTTAGTTAATTGGTTATCTCCTAAACTGCTTTTGTAACACAGCTATTTTAGCTGTACTGTTATGATTTTGCACCACCTCTATCTGGTTATATCTAAGAAAATGAAGACTGTATTGTAGCGATGGAAAGATTTCCAGTTATTAGATTGCTAATGTTGCATTTGTGCTGCAGTCAAAGATCTTTCAATCCCTGGACCTGAGGGTGATTGGTGAGAGGCATTTGACATTAATTGAGAAATTATTTTACCTTTGGATGCGCTCTGCAAGTCTACTGTTGATCAGCTGCTTTATTTTCAATGAATTCATAGACAACTCATTCAACTTATTTAATATTCTCTTGTTTTAAATTATATATTTTGTATTTCTTGTTTGTTTTTATTATCTAAGTCACATAATTGTGTCCTCTTGTTTTTATTTTCAGTGGTCCATAGATGAAAGTCCTCCACTTCTGGATTGCTCCAGGATGTTCGGTCTGATGCTTGACAAAGATCACTGCTACGAGACCTTTCTCATGGGTCCAAGTCACGTTTCTGATGGTCTTACTGAAGAGGTCAGTGCAAAGGTCTTCTGCTCATCTTCTAACCTTCTTCTCTTCTACTTCTTTATTTGAAAGGTTTATTGTTTTTTATTTCTTCGCATATAAAGCATTATTTTAATGAATGTTTCTATCCTGTCTAGTTTTCTAGCCATTCCAAATACATTTCATTCGCTCATTGTTTGTGGGTGTTGAACACCGTACGGTGAAAGTTAACAAGACTCCATAAACTGCCTGTGTAAATCCTTGTAATAATCAGTAATAAAAGAATAGTAATGAAAATATTGGTTGCTTACCAGGTCAGAAAGTTTCAGTTGTTGTGGGGAGACAAAGCAGAGTTGCGTCGGTTCATGGGTGGAGCTCAGGTTCGTGAATCGGTTCATTGGCCAAGTGATTCAAAGGCCGACAAACGTACGATTGTCAAGAGAATTATTCGACATATCGTTACTAGGTAAGTGATGCAATCTTTCGGGACTAAATATCTTGTTTGATCTTGTGTTGTCTGATAATTCAAACTGAATTCATTTAGATGGATCGAGTGTATATTGTTCCAAACGTATTTACCATTTGGGCAAAACTTTTCACTTTAACATGATCTTCACTGACCATGTTAAAACTGTATGCCATCAGCTCGTTTTTGCATTCAAGATATTCATAGAACGAGATATTACATGTCATGAATAGTCTCACTTGCAACTGTTTTGGATGCTATTCATCTCGAATACCGCTATTCACTTCTAATTGGTATTGCTAAGAGAGATTTGCAAACTACAGATGGTTCAACATTCTTTGGCAAGAGCTTAAGTATCAGCATATTAGACCACTATTGCATTCATTACACTGACTGGCCATCAAGCAAAGAATTCAGTTTAAAATCTTTATTATAGTTAAGAAAACATTGCATTCGGATCAGTACACATACTCCACTCTGCTTACCCCTCATGCTAGTAAATATATTGCACTCAATCAATGGATGCACCGATCTTTGCTGTGCATCACACCAAAACAGTGCCAGGCTCTCGGTCATTCTTGATGGTTGGTCCGAAGCTTTGGCATTCATTGGCCAGTTTTGTGCATGCTGTCAATTCTCTGCGGTCACTCAGAACTAAACTGAAACTCCTCTGTTTCATCTTTTTACCATTTGTAGCTTGACTTCTGGTTTCTCTGACTGATTTGTACTTGACTTCTCTAATGGGTTATGACATTGACTATGAGTTTGCTTGAGGCAACCATCGATCAATTGATGCTGTGTACATTATGATTATGGTGCATTATGGTAACGGTGCATGATGATAACGATGCATTATGATGATAGTGCTACAGTAGTCATATTTCTTACTAAATCTCCCTGTTTCAATCCATGCAGACACTCATCTGCTGTAGCGGATGACTTGACTTTTCACTCAAACTGTCTGGATCGTTTCCTTCACCTGCATCCGCAGCTGGTCAAGAAGAGCAACCTCAAGTACGCAACAGGTGAGGAGGAACACCTGGGTATCATCTTATCGCTTGATGCTCTGAGCAAAGAGATTCAATCGATTGATGATCTTCCCCTAAAGATCGACTCTGTCCGAGGAATCTCTCCGGTGTTCTGCTATTCAGAGGTGGGCAGTTTTCTCTTTGGTTATGTGCACTGTAGGTTTTTCTAAAGTTGATGATTATTAGTTTTTGAAATAGCATTGCTTTATGGAACAAGATTTGTTACATTTAGACTTGGGATTTATTAGTATCTTGACGTTGTGTAGAGTCTCGTATGTCTGTGCACTTGATGTATCAAATGCATGTACGGTAGTCAATTCTTATACAACGCTGCTATTCTCATGCACATTTGCGCCTTCAATGATCAGACGCACATGGTATTCTCAATGCACACAGCCATTTTGACCTCTCTTGAGCGCTTCTGATGGTCAGTGCTGAATTGTGAAAGGTTATTTATATAAGGCATTATGCTGCTCACCCTCTACAGGTGTTGCAATCTCCATAGGCAGTCCAAGCAAGGCTTAAGAAGAAATTTCTTGATGAGCACACTTTTTTCTGTCCCAAGGTTTGGTATTATAAGTTTCATTAGACTTAAATTGTACTTTTTGGCCGTGCTGGAGTCGGGAGCGCCTCTGAGTAGTCCCCTTGAAGGGGCGCTATATAAATTCATGAATGAACTCATTAATGAAATGGTATTATCTGAATGACTAAACAAGGAGGGGCTTTGTGTAAGAATTTGCAGGCAAGCATCCATTGTTAGTTAGTCTGTTCAAAAATTATAATTGTTTACATTAGGGGCCCAAATTCATCCAAACATAGATGCCGATACATAATAGCTGCATTTGCAAACTGAGCAAAACAACACCAGGAAAAACACGAAGAGTTCAGAATTATCCGTAACTGTGTACGGTAAGCTAAACTGTGTTTGGGTTAGACTAGAATCACATCCTCCTCTGTGTATGTATGTATGTATGAGCACCTGTGAGAGCATTTGATGGAAAGTTGGCCATACTCGGTGAACCTGGGCTTATTGTTTTTGCTTAGAGTGTCTGTTAGTGATCTTACTTCTGTAATTTATTTTATAACTTATTTGTGGTTGTGTAGGTGTTTCCTGCACTGCCTGGTGCAGTTGAATCTAGTTGTGGTATTGTTGGAAACCAGTTGAACCTGGTGCCTTCTGAACCTTCTCCTCCATTCACTCCATCCATGAAAGGTAAATTGTCGAATTAATTTTCTAATAGTGCTGATCAATTTAATGTCAATTCAAGGATTTGCTTTGGCCTTGTTTATGCCATCAAACCACATACCACAGATCTGCGAAGAAACAGATACAGTCAATGCAAAAGGTAGGGGAGGTTTTTATGGCTAGGTAAGAAAAAACTACTGAGAAGATCATTAGAAAAGAATCACTCTGAAAATATGTATTTTAAAAGATGTATCATAACTTGTAATGGATCTGTTGTATTCTGCATATAATAGACTACAAATGCATGGGTATATTTAGGGGGTTTTATGGGTTTAAACCCCCATATAAATAATTGCTGAAACAAACACAAGTAAACTTTTCAAAACTGACCCCTTACTCTGCGACCATGTCCAATGGAAACCCCTACCAAATGGAAACACCCCTCCCAATTGTTTCTGGCTACACCCTTGTACAATGTATCACTAACTTTTTCTCTTTAAATTGGTAGAATAATTATTATGCACTTATTAAGTGCCACTGTCTAAGGACTAAGCATCCATGATGGTGCTGAGCAATTGTGTATGAAGCTCTTACTCAAGTAACCATCTCAGGATCGAGTCTGTACTTTACATTACAAGTCGAGTACTATAACCAATCAGCCACTGTGTCCCATGTCGGCCGATTGGTTTGTAGTAAATTTGTAAAACTTAGAAACTGCTGCAGGGTCTTTTTCATGATAATGTATTTGCAGTGAATAATAATAATAATAATCTTCATTTAATATTTTTTTACAATTTTACAAGTTTTACAAATTACTATTACAATTTTCAAACTGACAAGTATGCAGTATGATTACAATTCATAGTATGAACGGATGATCACAACTTATTACAGGAGTCGAATTTAGCTGTTTGGCAGCTATGCAAGGCGCCCATCATGCCTTGTACTTGGCTGGTAACCAGCCACTGGCTAGAAACTGGATGTAAATGCCATCATTAGATGCGACTGAGTCTCTGTTGTTGTTGTATTTGCCTAGTGCTGTGTATGTTGGAGCGCAGTGGCAAATGGCCAACTGATAAGGATGTCTGTGAAAAACTGAAGATGGCTTTTCTGGCTCGCCTGAAGGAAAGCCTCAAGACCAAGTTTGGTCTAATGTCTGTCCTCCATTTAGACTCGCTCTGTGTCTACAAGGTGAGTTAGAACATTTCTAACATTGGAAGGATGAAGGGGACAATTTCTGTTACATTTGGAAAGTGAAGGGGAAAATTTCTGTAACATTTGGAAAGATGAAAGGGAAAATTTCTGTAACATTTGGAAAGATGAAGGAGGAAAGAGTGAAAAGGAAGGAGAAGAGAATAAGAGGCAATTTCAGGCAAAGTAAGAACATAAGAGAAGGTGGAAGAAAACTGAAGATGAAAAAACCAGAGAAAGGAAGAAGAAAATAGGAGAATGTGCTTTTAAGGGACAAAGAAAATGGGGAAATTAAATAAGAATTCGGGAGAAAGAAGGATACAAAGAAGGGACATAGAATTTATGGTTATATTGTGTGAGACACTGAATGGAAAGGGTAAACCAAAAACTAATACATTTGGCAGAATTGTCAAGATTGGGGGTTGAAATCAGCAGGTTGTGTAGAAGAAATCCACATGGGATTGAACTGTGCCTGCTTGGTTAATATGGAAGGTACTGGAATTAAGATCTTAAGCAAATAGTATATAGTTGTAAAAAAGCAGTTGCTTAGGGTGTTTGTCAGTAATTCAGAATGAGAAAAGATTCGTCATTGGTATTTTGATTGTAGGATGGGTACGTTTTTCGGCTTATTCTTGGCTTCACCCATGAGATCACTTTGGCACGTATCAGTAATCAACCTGGCACTGACGCAGTAAAGCCTGTAGATTCCAAAGAATCCTTGGCACTTGAGCGACTGATGGTGGCACAACCTCGCTTGACGAGTATGCTTCTAGGGTGAGTCAGATGCATCTATTTAGTATTGTGAAATTTATGGTTCAGGTTGGAGGTGAGCAAACTAATTTTACTTGGAAATTCAGAAAGATAAAGTAAAGTTCACTACATCAAAGGCGTAACTTTGCTGCCTATGTAGGTCACTGATATCTGGTATAAAGCAGCTAGAATTAGAACTTATTACTTTTGGCTATAGTTCATTTACTGTTTGTGTTTCCTGGTGTGTTTCGTTTCATTCATTCGAGTTTAATCATCACCTCATCTTGTATTTGATGAAACTTAAAAGATATTATCGATCCAAGTTAACGCTTCATTGTGCTGTAAAGTTACAGTAATTTCTACCCTGAAAGACATTTTTGTCCTGCAGGATGTAGTTTCTTATAACGTGATTGAAGCTTTTGTTACCTCTTTATTTGTTTGGTTTGTAATTAAGTAAGTAAGTATGTTCTTTATTGAACCGCCTGCAAACGCACTGCAGGAACATCGGATAAGAACAATCTAAGAGTGTTCAATCACAAAAAATCATAATATGGTATACATGAGTCTATTTTGCTGTGTGTTTTTATGTATAGAGTTCATGGGCAATATGTGACTTTCGGTTTTGTCTGTCGTCTGGCAAAGCGCTGGCTTGCCTCTCACATGCTCTTTGATGATTTCTACATGAGTGAGATGGCACTTCAAATCATTGTAGCCGCTCTCTATGTCACTCCTGTGCCATTCCAACCGCCATGGTAAGTAAAACACATACATTTGTCAGTAACAGCTTTGTGGAATGCACTTTGTGTAGTCAAATTTCTGCTTCTTTGCTGTTCAGGTGTTCATTTCATTTTTATTCAAGTATTCAGCCTCTAGATGTCAATAAGGCATGAAGAAGAACAGTCCGTTAAGCTAGCCCTAAGGTATAAGTGTTGGCAACTTTAGTTTTCTTAGCCTCAGCATATGAATGATGGTGGGTGGCCTCTGCTCTCCTCCTTCACCATCTCATCTTCCCAGTTTTGCTACATGTGGAGATCACTGATATCTGGTATTGCACATAAAGATTTAGAACTTATAACTTTTGATGATATGTCAGTCATGTTTGTGTGTTTGTCACACATATATATGACATGGGGTTGTAGAAAGTGTATCAGAACTTCTCACGCATGCTTTCCTGGTGATGGTCGTATGGACCTCAAAGAGAGCATTACCTTATAGTGTAAATTGCAAGCTCTTAACCCTTTAACGATGAGCTGCCTATGGTTTCCCATACATTTTAGTACACGCTTGTCGTTAAAGGGTTAAATTCATACCATGCGAAGAACATGTGCTTGTGAAATTTTAATAAATTTCTTATGTTATTTAACAGGCAAGCATAAAGATATGTTGACTCCTAAAATTATGCCTAGTACTTTCAGGATCTGCAGAGGTTAGAGTTAAAATGGTTAAGCCACTGGAAGGATTTTAATGTGTTTTTGTCTTTCTTGACAGTTCTACTGTCGTTGGTTTCTTGCGTTTTCTTCATCTGATGTCAACGCATAATTGGATGGCATTTCCACTTATAGTCAATTTCAATAATGAGCTGACAGGTGAAGTCTATTGTTTTTTTTCTCCAACTGCCATCTCTCTCATTTATCTACATTTTCATAAGGCAAACTATTGATCAAAGAACATCCTGTTGAATTGAATCTTGTTTTTGTAAGGCTATCGAATATCAAATATTGCACTAGCATCTAGAAATCATTCTAGTTCTATTCGAATTCACTTAGTTGTAATAACAATGATACATGTTGTATGTATGTACATCGTATGTATGAGAACACTTAATATAGCACATTTTAAGTGTCTCACAAAGGCGCTGTGACTCTCTATAACAGATCTAAACAAGTGTGTTTAAAGACAGTTAGCAAATGTATGCTGCACTGAGTCAAAGGCAACAGTTGGTTATTTATTTATTGTTTGAAATGTTTCAATTGCAGTCTGATGAACTTCTCGTTGTGTATGTTACATGTGTATTTATCTGATCAGCCGCTGACTGTGAAGAAATCCTGACCAAATTCCACAAGGAGCGAAGCACTTTGCCTGCAATATTCTTGGCAACGCCTGTGGACAAATTCTCACAGTTGTTTACAAGGAAGTGTCCCACGACTCACATCTTAACAAGAATTTCAACACTGGCCTCTGAGTCACTTTCTGCTCTGCAGAATCAATTTGACAAGCCAGAGAAAACATTTGACCTAAAGGTAATGTCTTTAATGTTTGGAATTTAGTTTGCTGAAACAATTGGAAACCTACTATTAAAATTTGGGTATATTCCTTTAGTCCGTCTGTCTTACTTTGTCTTGCATTTTTCGTTCTAATGTATCTTTTTTGCGTAACATACTAGTGTTTGACTGTTTTCCATGAAATTCTCTTCAGGCTAAAGGAATTAAATATGCTGTCATTCATCAGTTTTGGGATAGAGTGTACCAAATGACAACTGCTTTTTAAAACAGTGACTGTCATGTTTGGATTTCTTGAATGATTGACAGATTTTTCATTTCTAACAAAGCAGTGATGATTGGTTCTTCTCAGGGAATCTTTCAGCCTCACAGTCAGGTCTATGATGTCATGATCCATTTAAAGCCGGATGTTTGTTGCCGTGCTCATCTTGCTGTGAACTTTGGACCAGAGACAAATCTCCCACAATACTCAGCACAGCCTTCTCAGGATAAGATTCCTGTTTATGATCATGACGTGGTCCTAGAGTTTCTTCATAGATTGAGAGTAAGTACAAGAAAAAGAGGCAGTGCATCTGTTGTCTTTCCATTTCTTTTGGTCATTTACTGCCTTCTGCTCGTTGACTCAGGTCTATACAATCGTTTAGGCTAGCATATAGACTATAGGGGCCCGATAGTGCATTGGATAACACACTGGAATAGAGAGCGAGGATGTTGTAAGTTCGAGACCGTATGGCGGACATGCTTTGTAGGCTGCTTTTAGCGCCATGTATTGCAGGCTGTCTGTTCTGTTAGTAGTTAAGATTTATGTCTTCTGTCATTTGTGTTCTTGTGAATTGTTTCAATTGCATAATTGTACACTGTAACCAGTTGCGGTTTGTCAACCGGATTGTTTCAATAAACGAAAATATTATTATTCTGATTAGTTCCCTAGAATCACGCCAAGGGCAAAACATTGCCCCACAGAGTGATGGTGACCAATCCCTCCTCCTCTACCTTCTCTCTCTAATTACCATTCCTCTTCCTCTCACCTTCTCTCCCCTCTCCCTCCCTCTGCTTCCACTATATATGAATTTAATATGCTTCATCTGCCCATTTAAGGTCTCTCACAGATAACTACTTACACATTTACATTCAGTTTCACAACTGTTGACAACAGTGAGATCACAATAAAGCTAAGTTGCACCCACTCGTGAATCATCATAGATACCGGTATGACTTTATGTGAGAATCTTCATTGGCATCTAACACAACGTCGGAACTTTCTGAACAGCACAGGGCCCAACAGAAGTGGTGGTGACTGTCTCCACCACTTTTAAAAATGGTAATGACCGGACACCACCATCATGATACAAAGTTACGCCTATGAGCAGTGCGATATAAATTTTCTTAATAATAAAATAAGTTAATGTCATGCAGTATGATCAGCTGTCCAGCACCTTTTTGAACGGTCTTCTGCTTCAGTCAATTTCTGCTTCTGCTTCTGACACAGTTCTGTTTGCATCAAATAGCTTTGTTTTTCTGTTTACATAGTATATTTGCAGTGCTTTTGAGAGCTTCTTAAGGAGACTGTATGGGTGCCTGATGTGTATCCACACATGCATACATCAATACATAAACTTGTGCTCATGTTGCATGTCAATTTGTTTTTGTATACAAATTTTCTACATACTAAGGATCAGTTTAATGAATTCTGCTTAACCCTTAATGATGAGAGGGATTAGTTTCCATGCATTTTAGTACATGCTCCGTTACAGTGTTAACAAATATATCAGTGGTACTAGTTAAGAATGTTCAAACAACCAAAAGTGCTATTTTAATTTTTCAAGTATTGAGGGAGAGCCAGACATAAGTTTCAAAAGGTTTCTTAATGTAACCTCTGTTTGTCCAGTAAAGGCTTTGTTGCAAATTGGTGTTCATATCTAATGCACTATGTTGTGTTCATTTTATTACATTGAACATATTCATTTGCTCATTTGCACGCGACCTTTCACACTTTGCTAGTCTGATACATGAAATCCATTTTGAGAAGTGTCAGAGTTTTATTCAGAGTGAAATGGGTGATCATCTCAAAATCTAAATAAACTAAACTCAGTCATCATTGTTCATTGTATTAAACTCTAATAACAGCTGTTATAATCATTTAAATTTGGCGAAAGATGTTATTAAGCTGATAGGTGTTGTTTTGTTGACTTTCAGTCAAAATTCGATGACTTTGCTCTCTTTTTCTATGATGTATTTGGTGGAAAATACATTGGAGTAGTTTGGAAACCATCTGCTTTCCTGCCTCGTTCCATTTCGGTAAGCATTAAACTATCAGTTTAAAACATATTAAATTGACAATAAAACTGAAGGTAAATGGTTTGCTTATCAGGTGATGTCATTAGTTGCAACTTCTTAACAGTCATGATCCTAGGATTGTTATCTCTTTCAATAACTGCAGTCAACTTGATGGCCTTTGGGGTATGCCAATATGGTCATTCACAAAGTGGAGAGAGGGGTCATGCACATGCAGCAAAATTCAGACAAGGGCAGAGGGTTGTCTACATCTAAATTTTGTACTTATCTCTTATTTCAGTTATGCCTTAACACTTTAATCAGTATTTGTTTATTCAGTGAGAAAAAAGTTGACATAGACGCAACTCTTTACATCTATAAGTGTTAACAACTTTAACGACAAGAGTGTACTAAAAGTGCGTGGGAAACCAATGCAGGTCGTCGTTAAAGTGGTGAACACCAATTTTCAGTCTCCCAGTAGCAGAATTCGTAGTTCGTACACATACACATGAATGTATCAACTGAACTCTGTAACAATATTACAATATTTTCATTTGTTCCATTTTTGATAAGTAATTTCTTTAGTTCTTGTTTCTTTTAGTTTTCATAGTTTGAATTGGTTAGTTTTCATACAAGTTTATTTTAATTTTCTTTAAATTGTGAGTAATCTGACTTAAATATAATTGGTCTTTCTTGCTGTATTAAACAAAACAATAGCAATGGATTTGTGAGGAGTTTAACTGTATCTGGTTTTTGCTTTCAGCAGACGTCATATGTAGTTCACAGAACGCTGGCGCTGAGCAAAAATGATGAGCTGGAGATTGTTCCAGATGTTGCTCTTATTCTAAGGGAGTTTGAAGAATTGCTACCAGGGATGGTCAAGTCCATTGAAACGAGACGACTCATGCCCTCTGTGTAACTTAGAAGTACAACAGGCAGAATCTTTTGCATTGCTCAGATACAGTGAAAATTCAGAATCATAGTCTCAATTTGTGAACTGTTTTATAGTTGCATGTTCTGAAATTGAATGAAAATAACATGCAGATATTTCTGAGTGATGTAGAAGTGTTCTTTTCTAAATGGTTACAGGACATCGTCAACAGCATAAGATGTTGAATAAGATGTGAGGTTCTTAAAACATGATCTACAAGTGTTCAGATACATACATACAGGACACTGGCACTGAGAAAAAACGAGGAGTTAGAGATTGTTCTAGATGTTGCTCTTATTCTAAAGGAGTTTGAAGAATTATGATAATGATAATTATGATTATTACGATATGATAATCATGTAAACTACAGTTTAGGCACCTTGTCTATCTCTCTCTTTGTGGTCATCTTGAGTATTGCTCATTTTTGCTTTCTTTCTTTTGGTTTCTGCCTATCCTCACTCATTCTGTCTATCTTCTGACACAGGTATGTATGGTAGTGTATGTACATATGTTTGTACATTACCACACAATGAACTCAATCATTCATTTTATGGTGCATTCAATTTGACTCATTTATGTGTTTCTTACTGGCCTAAATGATGTTGGAGTTCTAAAAGAATGACAAGCTCGTCTGTTTGTGATTGGTACTCATGTAGCTGAAGGTCTACACTAGCAGTCTTTTGCAAACACCGACACTAATCAATGAATTTCCATACCTGGTTTTCACAGCTGACAATTTGCTGTGCTGCTGGTCCAAAGATAAACGACAATGAGCCCAGGGACGTAATTTGGGGGTAGGGTGGTCTAATGTCCCCTGAATTTGACAGGAAAAAATCAACTATTTATATGTATGTCATTGCATTTGATGAAATAATATCTATTCATCACTAGGAGTCTATGACAGCAGAATATCAAACATAGTGAGAAATAAATAAGAACAAGAAGAAAACATGTTAGATCATTTAATCACAGTTTTGCTCATGTAGACTAAATACAAAACTAACAAGCTGGCCAAGTTTTGCCACCCTCCCTGATTCCCTGAAAAACTGAAATGACATCCTGAGTTCCTGACTGAGCCTAAAGTTGCATTTTCAACCTCAATAATGTGTTTGATCTCTGTAGAGACTCTGTTTAATACACAACAAAGTGCTGATGACTTGTTATAATTACATTAACATTTTAGTTTCTATTTAGTGTCACTGGCTCACTCAGTGATGTGAACACATTTGACATACTATCCTGGTTTTGATTCTTTCCTACCTTACTCAGTGAGCATCATGGGTCATGAATCCCGAGTACTAGACTAACCCAAATGGCTGCTCCAACAGAGGTGAATGTTGCCTAGATGTCCATGTAATTATAATCCTAATTGTTAATTTATATAGCACCTCATCTAGAAAAACTCGAAATACCTTCAATAGGTCCTTGACCTTCATGGATAGGGTGACCACATGTCCCGGATTGTTAAATGTGATGATACGTTGGAAGCAATTATTGACTGCCGGACGAAAGTCCCAAAATCAATTATGTTAGAGACGATGCAAACGAAGAGAATTATAGTCCACTGCATCAGAAGCATCGATCGTAATTGTAAACTCAAACGTTCTAAAGCTATCGAGTCAAGCAGAACAATTAGGCCCTACTGTAGTAGTACTGTAAGATACACACCCTGAAATTTCGGAGATTAACATTAGATTCAGACCTTCAGTAGGCGTTTCTAATAATAAAAGTAATTCGTATGTAGGCAAATGTAAATGGACCTATAAATTTTGCAACTATTATCAGAGATACGATATATGAGCGTCTACTCTGGGACTATTATTACAGTCTGTAATAATAGTCCCAGGTCTACTCTTTCTCACAACCACCGTCATTATAATAATAATTTATAATCGAACTGATCTGCCAAGTGAACTTACTTACTTCCAGTGATTTTTCTCTTCGACAATCTATGGTTTGTATTAAACACCTTGTTTATTGGTCGTTGGTTTAATGGTGGTTCTGTAATATCGTTTCATTTTTAAAATTATTTAATTTCACCAGTCACTTAAATTTAATGGTAAGAATTGTCTGCATGACTGAAAAGTATCTTGGCAGTATTATATACTGTTTGTAACGGAGAGAGCGTGCAAGGGTATTACCTTAAATCGCGGTTTAATGGCATTCTTTGGCCAGATAGATTTGGTAAAGGATAACGCACCTTTTATGAAAGTCTGATACAAAGATTCCAATATGATTGTTGGCCCGTAACCGTTGCCTTTGATCGCATGCGTCCAATCACCGTATAAACAATATCACTGTCCATGAAAATGTTTAGTTGCACTGCATGCATTAAAACTAATTGGCAAACTTATAGTATGGGGGGGCTGAAGTATCTGTGGGCATGCTGCGCGGACGCCGGACGGTACCAGGTTTTCTAATGACGACACTAACCCTAACCGACCCTCACGACGCCTAACCTGACCCTAACTAACACTCACAACTCCAGTAAACTTACACACTATATCCTTCAGCCCCCGATTCTAAAAGCTTGCCAACTAATTACCCTACTATTTAAAAAAAACTAATTTGTATTATTGGTTAGCACCGAATATATTTGTTTGCTTTTCACCCTACGACCAGGATTTGAATCATGCCATCAGGTGAAATGGACAATAAAATATTGTCAAGTTATGTGATGGCAAAGAAAGGCTGTTCAGTTTTTAGATCGCTTTTATATGCATTTGCTTTAGCCAGACTAACTTTCAACTCGAGGACCTTGCCTCCAGTGATGTGGTCTCGAGACCGAAAAATGCGGTCTCGGTCTTGGTCTTGAAAGGTTTGGTCTTGGTCTTAAAGGTGTGGTCTTGGTCTTGGACGTCTGGTCTCGGTCATTTGCCTTTGGTCTTGGCCTTTTGCCTTTGGTTTGGCCTTTGGTGGGAATGGAGTGGAGTATTTGTTAAATGTTGTCGATATTTCCGGTTATTCAGGGATTTCTGAGATAGCTTCTAATTCATGCGACCATCCGCCAAGGACAAAGCGAGAGAGGACCTCGTTGTTTGCTTCTTATCAGAAGCGACAAGAAAACGTTGAGACACAGTTAACCCTGACTTCTGGTGCTTTAGTGAATAGTTAGGCTTACACTGATACAGTTTCTCAAGGCAAAATCAGTAGTTGGAAATTAGGTATTTGGTGGGGAATTTTTCTCTGCAGGCAAAGTTTTGTATTCCGCAACAGCTGCGCCTGTTGAAAGCGTGTTTAGTTGTAGTATCCTTCGCCCCCGACCTCGCTGACTTGGGGACAAAAACCCTACTATAACTATAAATATCATAAGCATCTGATTTTGAATTATGGGAATATATTTGTCACTACAATTGAGAATTGCGATTTATGAATCTTGAGGCTTTGGTCTTGGTTCTGGACAATGCGGTCTCAATCTTGGTCTTGGACCACGCGTCCTATCTTGTGATCGGTCTTGGTCTTATACCACGCGGTCTTTGTCTCGGTCTTGGTCTTGGAATTTTGGTCTCGTGCACAACACTGCATGCTTCTGAGGACTAGTGTTAATAGAAGTGTATAATTATTGTGTAATAGATAAACAATTACATTACTTTAGCATTTTTAAGACATTACAAGTAAGTAATTTCTGGAGCTGAAGTGACATGGTTGTGTCATTCTGTAACATAACTGTCTCTGTGATGTCATTAACTGGAATGTGTTGTTTATTTTGTTGTTTATTTTGAATGCATATTCTGAATAAACAAAGAAATGAGCGACAAACAGTTGTCAACCGAAGAGTCATCAACGGATGAAAACAACTTCTCTATAAGTAACTACAGGAGTTACTTCTTCTTTGTTTTAGTTTTTAAAATCTTAGCTTAAGGAGGAAATGTACTGATAGGTGTGAATGTGTGATCAAATGAGGTTCAGCTTTGTTCTAAGTGAATATGATGTAATATTTATCAAGATTCTATTTAGAAAAGAGACTTACTAGTGAGAATCATCATAATCGTAATTGAGTATTTATAAAGAGCTATTTAAAATCAGAGGCGTTCCCGACCCAGGCCAGTGTTGGCGACAAAAAGAGGGGTTTCAGGCGCTTGCGGAAGTGGTCAGTGGAAAGAGGAAGGAAGTCAGCACTAAAGGACTGAAGCAGTTAGTTCCATTGTGTGAGTAATGTTTGGTGTTTGTGAGCTGTGGCTGATGGATGTGTCTGTGACTGTGATGGTTATGTAGCTTGCTTTACCTATGGAAGAAGCTTTGATGTCTAGAATTTAAATGATTGTTTCTGTTGGTTTCAGTTGATGACCATAACAGCAAACTTATTCTGGACCTGATTAAGTCAAGTTTGCAAAAGTCCTACTTAGATTCAAGTTACAGATGTGGTTTCTGGAGAATAGAAGAGATTTATGTCATCAGCAATGAGAAATTGGAGGCAAATTATCGGTAGGAGTCTCCTACGTACCCCTTAATACGAGTCTTTTAGATGCTTGATTTGTTTTGTTGTTATAGGCAGTTGTGCATTTATCAGTACAATCTGTCACATATATGTCTTTCTGTTAATATTTTTGTAATGCATTGTAATGTAATTGAACATTTATATAGCATCCCTCCAAGATATCTTCTGAGAGGCGCGCTCTGCGCTATATGCAATATGAATACAAATTGTCTTTCTGGTTATGCAGTGGAGACTCAATAGCAGGGTAAAGTTGCATTCCACAGACACAAAATTGTTCTCTTTGGCAAACTCTCCATGCAGGCCATAGGTGCTAAACTGCATTGCAAAACAAAGACCCGGATCACATGCAGTTCATAATTGTAATCTCCAAACTTCTAAATTTATTTATTTATTTATTGCAACAGGAAACAGAACAGATGACAGTACACATCATGACAGAAAACAGATCAGTCACTGCGCAACAGGAAGCCAGGAAAAAGCTAAAAGCTTATACCACCCTGGCCCCTAGTACCTGGTTAACATTTCAGTCAACGTTTAGTGTTACACAGATCCAGATTAAAATATACTAACAGGTAGCTGAGTCCGAATAGTTTTAGTACTATACATTAGACATATTATACATTAAACAGCATCATCATCATAGAGCACATAAATCAGAACCAAAGTAAACAGAGGCAAATTTTATGACCAGATTATGAAAAATGAAATAAAATAAAACATAACACAAATGAAATGAAATAAAGCACTAGTTAATAGCACTACTACATAACTAAGGAATGTGTGCATCGAAGTTGGTCAAGACAACGTTCATAGGGATGGCTTGCTCAGTAGAGACCTATTATTTCTAACAAAGTTAGTTTTCACTGTATTTTAGTAGGTAGCATATTTTCAGTTCTCTTTTAAATGTGGACAGAGATTTCTCTTCTTTAAGTTCATCAGACAATGAATTCCACAAACGAGATCCCAAGACCTGAAGGTTGCCCGCTCTGGATGCCGTGCGTGCATAAGGAACCACATAATTGGATGAGCTCCGAGTGTTATGGGAGTGAATTTGATCAACTGTTGTGAAATAGTTGGAGAATTCTTTTGGTAACATATTATGTACAAACTTGAACATGAGCTCGAGTTTAGATAAATGAGACAACTCATAAATTTTTATTTTACCTAAAGTGCAGAATAAAGGATTGGAATGAGATAAGTAAGAAGAGTGGGTGATTATTCTAACAGCAGCTTTCTGAAGTTTCAATATCCGGTCTATATTCCCGGATCTGTGTGGCGACGACCATACAGAGCAGCAGTAGGTCATATGCGGTTCAAGTAGGGTGTGGTAATTTTTTGTGGTATAGTTTTAGTTTGTCAGATCAAGGATATGGTTAATCCTGTAGAGTATACCCACTATTTTAGATATTTTATTAACTACCATGTCAGCATGCTTCCTCCATTTGAGGTCATCAGTAAGTACCACACCAAGAAATTTAATTTCATGCATAATGTTAGTGGAACTCCATTTATAGTAATATGATATCAATATCCAGGTCAAAAAGGCAGATATCATAAAGTTGGAAGAAGGACATTGGTTATATGTTATTCACTAGCCCGGCTTTGCCAGGGGTTTCCCCATGCGTCCATTTTAGGTCTACCTTGGACTATAGGCCTTTTTCAAGGCATTTTTGGCAATTGTCTTCATACAAAATGCCCAGTTATACAGACTACTGGACAACTGACAACATCCTTGAGATGCTTGGCCTGCGATCTATATTATTTTATGCAATAGGATTCAGTTGATTCTGGATTAGTTTCTTCTGAATAGCAATGCCATTTGTTTGCCTTCTAACAAATCTGGCCTGCAACTATCTACAATTAAAAAGATCAACTATCTTCAGTTTCCTCACTTGCCTTATTGCCAGCTGGAAAACTGTATAGCGCCCAATTGTGAAGTGAGTGTGGATGAAAGTATGGTTGCTTTCAACGGCTGCACAAGTATGTGTTGATAAACTGAACATGCCAAATAAGAGTGGAGCTGGATTGCATGGGCATTGCAAGAAGCAAGGATGAGAACTTTATATGTAGCGCCTCAGATTCACATTTCCATGTGACCTTGCATGCTTTACAAATTTAATTAATTAATAATATTAAAATAATAATGTCATGTGGAATTTGGAAATGTATACTGGTCGGAAGGCAAAGGTTGAAGTTGGTAGAAGGACATTGGTTATCTGTTATGATTACATATCTGATACTTCATTCCTTCAGTTTTGCATCTTTATATATGCAATTATTCCTTCAGTTTTTGCATGTTTATGTATGCATAACTGCTCATGTGTTTTTGTGTTTGAGTATTATTTGTTGTGTGATTTGACATTCTGTTTGAACATTGTTTCACTGTTATATTTTAGAGAAAAGTCTGAGGAACTGAAGGCATCTCATGAAAACCTTTATCCTACAACTCTGTTCACTTGCTACAGAACTCATAGCTGCCTCAATGACATTGCAGTGCATGGATTACGAACCAGACCAACCGGTTTCAACATTCTTGGTCAGTATTGCTTGTGAATATGAGTCCTTCATTTTTATGTGTCTATAATTGTCTAAGACACATACATATTTTTGAATGTCTTCTTGTGAACTTGAGTCCTAGTTTAAATATGTATATAATTTTCCACTCAATCTCATTTCACATGTTGTGTACTTGGGCCGCTTTAAATAAGCAAAAAAAGTAATTGAACAAGCCGAAATTAATCAATTAAAATTTTAACGATTAATCAATTAATTAGTCGTTAAAATCCGCAGTCCTAGTTTATATTATCAGTAATAGCACTTGTATTTGTGGTAAAATCTGATAGAAACATAGTCTAAAAACTTTCTTAGCGGCTTTCTTGATATTAGACGATCTTTTCTCAAAATGCAATTTGAAATTTAAAGTAAGGAGGGTAATCGCAGTGAGGTTGAGAATTGGAAGTGAAAAGAAATGGCCTGCGATGAATCTACAATGTTTTTCAGCATGTACTTAAATGTCAGTTCCGGGCTATGCATTTAATTTGTCATAAAAAGGTGTTGTATTGGGTGGAATCGAGAAATAATTGTTTCTTAGGTTATTGTTTCCTAAGTAGCTTTTTTTACATTTAGATGGATTGTTTCTGTGTTTTATTGTTTGCTAGGTGATAATTCAAAAGGTGTTACACTTTGTCAGCATGCTGACATACAGCTAAAGGCAGCAGAAGCGAGACCATCACGCTGTTTTCTCTTCCTATTTGCTGTGAGTACCTGACCTTATGTGTGATGCATATTTGTTCTTTGATGTGTGATCTTTTCCTAATCATGGTATTATAGTTGCATTTAATCTAATCTACAAGCCTCTGTAGTAGCTCTGTGATCATTTTCATGTTCAAATTCCATGGTGAGTCCAGTCGAAATGATACGAAAGGAATTTGAGAAGACATGGAAACAGCCTGCAGAGGAAATGATTCCAGGGAACGATGAGTTTTAATGTGATCTGAAGGTCAGAACAGATTTTGCAGAAGAACATTTGCCCAAAGAGAGTTCTAGAGTCCAGGATCTGCAACAGAAAGGGTGCACTTTCTGAGAACTGTATTTGTCTACGGAGTAGTCAGATTGAGAATGTCAGAAGACGTGGTTTAGTAGAACAGTCTTTGGGGTCAACATAGACTGAAGATAGTAAGGTCGACTGTGAGAATGCTGCAACACCGTTTTTGTGCGAGGTACTAGAAGAGTCAGGGTATCTGTTGATCGAGTGCAATATGTGCTGACTTTAGTGGTGAGTAGGTCAGCTAATTGTGAACTATAAGGCAGATTTTAAACTGAATTTTTTGCCTGATGAGCAGCAAGGGTAATCAGCACAAATTGGTGTGAAAATTTTTCCTGTTAAAAGTTGTGATCTAGTTTTACTGAACTGGAGTCTAACTGCACTCCATCTGCACATAATTATTACTCTAGGTCATGTATCAGTATTGGTTATGCATCACAAAAGCACTCCGTGCCAGATACTTGACCAATGCAGATTATCGTTATCGATTGATGCTTTGTGTGCCATGATAAAAGTGCTACGGAATTTGTTAGGTGAGATTAGAAAGAGCCTTTTACATCCGCCTTCATCACGTTACACCTTTCTTCAAAGTCTGCACCAGCTAGCAGTATGCAATTGGATTGTTTTCCAGTTGGCCAGCTGGTTTGCACATATCAGCACAGACAAGCATCACTCTTGCTCACAGAAAGTTGTATGCTTGCCTCATCATTTCTGGGACGGTCTCAGCTGTTTTGTCAAAATTGCATTCTGGGTGGAAAAGACCAGTTGCCTAGAGCGGGAACAATTAAATTGCTGTATAGGGTCCAACATAATGGAATGCTCTGCCTGTTGCGTTTTGTCATCCCAAGATATTGGGATCATTTTGTGATCCCAATAGCTTTGACTTCAAAGTAAGTTTCAGTTTGCTGATCCAGCATGGGCTGTCTCTCAGTCTTCTCTATTATTAACCTGATTATGACTAGGTTTTGGCATTCCATCACTTGATACTTTGTGCATTAAACACAGGCACAATAGAAGTTCACAAATACAAAATATTGTTGGAGAAATTTCGCAGTGTACTTGCATGGATCATTTAGGTATGTGTGCAGCACTTTTCAGATGTAGTTTAAGGATGCTACGTTCAATGTCATACATAGATACATACAAGAGCGAGTAGTTGACAGAAGATCACTCTTATCTGGCTTTTCTGATTGTGATTTTCTATTGTGGGTTGTTTGTTGGTTGCAGTGCATGAGTAGTCGCATTGCAAGAATTGATTGCTGTGATCAAGGAAGGAACAATCGTTGTCCAGTTTCCGGCTATGACTGCCACATAAGCTCCATCCGACCAAGTCTATGCGATAGTCTTCTTGTGCAGGCAGTCCGAGCGCAGGTAAGCTAACTCCATCATCATGCATACAGACTTTACAGAGCTTATCCATACTTGATCGATTACTTATCCATATTTCCTGATGAATGCAGTGGCAAACATACTTTCTCAAACTTATTATTTTTCTCGACTCATCTCGGCCGTTTTTCTATAACCTATTTTCTATTATAGGCGTATTATTTGTTCCCCGGGCTAAATATAATAGACGAAGTTCGGCCGTTATTGCGATTGTAATTTTTCGGAGCAACCCGCGTCTTTTAACGAAAGCGCCTGATTTGAAAATTAAGCTCGCGTGACGTAAGATTGCATATTTAGTCCGCGTGACGTGGACAAATGCCATACTATAAGATATTATAAGATAGCCTCGTTGAAACAGTTGGAAATTTAAAATGTCCATATATCGGCGTTTAAATAAAATTACGAGCTGAAAATAGTCGCATTGACCTAGACGTGGCATAATAATGTTTTGTAAAATTTTGTAAATCGCTAAAGCGTTCCGTTTCTGAGCCTTTACACAACAGACAAACATACAAACAAACAGAAGGACAACGTAAACAGACTTCGCCTTATAATATAGATTTAAAATGAAATGTTCCATCACTAAGAAAGCAGTACCCAGCTAACAAAGAATCACTGCTAGCACCCACTTACATACAGCGTTCAACTGACACATTTCTTTCCAAAGTTTACACCATTTTCAGAGTCCTTGGACTGCATTGCATCAAGGATGAGGAATGATGATGGCGGATCAAGTTTGTTGTATACATGTACTTTTGAAATGTATGACTGGGCTTACATGTGTGCAAGAGCCCATCAATGGTGACTTTCGAGTTCTCTGAACATCATGTGCCCACGAATAAATTTGTTGGTCATAATGAACATTAACACCACTTAGGCTGGTGTGTTCAGAAAGTTTGAGAGGTACTTAAAAGTGCTCCATTTAGTGCCTAGATGCGTACATAAATATATACATACATACATACATACATATGTACATACAAGATGTTTTTCAGTAAGTACATAAAGGTGGTATATAAAGAATTATTCCTATGGCTGTAATGTCTCTTTTGTGTCAGATTTACTTCTACGATGTGAATGGAGAAGGTATTTACTTCAGCCATCCTCGTCAATGTCTACCTTTGGCATGCGTTGTCTACACTCGGTCAGAATCCAGTGAGACGACGGCTTCTGTGCGAATCAAGCACTTTGAGGTTGGTCATCCACTGATGCCAGCAGGAGCAGTTGTTGATTTAACTGGCTCTGATGAGACAATTCCATTGCTTGATGAGGCCAAAGGTGCAAGTGTTTATAACCGATTACGACGTCATTTTCGAAAATCAACCAGTGCAGAGGAAATCTACTGTCTGTCAAACTATTTTCCAAAACCTGTTAATGAGAAATCATCTGTTGTTGCGTCGTCTGTTTCTGGAAAAGGTGCTTCGACGAACAAGGTTGCCCAGAGTTCTTCGCAGCCAAAACATGCCACTGCTTCTGCTGTGACCACCGCTGGTACTGGTCAGGAGAGGGCAACACCTGACAGTTTGAGAGAGAAGATGTCACAGTTCTGCGTTAACAAAAATCAGAAGAACCCAAATAGTGTACCGTCTGTGACTGTGCCAAATCCTGTGTCTAGTCCTGTAGGTATCATTATAGCAACAAATGTGGTACCATCTACAGGAGGCACAACATTTCAGCCCTATACCATATCTTGGACAAGAAGTCCCACAATGGCAGCAAACACTGTTTCAGGTGCCACTTTTGTGCCTAATGTGCAGGATACCTCAGTCACAGCAAATGCCATGCCAAGAGCTGCACTCGGTACCACAGTTGGAGCGAGTCTCATTCCTAGGACATTGACACCAAGGACTGTTGGTGCAGCTGCAGCAGCAACTACTTCTCAGGTTCTTCGTGCTGCTGCGTGTGGAACAACTGTTGGCCAGGCTTCACTGCCACAGTGCCCCCGGCTTGTGAGATATGTGCCACGTATATTACGACCACCCACTGGCTTGGGTGGTATCAGACTGCTTTCAAACTCAAACACTGTTGCAATGTCACCACCTGTCACCAGTAGCAGAACAGTGTCAGGTGCTGTGCCAACATTGCCTGCTCCTAGCACTGTGCCACTTGTAACGCGACCACATTCTGTGGCCATGATGGCTTCCATGCCATCTTTCAATGGTGGTAGTAATATCAGACCAAACACACTCCTTAGTTCTAACACCGTTCCACGAGTACCACAACCACAGTTTGCGACGTTGATGGCTGCCATGCCATCTTCTTTCGCTGGTGGTACTAATATCAGACCAAACACTACTTTTGGTGGTATTGCTATTGCTACGCAGCTGTCGCCTCAACAGCAAACAATTTTACCACTGCAACAGGGAATATTAGGGAATATTATTCCCTTGTATGGCGACCGTTCTCAAGTGAACTTGCTTGCCCCGCGTCCTAACTGTGGTCCACAAGCTCAGTTGACGAGGCCAGCAGCATGTCAGCAGCTGTTTTTGGCAGGTACTTCCATAAATCCTGCAGGGATGGTTAGCCCTATCTCTCAGTCACCATTCATTTTCCATGTTCCTCCTAATCTGGCACAGTTCACCGTTACACGCAGTGCTGATCAACAAAGGTCGTCAGTTTCAGCTGCTGCATCAGAACAGAATTTATTTTTTGGAGGAAGTGGAGTAGACGAAATAACAATTGAAGATGAAGGGTTAGTTATTTCTGGCGTCCGACCAATTGTCATCATGCCGGACGGAACTTGTGATGAGGATGAAGAGCAGAATCACAGTTTGTCTGGTGGAGTGCAGGGAAGTGCTGAAACTAAAACTAACGACTGCAACAAGGTCAGTGTCTGTGATGTAGGAATCCTAAAGACGGAGGAGAAGAGTACGTGTAGTAGGGTGAAAAATCGAAAGAGTAGCACGATTATCCTTGACGCAGATTTACCCATGAATGAAGGTGAATCAAACAGCGAAGTTACGACAGAATTGACCGATCATAGATTGGTGGATCAAGAAATGGATGAGGATGGAGATCTACTGGATAGACAGTTACGCATTTCTGATGTTGTGAGTTTACAGACTGACAGTGATTTAAATGATTCATCAGAGGTTCATCGTAGGTTGTTAGATGAAATGTGGATGGAGAATGACGATCAGGTCGACAGTGTTAGTAGACCTGTTGAAAATTCACTGTCATCAAGTAATTGCAATATCATTTCGCTGGCTTCTGTTGCTGTGAAAAATGCACCACAAGTCTCTGCATCACTAAGTTCAAAACAGGCAGAAATTGTTACTGTGGAGCCAAACACAGAAATGTCTGCTTCTGATGAGCCAGTTCAACGGCCAATCGAAGATTGCTTAGTGCATCCCACGGCTTCAGTAAGTGTTATGGCTTCATCTCCTCAAATGCAGGATGATGCCCAGGCATCAGAAAATAACGTAGGAGAGAAAACAGCAGAAAAGGAACCGGCATCTTCAGCTGATGGTTCCAGCATTACACGCGGATCACAGACACAGCAGAAGACATTATTACAAACATTATTATCAGAACCAGTGCGTACGAAACAAAAACCTCTCTCCTGTGATTTCAACAAACTGCCAGTATCAGGATTGCAGAAGCATGATCAGCCAAGCACTGGAGTATGTTTGCCTGCGTCTGAGGAAAGCGCAAGTGCAACAAAGGAGTCAAGTGCTAAGCAAAGACAGATGATTCCTGTGTTTACAGTCTGTGCAGATGGCAGTGTTAGTATCAGATTGGATAATGAAACTGAGGCAAATGAGGATGTGCAGAATACTAAACACTGTGATGTTAGAATAGAGTTACTAAAGGATGTTCTACAAAAAGATACCCTGATGAAAGCTCTCGCCAACGTACTTGGAAATATACATGTTACAGATTTGAGAAACTCTACTGATGAAATTGTTTGCTGCAGTAAGAATAAGAATACTGAGGAAATTACATCAAGTTCATTGAATTTGCAAAGAGATAACTTGGGTAAAGTGAATGGAGTTGAACAAAGGACTGGGTTAGAGAAAGATTCATGTAACCATAGGCCAGCAACACCTGATAGCGACAATGATGCTAGTGATACAAATATTCTCATTGAAAGTGTCCATTCTATGGATCTGGAAAAGTTTGATGAAATTAGCAAGTCGTCAGGTAACGCAAAACCTGTTGATCCACTGCTCAGCAGGAGGGTGACTTCTGAGAATGATGAAGAAGGATTAAAAAGACTGGATGACACAATGATACATACAAGCAGAGCGAATGGTGTAGGACGCATGAATACAAGTGATTTTGAAGAAAATGATGTAGAGGATGATGAACCCTTTCAGATCTGTGAAAATGAAACTGAGAAGTTCTCTGTTAGTGCACCTCAGACTAGCGAGGGATTTCGGCAGCAGTGTAAGTTTTCCGACGTGACCTGTTCTACCGAGTCCAGCAGTGCTAAGTTGAATGATTTAGTCAGTGGCATTGAAGACATCACACAGTTAGCCACAAAGAGTCATTCCAAAAGTTATGCAGCAAGTGCAGAATTGCCTTTAGGTTCAAGGAATAAGTCAGAAATTTCTAAACTAAACAAAAGACGACCTCTGCGTTCAACAGGTGAATCAAAAACTTCCAGAATTTTTAAACTAAACATACGACGACCTCTGCATTCAACAGGTATATCAGAAACTACAAGAATTTCTAAACTAAACAAACGACGACCTCTGCATTCGACAAGTGAATCAGAAACTTCCAGAATAATAAATAAAGAAGTGCTATTTGAATGTGGAAATTCTGGATTAAATGAAGAACTACCATCGAAAGAATCACACAATGTTGGAGTATGTGAAGAAGAGCATTCCAACGTATGTGAAGAACTGCCTTTCAGTTTAGGTGTTGAATCAGAAATTTCTAGATTACAAACAACGATTCCTTTAAATTCTGTGAACATATCAAAACCTTCCAAAGTTGTTGAACAACTAATTATGAATTCAGCAATGGAAACTTGTAGAATGAATGAACAACTAATAGACGTTGTTAATGAATCAGAAACTTGTAACCTGAATAACACACAGCCTGTGGACATGGAAACTGAATCAGAAACATGTGGAATAAGCAACAAACAATCTCTTCTCTTGGCAAATGAGCCAGAAATTTTGGAGACAAATCAAGAATTGCTTTTAGACTCCGGAACTGAACACAGCTCTTTTAGAACATGTGAAGAACTGCATTTCCACGTGACAAATGAACATAATGTAGACTTAGCAAAGGAATCAGAGACTTGTAGAATGCATGAACAACAGCAATTAGACTTGGCAAGTGAATCAGCGTCATTAAGAGCACACGAAGAACAACACTTGGACTTGGCAAGTGAATCAGAGTCGTGCAGAACAGACAAAGGACAGCCTTTAGACTTGGCAAGTGAATCAGAGTCGTGCAGAACAGACAAAGGACAGCCTTTAGACTTGGCAAGTGAATCAGAGTCGTGCAGAACAGACAAAGGACAGCCTTTAGACTTGGCAAGTGAATCAGAGACGTGCAGAACAGGCAAAGGACAGCCTTTAGACTTGGCAAGTGAATCAGAGTCGTGCAGAACAGACAAAGGACAGCCTTTAGACTTGGCAAGTGAATCAGAGTCGTGCAGAACAGACAAAGGACAGCCTTTAGACTTGGCAAGTGAATCAGAGTCGTGCGGAACAGACAAAGGACAGCCTTTAGACTTGGCAAGTGAATCAGAGACGTGCAGAACAGACAAAGGACAGCCTTTAGACTTGGCAAGTGAATCAGAGTCGTGCAGAACACATGAAGGACAGCCTGTAGGCTTGACAAGTGAATCAGAGTCGTGCAGAACAGACAAAGGACAGCCTTTAGACTTGGCAAGTGAATCAGAGTCGTGCAGAACAGACAAAGGACAGCCTTTAGACTTGGCAAGTGAATCAGAGTCCTGCAGAACACAAATAGGACAGCAATTAGACTTGCCAAGTGAATCAGAGTCCTGCAGAACACAAATAGGACAGCAATTAGACTTGGCAAGTGAATCAGAGTCATGCAGAACACAAGTAGGACGGCATTTAGACTTGGCAAATGAATCAGAGTCATTAAGAGCGCCCAAAGAACAACACTTGGACTTGGCAAGTGAATCAGAGTCATGCAGAACAGACAAAGGACAGCATTTAGGCTTAGTAAGTGAATCAAAGACTTGTAGAATACATGAAGAACAGCAATTGGACTTGACAATTGAATCAGAATTGTGCAGAACACGTGAAGAACAGTATATAGACTTGACAATCGAATCAGAATTGTGCAGAACATGTGAAGAACAACATATAGACTTGACGAATGATTCAGACACTTGCAGTATACATGAAGAACCGCAATCAGAATCTTGCAGAATGCATGAACAGCAGCATTTAGACTTGACCGATGAATCAGAAACTTTAGGAATAGATAAACAACTGCCTTTAGAAATAGCAAATGAGACCGGCAGTGTATGTGAGGAGCCGCTTTTAAAATTGGCAGATAAATTGCCAATTACCAAAACATCGAAAGAATCACCTCTGAACTTAGCAATTGAATGGGGAAAATCTGGAGTGAATGAAAATGTTCAGATGGCAAATGCTGCAAATTCTGTCAACTCTGACTTCAAAACTAGTGAAACATTGCTGTTACGTTGCCTTAATTCTGTTACTCCTGCCTGTGTTGCTGAAGGAGTCTCACCTATCTCACCTGCCTGTGCTACTGAAGAAATCTCATTTGCCCATGTTACTGAAGCCATCTCATCTGCTTATGTTACTGAAGCAATGTCATCTGCCTGTGTAACTGAAGCCATTTCACCTGCCTCAGTAACTGAAGCCATTTCACCTGTCTCTGTAACTGAAGCCATTTCACCTGTCTCAGTAACTGAAGCCATTTCACCAACCTCTGTAACTGAAGCCATTTCACCTGCCTCAGTAACTGAAGCCATTTCACCTGTCTCTGTAACTGAAGCCATTTCATCTCCCTCTGTAACTGAAGCCATTTCACCTGCCTCTGTAACTGAAGCCATTTCATCTCCCTCTGTAACTGAAGCCATTTCATCTCCCTCTGTAACTGAAGCCATTTCACCTGTCTCAGTAACTGAAGCCATTTCCCCTGCCTCAGTAACTGAAGCCATTTCACCTGTCTCTGTAACTGAAGCAATTTCACCGGCCTATGTAACAGAAGCCATTTCACCTGCCACTGAAACTGAAGCCATTTCACCTGCCTCTATAACTGAAGCAATTTCACCAGCCTACATAATTGAAGCCATTTCACCTGCCTATGTAACTGAAGCCATTTCACCTGCATACATTACAGAACCTATTTCACCTGCCTATGTGACAGAACCAATTTCTCCACCTGTCTGTAGTGATGAGCCTATCTTTCCCACCAGTACATACAAACTGGTGACAGAAAATGTGAGCCCTCCTTGTGATCTTGAAGAGGCTCCTGCAGCAGCTCATGCTGTGACCAGTGTTTATGAAATTGATTCAATTATTACTTCAGATGGATTTCTGTGCTCAAGTACTTTTCCGCAGAGTGGCCCAGAGACGAACTTAAACTGCCATTGCATATCAAAGAGTGACAGCAACACTGGTATTGCTGGTGTCGATGATAATTCAGCTGTTCTGGATGTATTTCATTCCAAAAATAAGCACTTCCTAGAATCTGTGAAGAAATCTGTGGAGTCAGACTCTGAAACAACCCATCAAACACCTCATGCCAGTGAAATGAAAGCAGTCATAAGGAAGAAAAAGGTGTTGTCACTGGAAGAATATAAGAAATTGAAGGAAAGTATCAGAGAGGTAGAAAACCTGAGTAACTTACGGGCACTAGAGACACGAGTACAGAATATGAGTTTGAGTCCAAGTTCACATCATTTGGACAAACATCAATTGGACGAAGAAAAGGGTCTAGGTGCTGAAGGATCTAGTCACTCGCAGTTGGTCACATCTAAATTAACAAGGGGAACAGAGGAAAGACCCGATGACCAGTTGACAAAAATTATGAATTCTGTGGTGAACTTAGATTTGAAATTATCAAAGAATGTAATGGAAGAGAGTTATTCTGCTGTGATTGATTCAATTAGACCGAGAGATCCAAGATTACAGGGCAGGGGCTTGGCATTCAAAAATGCTGAAGTGACATGGAACAATACTCCAAGTGAAATGGAGAAAGAAAAACAATTAGATGAAGCAAGAATGCATTTGATACCTAAGGAGCAGTTTGTAGACTTGGATGAAGATGTGGTGGAGAGTTCCAGTCAAAATATGGACAAATTACTGAATGATAAAGCAGTGGAAGACATGAATGTAATGGCAACAGAGCAGTCGGATCGACTGGAAATTGAATCGATTGAATCGATTGGAGGTGATGAAGAGCAGGAGAATGCAGTCAAATTGGGAAGTAGAGTGATTGATGAAGAGAACAAAGATGAGGAGAGTCCAGTAAGTGGATCAGATGGGATGGAACCAGGCGAAATTGAAGATGAAAGCTGCATATGTGAAGCAGCAGCAGCAGCAGATGTGGAACAGGTGGCTAATAAACAGGTGATTGAGGTTTTGGATGATTGGGATGAATGTGGAGATTTTGTCATTATGGGCAGTGATCTGGATGTTTTGAGTGATGACGGTAGAGAAAGTGGAGAGGTAACAAGTGACTCTTCAGATGAGTTTGGAGATCTGGTTTTAAATGATGGAGCAGATGATGACGGTGAGTATGATTGCAGTCTGCAACAGCGAAAGTCACTCGAGGGAGAACCAGATCAAGAACATGTCTGGCACCTGTTGGATGATGCGCTTACTGTTGGTGGTAAGGGTGAAACTGGAGATAATGCACCTGCAACAGTCAAACAGCAACTGAAAGGTAGGGATAAAAAAGTTTGGAAGAAGGGTCCAATCATCATCAAACTGAATAAGAATGAGGTTGCCAAACGTTTGGCACAAGATGATAAAGTGCCTGGTAAAGATTATTCTCAAGAAAATGCTGGTGCTCGATTGAAAGAGAACAGTAAAGGAACGGAAAGACGTCGTTCCCAGCACAGTCATTATCGTAAACATAAATCTGGTTCCAAGAACAGTTGCAGGTCTCACAGAACTAGAAGAAGTAATTCTGCAGGCAACTTGGAGTTTCCTTCTGCAGAGCATTTGAAGATCTCTGATGAAAAGTGTGAATATCGCCAGCCAAGTGAGGATCGGTGGGACATTTATCAGGGTGTTTTCAGAAACTTCTGTTCCGAAGACAGACTCTGCACGCCTATTGATGTCGAAATCATCAAAGTTTTAAGAAATGTTGACGATATTTCATCAGAGAGATCTGTCTTTGGAAGTGCCGATTCATTTGTGACTTTGTTGATGAAAGAATTTCAGCATCTGCCAGAAGCGAGTCAGAAGTATTACAACGAGTGCATTCGCCAGACGTTGCAAGTGGACAAAGAGTTTGTCACAAGCGAACACATCTACGGTAGCATGGCCGAGCTGCTAACCGAGGAACAGCGGCAACACATCCAGCTCACAAACATCAGCCCTGTTGTGGCACGCGAACTCCACCTAGAAGACATTCTCAAGAAAGTAAAGTTAGAACTTGGTGTTTTTAAATCAGAACCTGGCTGTGATCTGTCACATCACAATCTGCTGGTCTTGACGAAAGAAATGCTTTATGACCAGCTGAATGATTTAAAATGCTACCAGAAAAGTCGTTCGGTCTTTGTTCTTCCAGATGAATTACGCTTGCTGAGAGAGTCTGGAAAATACATTTCTGTTGATGGATCACTTCTGTTCCTCTCTAGGTGTACGCTTTCTGTGAAAAAATGCTGTGAGCTGTACTGCTATCGTACAGAAATCGAAGAAATGGAAGAAGAACTGAATGAAAGTCTGGGTGATGCTCGAGGATTGACAGAAGAAATCTGCAGAAAACTAAGCGTTTTGCACTTGAAACGAAGGCATTGTCTACAGGATATCGGCTGCTCTGCCGACCAGCTGCTCGCATTGAAAAAGAAATTCTCAAAAAATCTTAATTGGTTCAGGTTAGTCAGATCAACTGTACTATGTAAGCCTTGTGGCAGCAACTAATTGCTTTAGAGTAAAAGCGGTGACAACACAAGTGATTACTTAGTTGTATAGACACTTTAAATATCTCACTTATTAGGTACTTAAGGCTTATGCCAGTCTAAATGGTGTTAAAAGTTTATTAAGAACAAAATGTTCATCATTAGTAAGTAAACAGTCCTCAGATAACTAGGGGTTGCCACTAGAGGGCCCCTTACATGTGTATTACAGGCTGTCTGTTCTGTTAGTAGTTAACTAGTTAAGATTGTTTCAATTGCATAACATGTAAATGTACAGCGCAGTGCGTTTGTCAGGCGCTAAATTAAAGAAAAGATATTATTATTATTATATTAACACATGCATGTTATTGCACACACAACCCAACTGATGGATTCCCAATGAGACTTGACAGTTACTGCCATATTCAGAGTGGTAGTATTGCATTAGTTCAGAACCAACACAATAGTCTGTTTTTGTAGCTTCATGTCAAAAATATAGCTGTGTGCATTTCACTGTGCAGTACAGTTGTCTAAGCCTTTCCATAACTCGTTTTGTACCAAAATAATGGAATCGTTGTAATTTATCAGTTTAATCGTGTATCATGTAATATTAGTAGCTGTGCTTACTGCTTACATGAAGCTATATAGCCTCATGTAAGCATGTATAGTTGTGGTTAGCTGCTGAACCTGGTAATTGGCTGCTTTGAATGTTCAGAGTTGTATGTTCTGTGATGCAGGAGAATGAGGAATGTCTTACAGTCGAGGGATCGCAGCCAAAATGGTCAAGAGATGGCGCTAGTCACCTGCTTGAATCAGCGAATCAAGAAGCTCAGAGATTACATAAAAGTTATCACAAGGCTGAAGGTATATCTTTAATTTGTGTTGGTGGTTAGCAATTGCAACTATGAAAAGCAAACTGGTGGGCACTGGGCTAATGATATTATGCCAGTGTTCCCAGTTTAGCAAGTACGCTATAATATTCATTTGGGAAAACATCTTGGTCACTTAATAAAAGTCAAAACAACGTAATTTAAGTCCATCAGGAAATTTCTGATGGCCTGATACCTATGCAAGTATAGACAAAATGAATGTAGAATGGAGATGGCCCTTTTGTATTATGCAGCACAGTGGTCTATTTGGTAGGTCAGTGAGAGTTCTAGCCAGCTGAAGGAACTCCATGTAACTTATTTACCACAGTTGTTATTATATAAAATAATGCATTGACAAGTCGTTGTAGTCATGGTCTTGAGTCAGTTCAGCCAGACAACCATTTCTTTTGAGTTACATGACTTGACAGTAATTGCAACCCTTTCACTGGCCACATGGAATTTGAACAAATCTTTGTTGTCCAGCTATTAGATTGCTGCTGGTCATGTGTACACTGCAGCCAAAACATGCTAAAGCCCACACCTTATGACAATCAGAAGTACTGAAAGAAAAATTTAACGAAATGTTACCTTTGCTTACATAATTACTAAACAGCTTACTGTGTCACTGTCATCCACTGGACTGTGAAGATCAAGTCTATGATGCTCTGTCTACAGGCATTTATAATTTTATCCTTTGCTGGTTCACTGTTGTATGTTTGGGAGACAACTCATAATGGTCTTGTGTGTGAGTGGTTCCTGGAGTCAAGTCAGTGGGACTTTTCCCTTGTGATTGAACATTCAAGACAGCAGAGCAGTGTACAGAGTTAGGCAGTTGTTAATATGTAGTTGCTGTTAACACTAAATTACTGTTATTAAATCAGTTGCCGAGGAATACACTGGTACAATAATTGGTACTGTGGTCTAAGCTGAGAAAAGGCAAGTACTGACCTGATATCAAGTACTTTGGCATTCAACCACTGGCAGGGCAGAAAGAGGAACTGAGCATTTTCCTTATGTCCAGATTACAGTTTGGTTGGAAGTAATGGGGAATACCCATAGGCCTAGATGACTGGGGCAAATGCATCCCATTGTAGGGTTATTGGACCAACAAAGGGGAAATTTTGCATTTCATGCTACAAATGTCCCCATGCCTTTTCCCAACATAAGATGTGGAAGACCTCTATCTTGTGCCAAATTTCAAGATTTTAACAATGTAATACCAGTTGTCTAAGTATGACACCAGGTGTATTATGAAGTCTTGGAATATATATATAATCTTAGATAGTGTTTGAAATTTGTGTTGTAGACTGTTGGTGGCATTTGGTATCCTGACAACAGTGAAAGAACACAACTATAGTTGAAGATTGGAGTTGTTTAAGATGACCTGAATATTTGCAATGTATCTACTATCTAGTCATTCTGGCTAGGATTTCAGAGGAATTTCTTGTGCTGGAATGGTGCTGCCTTCAACTGAAATTCTTCTGTGTACATTTTTGAGAACTGTGCATTCCTCAATTTTTTATTTTGTTAAATATTTTATTTTGACTAAAATTTGTCAAACACTGATAGTAAGTTTATCTAAAAACACAATTACAGTTGTCATTATTTGTATTACATGAAGAAAGTGCATACTGTGCTAGCTGCTTTAGAGTTTGACTGGCACAAAGATGCTTCATGGGTGTGCTGTGGCAAGTTCCGGAATGAATGAATGAATGTGTAGAACCAGAAGTTTTTGAAGGCATCGAAACATGACTGTCTCAAACGAACCAAAAGATGCAACTGGGATCAGATGAGGTTTTTTATCCAGGTTAAACTCCTCTGCAAATAGTTCAATGAGTTTGTCTTAGTCCCCACATAATTATGTGACTCGGTTCTCATAGGGGAGGGATCACAAAAGTCAATTTACATAAATTGCAGGGAGTGCAGAACTGAAAATAGGGATATACTGAAAAGTATCAATGCATCATTTGGGACTAGTATTCCTTATGCCGACTCCATTTTGAGAAGAGGATTCAATTTAAAACCTGCGCGTCACACTCTGTAAGGTAAATCACACAAATCAGTCAATGAATCTATTCGCAAATTACCTGCTATTATAAACCTTTCAGGGAGATCCGTGGAGAACTTGACTTACTGTACTTCAAATCAGGAGTTTTGTCGGCCCCAACACCTTGGTGTTCGGCCTGAGCAGCTGGGATTTGGTGCCTGCGTTTGTCCGCTCTGCTGACTCTTCCATGCGTAGAACTTGTCTTTTCTTTTCAACATGTCCACAGCCCAACTTTAGCAGTATTATTATTATTTGTATTATTCATACATCTGATGGCACTGTAAGTGTCTTTAAAATGACACATCATGTTGGCTCAGTAAATCATTGCACCTTGTCTGTGCAGTGCTTGATTGTCTCAGACTATAAATGTTCAAAATTACATCACATTACTATAAAACGACCATAGTGATTGATGCCTTCGGTTACAACAAGTGGCACTGTAGAAATCATTAGATAGTCATGGCATACAACTTACAGGTCTGTAATGTAGAACTCCGTATAAATGTAAGAAATAGAATGTATCTGAAGGACGTATCAAGACAGCAGTTTAGTCAACTCTTGATGTTGGCAAAAAACAGAAACACATACATGTGCAATGCATTCTTTGGTTTGTAATCACAAATCCAATGACACCAACTTCGGGGTCATCCATTAATTATGTCAACAAATTTTAGGCCTTTTTTGACCCCTCTCCCCCTTGTCAACAACTGTCAAACATTGACGGACCCCCAAAAATTATGTCAACAATCCCAGAACCCCCCCCCTACCGGCAGCGTAGCCAGGCTGACTTTTTTCTCAATGACTTTTTTCGATAAATTTAAACTCCGATGACCGTTTTTTAGACATTTTTTCTGATTAACCTTTTGTTGACGTCAACTTGGACCAAACCCCCTCCCCCTCTGTCAACAACTGTCAAACTTTTCCAAACCCCTCCCTCCCTATTTGTTGACATAATTAATGGATGACCCCTTTCCTAATAATAATAATAATCTTTGTTTAATTTCAAGCTGACACAATGCAGGATGATTACAAATCAGTATGAACGGATGATCACAAGTTACTACGGGAGTCGAATTTAACTGTATGCGGCTGCCATGCAAGGCGCCCACAACATCCTACATCTCATTTTTACGAACGCGCCATCTCGTGAATGATAGGCTGAGTGGACCTTTGGGAGGGTTCAGGAAGCGATCCCGATACCTACTGCTCTTCGTGCCACTGATGTTACCACTACACTTATAACACAAATTCTCATATAATGCAGATTTACGACAATGACTTTGGCATTCCACCCAGCTAATACTGCAACTTCACTAATCGAGATTTGTACAGTGCCAAATAAGCTATGTTGTGGTTACCAACTTATTCATGACTTAATAATAATTTTTATATATCTTATTCACAGGAGTGCTTGATACTCTCCAAAAGGCAACATTAATAAAATACAGCCCGTAAAAACAAAGTTTTTTACTATATCCATCTAGTATCCTATAATGCGTTTTATGAAGCAGTTACCTCTACAAATATATAGTCCGCGTTCATTTTACGACTGCGGCCAATCACAACGCTGGCCAATCACAACGCTCCGTATCGGAAAAGGGGATTCCCAGATTCGAAAAGTTGAGTCCCCGATTCTATAAGCTAGCCTTTTTGGGGAGCTGAAATTTTGATAGAATGAAGTGTGTGCGAGGGCGAGTCTATCTGCCAAGTTTCACGACGATTGAATGATTGTAAGTGATCGAACTAGTCGTCGCAAGATTTGACTTTTTAGCCTGTGGCTCAATCAATCAAGCAATCAAGCAAGCAAGCAAGATTCCCGCAAGTTAAACTAGATGGATAATAAAATACAGCCCGTAAAACAAAGTTTTTTACTATATCCATCTAGTATCCTATAACGTGTACTCTGAAAATAGTCCGCGTTCATTTTACAACCAGTGATATTTTCATTAACGAATAGGGTTGCCAACTTTGGATTATGAAATTTCTGGACAAGAGCACAAGGCACGAGCCCCCCGATTTGTGGCGATTAGGGCCCCGTCTGGCCGCTCTGGCGGAGCGTCGTAACTTATTTAGAACATGTGAAAATAAGCAAGGATCTGTATGGATAATGGAATATGCGAAGAAAGTACAAAAGGAATATTATTTAATCCACTAATATAACAATATTCATAACGTTCTTAAACGTGAAGTAGGCCTATAATCAGATCTTATTTTCTTTTAAAGCTATACTTCTGTTCACTTTTACTTGCTTTGAGCAAAAATTTCTGTCCTCCAACATAATGTAAGAAATCACCGCAAGACTGATCGAAATTGACTTTCACACAGAGTTCAGCTTTTACCAGTTCAGGCCTCATCCTGTTTCGTTCATCGGTCCACAGATTTTTTATCAATGAGAAAATACGTTCAACATGTGCATTACTGATCGGAATTGCTAAAACATATCCAACCATTTTTTGGAAATTTGGAGCATCACAATTTTTAAAGTATTGTACCCAACGTTCATCGATTTTTGACTTTGTCTGCAATTTAGGAAGAACATTTCTTAATTTAAGATGCAATACTCCTTGTATAATGTCATAAGGCGATTTTTTTCCGTACTGTAACTTTTTCTGGACACTGCATTGTCCAGAACGACCCTCCTCTGTTTTCTGTACACTGGCTGCAATTTCTGGACTGTCCAGACAAAATCTGGACGGTTGGCAACCCTATTAACGAAAACTAAAATTAGAAGTAAAAATAAAGGATTTCGTTAACGAAAATTAGAAGTAAAAGTAGGAATTATTTTGGCTTCAAAAACTAAATTAGGAATTAAATTATGAATTATTTGCAGAAGTAAAATTATGAATTAAATTAGGAATTATTTTCAGAAGTAAAATCATTTTACTTCTTGTGGCGCTTAAGCTGAGATGAAGGCGAATAAATCACACGCGATCCAAACACATAATCCATTGAAAACTTCTGCTTGAGATGAAGGCGCTGCGCATACCATTCTCTATGTAATATACTATCTTTGGTCTTCGTTGTCTAAAAAATGTCCCGCCTGCGTACCAACCTTACAACGACCTCCTGGATATTATTTATACTGTATTATATACGATCAGCTAAAATGGACATGCTCATAAGACAAGCAGTTTCTGTTAAAGTCAGAAAAATTGAAGATCTTGTCAAAAGTTATTTGGCCGAAGTAAGGGAGAAAGATACTATGAATTCTCTTGCTTTCTGGAAGGAAGGTGAGCTTCATACAGCAAAATTGCACCCATTGCAGAGGATCTTTTATCAGCTCCAGCCTCACAGGCCTTTGTGGAAAGAATTTTTCTGTATGTGGAAAGAATTTTTCTGTATGTGGAATTTTTACTGATGGACGAAAGATACTATGAATTGAAGAAATCGCATGAAAAATCTCCGGAAATGAGAGTGTTCTTGAAATTTAACAAATTTAAGATATCTTATAGTAACATTAAAAAACTTTTTACTGCACTGAAATTAATAATTATTTGGAAAACTAAAATAAGAAGTAAAAAATTAATTGAGAACTAAAATAGGAATGATAAGTAAAATTATTTGAGAAGTAAAATTAGAATTAGAAGTAAAATTCAAGGACACAGAACTGAATTAGAACTGAATTAGGAATTATTTTGAGAAGTAAAATATCACTGTTTACAACATAGCACGCTTAACGAGGCAGCGCGCCCATTATTGTTGCAGCCAATCACAACGCTGGCCAATCACAACGCTGCGTTTCGGAAAAGGGGATTCCCAGATTCGAAAAGTTTAGTCCCCCGATTCTATAAGCTAGCCTTTTTTGGGGAGCTGAAATTTTGATAGAATGAAGTGTGTGCGAGGGCGAGTCTGTCTGCCAAGTTTCACGACGATTGAATGATTGTAAGTGATCGAACTAGTCGTCGCAAGATTTGACTTTTAGCCTGTGGCTCAACCAAGCAATCAAGCAAGCAAGCAAGCAAGATTCCCACAGCAAGTTAAACTAGATGGATAATAAAATACAGCCCGTAAAAACAAAGTTTTTACTATATCCATCTAGTATCCTATAATGCGTCTTCTGAAGCAGTTACCTCTACAAATATATAGTCCGCGTGCGTTGTAAGCGCTGGCCAATGAAAGCGCTGCGTTTCGGAAAAGGGGATTCCCCGATTCGAAAAGTTGAGTCCCCGATTCTATAAGCTAGCCTTTTTTGGGGGAGCTGAAATTTTTATAGAATGAAGTGTCTGCGAGGTCGAGTCTATCTGCCAAGTTTCACGACGATTGAATGATTGTAAGTGATCGAATTAGTCGTCGCAAGATTTGACTCTTTAGCCTGTGGCTCAAACATTCAAGCAAGCAAGCAAGCAAGCAAGCAAGCAAGATTTCCGCAAGTTAAAGTAGATGGATAAAAAGAGGTCAAGCACATAGTAGGCTACTAACTATAATAATAATGTTCATCAATGTGTATAATACTAACTGTCTTGTACGTACATGGACGTTAAGATAACACCCTTTAAACGACCTCTCAAACCTGCTGAGGATATGGCTGTATGAGATACATGAACGAAATTGAAAAGAATATAACTTGAGTAGAGTATGGGGTAACAGTACATAGTTTTCCAGATCTTTTACTGCTCCACACAGCAATGTAAAATGTTTGCAGTTTTTATTGTTGACCATCACGGTGTGGTACGTTTCGATTTTTAGTCTGTATGAAAGTTTTGTAAAACGGGCAAGTAATGAAGTAAGGTACATCTAGCATGAAACTGTGCATGTGACATGGCCAAGATGCACTCGTGTTTCTTTAGCATGATCAATTAGTCACAGGCAGATTTTGCTTGATAATTTCTTTCATTTAGACTTCTAATGTGACATAGTATGCATTGTTACTCTCTTTTTTTTTCTATTATGCCAGAGGGTTTTCGATGGTGCTTAGATGCTCCTTATTGAGGCCTTGCATGCCACTTTGGTCTTGTCCAGGCTGGAGGTTGCAGGTTACTAACTGGACACTGGCAAGCTCCATTTAGAAAGGCCATGAGAGTCCTGGGATTGAGCTGACCATACTACTGCAGTGGCAGGCCATGATCCATTGCCGGCTAAGAAGAATGTCATCCTCCTCAGACCCAATGGCAGAAGGATGCATGGATGCAGTGTCTTCTACAATCTACGAGTGTTGCTTCATGGTGCATGCATTGAGTCTCGTCACCTGTTGTCACTCCTCTTCATCGCTATGTAGTCCATAAACTCTTAATTAACATCTCGTCTACTATCAGCCCTGGATGTGAATCCATCATTTGGGCTCTGAGTGTCTGTGGTTGCTTGCCAGTGGTGGCTCTTCTAGCTATCTGATAACTGTTAGCTTACTGATTAACCATTTGTTCTTAATGACTTTAATATAATTTATGCTGTAAAGGTACTTAAAAGGTTGTATTGTAAGTATCTAGATACATACATGCAAGACATGGTCAAATCTCAAAATGCCACTATGCTTAGCAGTTGCATGCAACACACGTTCAAACTGTCCAATGAACCCCAAAGGGTAACCTGAAATGATTGGCACTACAGTAGTCAATACACCTTAGTGGGTCAGTAAGTAAATAACCTTAGGGAATAAAATCATAAATAAAATTAAGGCACGGCAAGAAAGTACAAATTGACTGCTCAAAAAGGCTGCCATGTTCTTGGGGCGTGCCACATACATGTTCTCATTGGATGGTTGCTCAGCCTTTCAAACTTTAGAATCCTCAAGCAAGATTTATCTCATACTACAGTATCAATACAGTCAACACCACTTAAGTGCATAACAAATACATGCATAATTCGCTTAAGTGCATAGAAGCTACCAGTCCCATTTTAATGTAGGGTATTTTAATGGAAGACAACTCCAGGTATTTGCATGTCGCATAAGTGCATAATTCAGTTATGTGCATAGCTGACTACAAGTCCCTTACGTGCTGCTCTGTGTATATCAGTGACGCTTAATTGCATAGGCAGTTTAGAACATTCTGGCCGTCTAGGCAGTTTGCCCATAGATAGCAAATGACTATGGCTGGTGATGTAACATTGTTACAGGGCAACATTCCGGAGTGTGCACACTGTTTCAGTAGCTTGCTTGACATTTGTCCGAGTTGTAAAAGTGTTTAATGGCTGGGCGCATCTGTAAGACTTTGATGTTGGTGGAGCGAACAGAGGCACTTAATGCTTTAATGATGAGATGCATTGGTTTCCCAGTAACTTTTAGTACAAGCTTGTTGTTAAAGGATTAAACGGCTGGAAAATGAGGATAGTCAGTTGCACTGAAATTCGGTATCAGAACACCAGTCAGCAACTTCTTTCCACCACTGTAAAAACTTGGACTACATGTACGCTGTATTTAGCACTTACACTTATAATTTAATGCTTAGATTTACTTTAACTGAATGGTTACTGAAGTCATTATAGTTTGTAGGTGTCATCTCTGTTATTAAATACATGTACCGACACATTTAGCCAAATTTACACAGTACGTGTGAACTTCTGTTATGTGCATAAGTTGGATATGTGCATAGGTTCAATGCAATCCCAAAGGTTCAATGCAATCCCAAGGCTATGCACGTAAGTGGTGTTGACTGTACATACTTTCAGAATAAACCAAAACTCAACAAATGCAGAAGACTGATGATTACAGTTTGCAGACTTGTTTGATTTTTAGCAGCAAATTTCAGACAAGAGGAACAATTTTCTCAATGAGCAGCAGCACACAGAGTGAATACTGTATTGCTTTGTATAGCAGACAAGTAATGTATTTTACACAATACACATCAACAAGCAATTTCATGGTTTAAGATCAGCTTGAAAGCAATCACACAAAAGCACACAATGCAAAGACTTCACGCTCCATTTTCATTTCAACTCCAAAGGAAATTTCCAACAAATTTCAAACCAGTCCTTAAAATCACAAAACAACTCGTTACATGGAATGGCTCTAATCAGGGAAAAACGTTTTTAGCTGCCTTCTACATTGCGTCCCGCATTAATACCTGCATCTGGTGCAAAATTACCTCCAGGCTTCATCAAATACACGTAGACACAACTAACGAACATGCACATTATAAACATAAATACTTCCACTGCCAAACTTTTCAAGGCATTCTTTCACAGCTGCGAACAGCTGTCAACAAGCTACATTGGTTTCATAGTTGTTTTGAGCACACTTTTGTTAAAGTGTTAAGAAGGTTCCACAACACTCTCTGCTTTGTTTAAATGATGTCTAGGTCAGACCTACATTTAAGGTCGATGCATATTCAATCTCAAATCATGCACAAGAAAAATCATTCAACAGAATTACAAAAACTACCACGTAGCTCAGCATGCCCAGATTACAACTGCATAGCTCCTGTCAAATGATGATACCTAGTAGTTTGTATTAATGACTGGTAAGTAGTGCTCACTGGTAGGCAGGGCCTCTTCCATAAATGCAGTTTATCTTTGCCAAACATTTTCCAAAATTCTTTTAAGCAATTAGGAGTTATTTACTATAGATCATGAAATTGTGAAGCAGCGTCAGAATCACTGCTTCTAAGCACCTGATAAGAAAAATGTCACTTATACAATGATTGCAAACGCTAAGAAACAAGGAGGAGGAAATCAGAGGTAAGAATGTGCACTATCTGTTGATACCCTGTGCGATAGACACCGGCATGACACTAGTTACTAATTACGATAGACACTGGCATGACAGAAGTTACTAATTACAAGGACGAACAAAACGACAAATTTGGCGGTGGTAGATTGCTAACAAACAGCTGTTTCTTGTTAAAGGTATTCCATGAAACTGAGCATGATCAATTCAGCCAGATAAAAGCTCCCTCAGTTGCAACAGCAGCCTTCTTCCTTTTATTTGCCATTTGCTGTTTTACCACATGGAATCTTGCCACCTGTAAACAAGAAAAAAAAACATTTCAATGATAAGCAGAACTACTGTCAAAAATTTACAATGCCATTTGGACAGCCCACTTGCCATCATAACTTCAATTCAAACCTCTTGACACATTGTCCAAACACAGTTAAATATTTTGAATAGTAGAAGACTGAAGAACCTGCAATGAATACTCGGTCAACGCAACCTCAGCCCAAATTGATTCAAGCAATTTCATTAATTTTAGTCAGTCATATTTATTCCTTAGGATGCATTTGACTTGCTGGATATGGAAGCATTCTGGTATTCACTCCAAAATTGGCCTGGAGATCAGTTGGGACATAAACACGATCCAGACTGCCACGGACAGTCCCCCAGGCAGGTACTCTCAACAACTGCACGTGATATGCGGAAGGTAGTGGACAAATTCATGTACCTGACAAACAGTGGATCCAGCAACCAGGAGATCGAGCACCAAATTGCTATCTCCAGATCCAGCATAACAGTGCTCAGTTAGCACTCCACTACTGAGCTGAATACCAAGCTGCAGCAATGCAGCTCTATAAGTCGTATGTATTGCCAGTAGCCCTCTATTGTTGTGAGACAATTTGATGACTAAGGCCAGAAATAAGAGGTTTGACAGCTTTGCCATATGGCGCCTCAGAACGATACTTCAGACTCCCTACATGGAGCATGTGGTAACACCGTGATTATGAGAAAAACAGCGTCTGGTAACAGACTAAACTATTTTTGGCATGTCACACTGGCTCCAGAAGACATTGACCATTGGAGAAGCCTGTGGTTCACAATGAACAATCCCAAAATAACACGAGAAAACCATGCAGCTTGGACTAGAGTTGTTGATAAGGATCTGACAACCCTGAAATTCAGCCTTCATACAGCATGGAGGAACCAGCCGAGTTCACCACAAGAAGAAGATATATATTTTCCGAGATCTTGGAGAACTTTCATCATGTATGTGTGATTGTGTGTAAAGCATCCTAGAAGTAGCTTGCTACTGACGATGCTCTAGAAATTGTCGTAATTACAATTACAATTTCATGTCTTAGTCTAGTGTTTTCAATGCTATACTGCAGTTTTCAAAAGGAAGTTCTATTCAACATTCAAACATACAGCAAGTAGGCACATAAACTGGCATTGTATGAATCTAATCACTGTACGATTTCTCTGCCATTTCGACTTATGTTGATTTCATGTATAGCAATTGTCTCAGAATTCTTTTTCTAACAGAAAGTAAAACTTATGGTACGGATTCCTATGTATAAAGTGCATGCAAACAAAGAAACATTTTTAAAGTGTTCTCATTATTGAGATTTTACCGTGTGTAAATAGGACGATTCTTATAAAACACCCTCACTTAAGAAGCTTGCAACAGCACTGGAAATAGAGGCTAAGGCATTAGCAATCTGTGAATATGTATGGCCCTACAGACTTCTCCAGGAGTCAGAATTTATCAGATGCTATGACTAACCAGAAGCATCTAAAGAAGCTGGTCTTATGGCAATGAAGTGCAGAATATCAGACAACGAAACAATTCCCTCGACTCTGTTGTTCTTGTCGACCACAACCAATCGATGAACCTAGCAACAGAAAAACGACAACCCCTCATCATCAGCTGTTCACATTCTGTGCTTGGTATCTGCTCTGCAAGCACCCACCACAGACTCATTCGCTCCAGTTGCTAAAATATATGAACTGCAACTGCATTTCACATGAGAAGAAAAGAAAGGAAGAGTGAATGAACAAATGAACACACAACTGTGCCATACAGCAAACCTCACAGCAAGAAAATGTTTGATAAAATGAAGCATACCATTTTATTGTGCTTTTGTTAAACCAGGAGCAACGTTTTAGCAGAAGACAAGCAATTGACAGCTATGAAAGGCAACTGTGCCTAGGATTCAAATTATAATCTAATCTTATGCGCTGCTACTTTAGCAATGCACCATGAATCAAGGGCTACATGATATTACTGAGCATCTGAGTAGAAAGAATCTCGTACTGGCCCAATATCTATTCAACCAAGAGAATAAACGTACTTCACCCTTGACGATCCTTTCCATAACCACAGCTAATGTTTCCTCCTTTCTGCATGTTAGAACACCTTCCAATTTCTAGAAAAAGCAAACAACTACCATAAGAATTGATGACAGACAACACCTTCAGCAGACAGTGCAACTCAGTGACCTAATGACCTATTATAAATTCTTAATATCTTAATTGAAGAATAAAACAGTATAACAGCCAAAAGTGCAAGAAAGGCACTCAAAGAAGATGCTCCTATTTCTAAAAATTCAATAGCACCAAAGCTGAAGATCTAATCTGAATCCCAATCTGTAATAAAAGGTTTTTCTACTGTCTTGGATGTTTATGTTATTGCTGAGCTTTATAACATAGCTTACTATAAGTGACACAAGTTCATCATAACATCAGTTTTCATACCACAAACATAAAAAAATAATTTTGTAACATCACCTTTAGTAGCAGAAATTAAATTATATTCTTGATTAGACAAAAGATAAATTATATCAACTCTAACATCATTCGGGTTAGTATAGAGTACCTCGGAGAAGTTTTAAAAAGCATTAATGCTCAGTTACTTATTTCTCTCCAACTTCAAACTCTAGCTCTGTGCCACAGACTTTGAGCAGACTGAGATAATAAGTATCTGAGTTTTTGTCAATTGAAATCTAATCTAAAAACTTTACAGTGCTCTTGTCATCAATCGACGGTCGCTTTAAGTGAAATCACAGACAACAGTCATAATCCACTGAAGAAGCTCAGTCGAACTCTGATAGGTCAGAGAAAATTCTATGTTTACCTCCTTCCTGTTGGCAATGGCTTCACCGATGCTAACGTCAAGGTTGTCATACGACTTGTCAACAGCAAGATTCTACAGCCATACAGAGAAAGATGTGAAGTCTACAAATCCAGTTGCACTGATGGCAACTAAACACATGATCAATTGCTCATACGAAAATTGTGATTCTGGTTTTGTAATTGTAATCTGACATTTATAAAGCGCCACTTCAAGAAACAACTCATCAGTGGCGCTCCCGACCTGAACCAGTGAAATCAATGTCAAATATTACATTTACTTCAGGTGCCTGTGAACTGTGGAAGGGACGAACTCTAGAGCCCTAGCCACAGCTTTTGAGAAAGGCAATTCCGGTTGGTGGGCCCAACATAGGCAACGCTTCTGAACCAAGCTGTAGCAATATGCCGGGATAACCTGCCCACTAATGCCGCGGCGAGGCTTATCTGCAATAGGAGAAAGTACGACCACATCACGCCGCTCCTCCGCGATGTCCTCCATTGGCTGCCTGTTCCGTTCCGCATCGAGTTCAAGCTCTGTCTGCTTGTCTTTAAATCACTACACGGAGCTGCGCCCGAGTACCTGCGCGATTACTGCACTGGGACTCATTCCTCCGTGTCCGGGCTCCGATCGCTTGCGACGATTGATCTCAGTGCGTGTGCGGAGGATGAGGACAGCTTCGGTGATCGTGCTTTCTCGGCCGCCGGTCCCGATGCTGGAACAGACTTCCTCCTGCTATCCGATTGACCGACTCATTGGACTCTTTTAAATCCATGCTAAAATCACATTTGTTCGCCAGGGCTTATCCCGACTGCTGTTAGTTGTCTTGTAAGGCGCCCTTGTAACGGCATGGCCGTGTTACGGCGCCATATAAATTGTCGTAATTATTATTATTATTATTATTATGCATATCAGGGACAATATCAGGGTTAATTAGTCCATGGGCTGCCGAAATGCAGAAGTCCCTAAGGTATGATGGAGTAGAGCCAACAAGACAATTACGCATATTAAAGGGTTAGGATCTGAAACTGAATATGCTGCTGGGAGGGGCAGAGTATTCTGCATAAAGAAAGATATACATGTATGGCCAAACCTAGGGGACACCTCCAATAAGATGGGCTATTTAAACCCTTCATTTTCCCCTATGACTAGCCCTAGCTCTTTTCCTCTATGCAGTGGCGTAACTAGAGTCAAAATGGAACCCGGGCAGCTGCGCAGACCAACTCAACATTAGCCTAATCATAATTTTAAGTAGTAATTGGTAGATATCATATCAACCTGCCCACTACATCAGGGGAACATTCTCATGATCTGAATATTCCCAAAACAAGAATTATGCGTTTCCGGGATAACCTGCCCACTACCCCTTCTCCGTCTCTCCATTAGCCTCTCCTTCCGCCTCTCCCTCCCACTCCACCTCTCCTCTCCCTCCGCCACCCTCCTCCTCTTCCCCTCTGCTCCTTCTGATTGTGGCGAAGGATTGAATGTACTGAGGACGAAAAGAAATCTTGCGACCTCTAGTGTTGACAACCCGCTGGATAGGCCAGTCTCGCCACATCCCCTACTGACACATTTCCTTCCCTCCTCCTCCCTTCCCTTTTCCACCTGGGGCCAGCCACACTCGACGCTCGTGTGTGGCTGACCCATGGGGCTCCAACGAAACGCCGCACACGGACACCACGCAGGGTCACACTTTTTATATTAAATGTAATAATTCAGTGACTATATCATTTCAACATTTTGGTATCAGATAAAAAAAATTGAAACCGACGTTTGACTGGTTTAGCTACTCCAAAATATTTCCATGCGTATGTATGTAATTTAGGTTTAACCGGGTTATGTAGTTCTCCTTTGGAAATGTCCTCTGGAAACTTTTGTAGAGGTTGAGCTTCTTTGTTCATTTCTTTCTTGTGCTTGTAACGACGCCGACGTCTGATGGTGGTGGATTGACTTGCTGACTAGTATCTGTCATCTGATTTTTCCAAGCATGAGACAGCCGTGTTCCTCGTTTTTGGGCTTATAATAAATCCGAGCGCTGATAACTTTTGCGATCCAGATGATGCTGCTGCCAATTCTTCATTTTTGCGTTTCTTTTTTGGGTCTAGAGCAGGGATGGGCAACTGGCGGCCCGCGGGCCGGATCCGGCCCCGGGGACCTTTGAACCGGCCCTTGGCATGTCATTTATATTAGCACTGTACCTGGCACTTTGGGGACCTTTAATCCGGCCCTACACAAATGAATTTCTGTAAATAGACCTACATTAAAACATCTGTTTCTTATTTATTAAGAATCCTGCCTCTAGTCTATAGTCAACTAGTTTACTACTCTGCAGTCATCAATGTAATCTACTCTCTACATGAAACAAGGCCACAAGTGGGTAGGCTCACTACTTTAGAAACCATCTATCAGAACTTTTCAAATGAAGTTGCTACTCTTGGGAAATCAAATATCAAAAGGCAACACTGTTCATTTTCCATCTTTTACTGATTCTGCAAATATCAAGAAGTGCAGAGAACAAATAACTGCACTGAAAGTAGAGTTCCAGTCCAGGTTTGCTGATTTACTGCTCATGAACTAGACTTAAATTGTTTGAATCTCCCTTTTCCATTGATGCCAATTCAGCAAAAGCTCCATGCAAATGGGAGTGATTGTACTTCAATGCAACAGTGAGTTGGAACGGAAATTTCGTGAGTTACCTCTGATTCAGTCCTACATAACTTTACATTTCTCAGGATTCTAACCCTTCATTCAAATTTTCATAGCCTGAAACTGCATGGTTGCACTGTTTCCATGCACGGTGCACCTATACCGGTATTTGTGAACATGTCTTCTCAAAGATGAAACTAACAAAGTGCAAAAACAGATGCAGACTAACAAGGGATAATCTCTCCAATGAATATCGAATTGCCACATCGAACTTCAAAGCAAACATTCCAGATGTGTGTCGTGAGAAGAAGTGCCAGATCTCTCATTAAATATAGCACGCTAAACAAATGGATACATTGTAGGCCTACAGACTAACAGTTTTATGTATTTTTTAAACTGAATAAAACTTATTTTTTTTAATTTTTAGTGTACGACTGTACATATTAGGATAATTAGATTTCCATCATAAAATTTATCTTCACTTGCTTTAACGGTTATTCTGTAATATTAAGTTCGAATAAAATTATTATAGTTTCATTTTCTGGGGCAAATGAATCTGCAAAAATTAGCTCGCGATTGGCGTACGGCCCCTGAGCTGCCCTTCAAACCTTAAAGCGGCCCGCTGTTAAAAGAAGTTGCCCATGCCTGGTCTAGAGCAGCCATGGTTAACCCGGTTAAAAAGAAACCCATGGTTAAAAAGAAATTTAAATTATATTATACACAAATACAGCAAAATTAATATAATTCTGCAGTGACCCGGAAAGTGTACAAACACACAAGGACTTTATGATTCTACTCCATGTTCTATCCCCTCAGCCAAAGACCTCTGGATATTATCTTTTATCAAGGGGTCCGTGCCTCAGCCTATAAGCAAAGTTGTGCAAAGTCCAAGCAGCGCATAGTTGAAACATAATACTGGCATTACCCACATTATCTTAAAATTGTTTAGAATTACTGAGTGCGGGGGTTCAGAGATAGCGATAAGAGAGACCACGACAGAGCGGAATAGAGATTGTTGAGAGACAGGGACAGACAGAGACAGTCAGAGAAGGAGAGAGGGAGATACACCGAAGAGTGAGGAGAGACAGAGACTCTGCTTGCACAACCCGGGCAGAATTAATTCCAACCCGGGCAGTGCCCATAATTGCCCGGGCGTGGCTACGCCACTGCCTCTATGTTCCCTGATGTACAATAAAGCCTCTCATTCAATTCTTTGGTTGTATATATAAATTTTTGTCCATCCATCGTGTTGCAGATAAGGGCATGAATTAAAGCAGCGACAGCATGAAAGGAGAGGCAGCGGCGGATAGTATGGAGCTGACGAAGATGGTAAAAACATGAGCGGCAGACAGCGTTAACATGATCAGTCAAGTAGGAAACCCAGTCTAGGACAACGCCAAGATCATGGACTGCGGAAGAGAAAAGAATGTCAGAAAACCTCTGGCTTAGAGAAAATGTATTGATCTTAGTAAGCTGAGCATGACCACCAAGCCAAATGAACGGGTCTTATTAGTTTAATCTGAGACAGTTGGAGGACATAATTCTGAGACCCTGTAACCAATCACTCGCGGACCGCTACCGGACCAAACCACAGTTTGAGTAGCACTGCTCTAACATACGAATTACGTTATAGTCGTGCATGATCTGGATATCCCCAAAACAAGAATTATGCGTTTCCGGGATAACTTGCAAAGTTACTAAAAGGTGGATAATGAATTACATTTCTAAATTGCACAGTGGAATTTGAAGATGGGATTACTCTATGTTGGTAACCATGGTTTCACTTCGTAATAATCATTATTCTCTCATGTGTCTTTCCTGTGCGGATTCAAAACATCAGTATACAAGCATTCAGATCATGCCAAACACGACTGGATTAATACTGCTGCTATGTTTCCAATGCATTACAGATTTTGGCACTGAGCCATTGTTTGCCTAGAGTTACTGAATAGGATTTCATGAACAGAACAGCAAAACGGAACTTACAAATACGTCAAACTTTGCATAGAGATCAATGATTTGGCCGCCTTCGTCAACAACAGGTAGAGCGGAAATGCGTTTCTCGACGAAAAGATTAATTGCCGTTATCAGAGTTGTAGCCCGAGTCACCTTCGAAAGAAAAGAAAAATAAACCTCCTCGATGAATACTCAAATGATACAATGAACACGTGATCTACAATTAGCTCAGATCTAATGTATTGTGTATTGGACACTGTCTTTGTTATCAAATTCCAGCATATAGGAGCAGCTCTCTAACTCAGTCCTCTAGAAATTATTATTCATGAGTGGTGCATACAGTTGAAGCATAAATGTAACATGTGTGGCCAGTTTGAGGATAAACTTCAGAAGTTGACAATTTCCATCTGGTAGATGTGATTTGATACATCCAATGCAGCCAAACATAACATGGCTGCTTGCAACAAAGTATCCGCTAATTGAATAGTTTAAACATTTTGCACAGGTTAAGGTATGACAAACTTTGAAATATATTTAGGTTAGACTGCATACACCTGTTTTATAAGGAAAACAAGACTGATGGACTGCCACACTTGTCCAAAGAATCCCTGGCCTCAACAACCTCCGACCCCTTCTTGCCCGACTGGAAACCATATCAGACATATGTGAAAGCTTTGTGTCTGTGCTAATGGACACATGCCACTTTATAACTGTAATTTGAACATATATTAATAAATGCCAAGTTCACAAAGGCGAACGGACAGGCGGTCAATACAGGTGCATGGTACTTAGACTGTGCCAGTTAGACTATAGTAAGTAAATCTTTGACGGTGCATTTTTGATTCACTATTATATGTAGTGGTGACATTGTAACCTCAAAACTTCATGTCGGCACGGGTAAAACTGGGTATACCCATACCCGTGATGCCCCTATCCATACCTGACCAGTGAAATGCATACCCGACCAGCGGGTAGCCGGGTACGGGTCAGGTAAGCCCACAGATTTACCCTAAATCACAGCTAAACGTAACTAAAGATACATCGATTAACAAACTACTTTTAAGCAGTTTAGATTTAACAAAATGGTACCAAGAAAGGAAGTCCTCTCTTGTGAAGAGTTGACTTGAATACTGATGTGACAAATGCATGGATTTGATAAAACATTTGCCATTTTTTGTCACTGCTTTCCAAAAATTGGATTTGTTGTAGGAAATTTACAAGTAGCAAGAAAGTGAACAGCAAAGATAATTATCTTTGCTACTTTCTTGCTGATTAACTTAATATATCTTTGCTGTTCACTTTCTTGCTGATTAACTTAATATATCTTTGCTGTTCACTTTCTTGCTGATTAACTTAATATATCTTTGCTGTTCACTTTCTTGCTGAACAACTTAATATATCTTTGACTTTCTTGCTGAATTAATATATCTTTGCTGTTCACTTTCTTGCTGATTAACTTAATATATCTTTGCTGTTCACTTTCTTGCTGATTAACTTAATATATCTTTGCTGTTCACTTTCTTGCTGATATTAATCTTTGCTGTTCACTTTCTTGCTGATTAACTTGTACTGTAATTTCCTACTACAAATCATACCAATTTTTGGAAAGCAGCGACATATTATGGGTTTAATTAATTGACAAATAAGAAGTTTTAAACTTTAAAACTTACCTTAACAACATCCCTGTACGTCCCAAGTTTAAGTTCATCAAGACTCTTTGACATAAAATTTGGCTGTGGTAGATTATATATCTGTAAAAAATAATTTGTATGTTCATCATAACTGTCATTGCATTTGTCACTGCTCCATCATCATGCTATGCTTGCATGTATGTAACTGTTCTTTATATAGCACCTATAAAAACATCAACAATTACAGCCAAGACATGGCTGCCTGTCTTGGTAAGCATTCACCGCTAGCCCAACTAACCGAAGGAATCTGGGACTACAAGTCTGGAAAATTTATATGTTCACATATTGCAGATGTACATATATAAAAACCTAAAACTTTTGAAAAGTGAACCACCACAGAGTCAGAACCAAGCATCGAAGTCAGACATAGTAATAGAAAAGCGATAAAACAATTAAAATAAATACTTGAATAAGTTGCAAAAAGGTTAGGACATAGCTTAAAATTTGAAAAGTGGTTTGATTTTGAAATGGACCATGGTCAGATGTCTTGTATCGACTTCAAAGGACAAGAACGATTTGGCCAGCATCATAGTTAATATTAACAGTGTTAATAATTTTTTATATTAGGCAAATTAAAACTGCTATGAGGTAGCAAAAAATATATAATGGTAGAAAACACAATGGTCTTGCGACAGTAAGACATGTCATAATGAAATATCATTCCTGTCAGTGGTTCTTGTTCATACTTCTTTAATGGCAGCTACACTAGATAGTTAGTTCTCAAGTGTTTTAGTGCATTTCCTTTGTTTTATAGCATGCCAAAACTGGAATATCTTTTCATTACATGATTTAATTGAGTGTTTGTTGAGTTGATACAGTTTACCATAAATTGATTGAACTATCTGCAAGCCGTTTATGCACTACATTAAAATTTGTCCAGCTGGCTACAAATAGCAGTGCATCAGAACCCCAACTCTCAATATTATGCTCAAAGGTCATGTCTAAAATTGGATGGCAGGACGACTTCGGGTTTCTGGCATGTAAAAAACATGCAAAGGCTCAACTTAATGAAGCTAAAGGTCTGTTTAATTATTCACAGCTTAAGATTTTACTGGAAGTGTACTTCTATGTCTTATAATTATATTATAATAAAATACAGCCCGTAAAAACAAAGTTTTTTACAATATCCATCTAGTATCCTATAATGCGTCTTATGAAGCAGTTACCTCTACAAATATATAGTCCGCTGTTCATTTTACGACATAGCGTGCGTTTAATCAGGCAGCGTCCGTTTTTGTTGCGGCCAATCACAACGCTGGCCAATGACAACGCTGCGTATCGGAAAAGGGGATTCCCCGATTCGAAAAGTTGAGTCCCCGATTCTATAAGCTAGCCTTTTTGGGGAGCTGAAATTTTTATAGAATGAAATGTCTGCGAGGTCGAGTCTATCTGCCAAGTTTCACGACGATTGAATGATTGTAAGTGATCGAATGAGTCATCGCAAGATTTGACTTTTTAGCCTGTGGCTCAAACATAGTTACATAGTTACATTCAAGATTTCCGTAAGTTAAACTAGATGGATAAAAAGGTGTCAAGATTGTAGTTCACAACTAACACAGTTCATCTGCATCATAGTTATCATGGAAACACCCATTCTAATAATAGCTGCCAATGAGAAAATAATTTTAACAAAACTGTGTAAAACATCTAGTCATTTTCTTGACATTAATGAAGAATATATTGAACATAATACTACCGGTATATGTAAACACTATAGGCTTAAATTGAATTGTTTCCAATATTCATGTGCATAGATTTATTCAGGGCTACATTATATATGTGATATTTCAATATTTATCATAAAATGCTGTAACAATAATATATATTGCATCAACTCTGGGTATACGATTCCTTAAACTGATCTGTTCTGCCCAAGTTTCCTACATCAATATCAAACTTATTAAACTACTACTGGTAATAGTAAAAATTACACTACAGAAACAGTAAATCTGTAGAATTAAATGAGTGTCAAGGCTCTGCTCATCTGTAATACTGAATATTAATATAAAAAGTGTTTATCTTCTTAATTTGATTATCCCAATATGATGCTGGTCACACTTCGGCCACTGGCATGTTAGATGAAGCATGTTTTCTGATAGCAACTTATATGCAGATCAATGCATTTTCTCACTTTTCGAGCCCAAACATTAGGTGGCAACTTAAGCTCTCAGGCAACTTTACTCCAATATAAACAGTAGTTAAAAGCATCTAATACACAAACAACTCTCACGCCTAGATAACAGAAGACATAACTAGTAACGTAACTACTAACAGTTACTATTAACAAGTAACTACTACCGGTAACTACTAACAAGTAACTACTAACAGGTAATTCCAAGGTCAATAGTGATGGACAACTAGGCTAACTAGCATTTTAGTAATCTGCAGTTTTACTAGCGAATGACCGTCAGTTAATGCTTTGTACATAAAATGGCATTACAGAAGTTTCTCATAATTGCAAGCCATAAGTGTATGTATGTACATACGTATGCAAAAACATACATTGGACATGGTCCCTTTACGTGGCTGTTTCAGCAAGTACACATCTGACAGTAGAACTGTGTATTGCCTTTACTGATTCAATGTACAAAATCAGCATAAATTAATAATTCTGAGCACAGTCAAACTTAATTTTCATTTAGGACCAAGACCATACCTAATAATATAAAAATTATTGTAAAGCTAATAAATATTCCCAAAACAGTTACTCACGTAAATATAAAGGAAGCGCAAAATGCGCTTATGAGTAAGTATGAACAGGACATTTCCAGCGGTTGCATCTACAACTGGAAGTCGGTGAACTTTATAGAGGCAGAGAGTCTGAACGGCCTCAAAGAGACTGGCCTCTGGAGAAATGGATACGATCGGTCGAGTGTATTCGTGCAGCTCCTCTGTAAAACAAAGCACACACACACATACATACTCTGAGAATGACAGACAGCCAAGCAGAAAGAGACAGGAAGACAAACAGAGGACTGAAAGATAGGTAGAGAACTTAAAAGCAAGGGCTGTATGGTCCTCAACATCAGTCTTGGGACATGTGTTTGATGTCTTAGCTACATTCCTGGTCTTGGGGCAGCCTCGGTCTTGAGGACCATGTCTTGGCTTTCTAGAAACTATTGAAGCAAGTGTTCTGTCTTGAACAAGCGGTCTCAGCAAATATTGTGCAAACTCTCTTGTGTTTTTGTGCCGTAAAATTGGCCTATTCCGATATGAACTGATAATTCAGAAGTCAGAGATGTAATCACACTGGAAGTGCTGAAAATCGATCTTTCTTGTAAGCTGATGTCAAGTGAGCAGCTCTACCTTTATAATAACCCATTAGTACATTACGTTTATCAAAATTGGGTTGAAATCAGCATACAACAGCCAGTTTCTGGTGCATTTTAGTATACCAAACAGTCTTAGTCTTGGGGTGTCTTGCAACTAATGTCAATTGTAAAACCTCAACCTATTCAAAGAAATGACAGTTTTCACTTTTTGGCATCAAAAACAGCCATCGGTATTTAAACAGTGCTATATCAATATCAAACATACATGGACTTATGCACAGAAGTGACTTGTAAATGATGACACAGAGCAGCGTTTCTCAAAGTGTGTTCCGTGGAATTCTACGGTTCCAAGAGGGAAAGACAAGCGTTCTGTTGAGAAATTGGATAAGTGTTTTTTAATGTGTTGCTACACTACAAATCAGATTCTGAGCTGCAGACAAGGGTTTCTTGGGAAAACTTCACTTAAAATAATTTTTTCTAATCTATATTTTATTATAAAACTGTATATACCCGATAACTGTTAATAATATTAAACTTACATATTAATATTAGTCTGCTTTGCAGACACCATGCATGTATGTTACAATATGTTTTATTTAGGTCGGGGTTCCGTCAAAAATCGTTCTGATCAACAGGTTTCTATGGCTAAAAAGATTGGGATTGGAAACACTGATATAGAGTAAGCAAAACTGTGAATCTAACCTCTCCAAGTCACTATCTTGTGTTCTTCTAACTGACTTACAAAACCCTGGTCAACATAAACATATCAGACATCATAATATTATAATATTCACATAATATTTATATTTACATACAATATTATGCAGCATTATTTTAACTTCACGACTCAAGTGGAATTTGTTTTGGGCAGCCTGAATGAGTGTCTGCTAGTACAAGAACGGAACAAATTTTCTCCAGTGTTACGGAAATTCTAAGCAACATGGTGAAGTCTTTTGAAAAATCGAAATAAATAAATCTTATAATACCTTAAGTAGGTAGTTAACTTTCATGTGAAACCTGACAGATATAGATGATTTGGACTCAGCAAACTGCTCAATATTTACTGAAGGAATTTAAGCTTTTATTGCAAATTCACCTATGTTGTGAAAGATTTGGTATCTGATATGAGATTTAAATTTCAGAATTAGTTATTTTGTAGTTTAAGACCCAAATCAGGGCTAAGAGATTTCTATATCTGCGACAAAGACCTAATATTGGGATTTGTCCAATGTTACTGCTGTTAAAGAAATAACAAAGACATAAAAGACATAAATGACAGCATTGTGTCTCAATCTACCAACCTACAAAAACTACTTCTGGTGCCCTGCCTGCATCTGTAAATAGCTATGCCGCTAATGGTACTTACTTGTGATGATGGCGATTTGTAATACTTCTGCAGAATCTTAATGAAATCAGTGATGGTCAGCATACCTGCCAACAAACGAAAAAGATACAAACAGTTCATCCATACTAAGTTTCTCTGTCATGCACTAGTCAAGCACTTACTCAGTTTTTTTTAAATATATAAATAATCAAAACAAGAAGACAGTCAAGACACAGTGGTACAGTAATGTGTTGGTCTATCACCTCTGAAAACCGAGTCCAAATCCTGGGTACCTCGAGCAGAAGAAACATAGGCTGAACAAAATTTAGAGGGTTTCCAATGGACATGGTCGCCAAGCTAAAGTTTTTTTGTATTTTTAAAAGTTTAACACATTTAATATTGCATATAAAAATTTTTCAGCAATTTCTTTCTGGGGCTTGAACCCATAAACCCCCTAAATACGCGCATAACCTCGGATGTAACTGACCAGACCTTCATCTAGTTGCCTGTTCTGCAGAGTTTGTGTCACTACTGTTTATTTTTTCATTCTATGTTTTATATTGCTTCTTAAATAATAATTTTCCTTCTTATTTATTGGTTATTTCACCAAAGACATTACAAACAATGTATTGATTAAAAGTGGCAGTTTAATATTTGTTTGTGAAACCCTTGAAATTCAAGCGCTGCACTGCCGAGCAGTCAGCAAATACTTAATATACATACAGTAGATCAAAGTTTTCCATCTGCTGTCCAACCTGCCCTCTCAGGACGTCTTCTTTAACTAATTTCTTCCTCTATGACTCACTAACTGTACAATGTATCGTTCATCGCATCACGCTTCCTTCCTCTGGTGTCTGTGCATGACCGTTTCCCATCAGAAGAAATAATGTTACTAACCCACAAAGTTTCTCTGTGCTGCATCCCAAAGCGGAGCCGACCGAAGTCCATTATAGATGAGAGCAAAGAAAGCTTTCTTCACCTGTAACAACAAATATTAAAGTAAGTTTCTAAAAGAAACAGAAAGGAAAAAGCTAACACAGGTTAAAGTACTTAAATAATGTAACAAATATTACACATTATAAAACTCTTTAATTTCGAAAGTGCACACCATAGCAGTGTTATTTCAGTTAGGCCAAAACAAAATAATGGTGTGTTTCCGGTAACCCGACCGACCCACTTTTTTAGGCCCGACTGGGAAAATTTTGTGAAAAAATTTTGTTTGAAAAAATTAATTTTTCGGAAAAAATTTTTTTTTAAATTTTTTCAAATTTTTTTTTTTATTGACACATGAATTTAACCTTTGCGTACCAGAGGTGCAGATTTGCAACATTGATAACACTGCTTTCCTTGCCAGAGGTATGTAAATAAGGGCACCGTTAATTATCTATGCAAAATTGGCCTTAGCAAGGTGAAATATGATGACGATATATTCGTTTATTTTTATACAACGATACAGCATTGCATAAAATTATTTTACAAAATAAAATTTTTTTCCTACCTACCTACCCATTTTTTAAAACCACTGTTACCAGAAACACACCTATATTTTTTGGCCGTATGGTTTTCAGTTACAGTTACAGTTATCAATGATTTAGCTAATTCATATTTCTGAAATGTTGTTCTAGGTGTCCCTAGTTAGCGGGATCTTGATCCCTTTTGGGACTCCTCTTGCGGCCAATCCTGATACTTTATGTTGAAATGTTATGTGTTTTTCATTTGGCTTCAATAAAAGAGATTTGATTGATTGATTGATTATAGTTATTTAATTTATGATTTTCCAGTTAAAGTTATAGTTACAGTTAACTGAAATCAGATATTTCAGTTTCAGTTATTTTGTTTATTTTTCAGTTACAGTTTCAGTTATTTGTCTTTATTTTTCAGTTATAGCATCGGTTATTTTTTCACAAGTCATGACTAATGAAACACTGACCACAAGTATTCTGAACAGTTACCACAAATATTTACACAGCAAATCAATGCGATTTAACGTATTGTCGGTTTACTTTAAGGAAAACACGACGTTCCAGATTAACACTTGCTCTGTTCCGACAATTAGCGCGCCACACTCGTGGTTTTCAACGTCCTTGCCAGCAACGGTGTGAACACAACATCGACTTTTGTCGTCTGCGGCTTCGTAAACAAAATGTTCCCACATGCCACTTTCTACTTTTCGACCACTACTTGGCTTAAACATTATTCTCGTAGTCGTGGATTGTTTTACGAATTTACGGTTTAGCGCCAACGACAACACAACGAAAGGAAAAGGAACCGGAAGTGAAACGAACATAGAAAACTGAAAAGTAACCAGAAGTGAAACTAGCATAGAAAACTGAAAAGGAACCAGAAGTGAAGCTAGCATAGAAAAACTGAAAAGAAACCAGAAGTGAAATGAGTATAGAAAACTGACCGTAGACTAGAGTAGGATTACCATTCAAAAAGTAAGTAAGAAAAACACTCATGTTTTATTTTTCATTTAACTTTTGTTATTTTTCAGTTATACAGTTTTCTTTTTTCAGTTACTATTACAGTTTCAGTTATTCAGTATTTTTCAGTTTCAGTTACAGTTAACTGCAAGACATTTTTCAGTTATTTTGCTATTTCAGTTACAGTTACAGTTAATAGAAATAACACTGCACCATAGGCACAACATGCATGTTGATGCAACTTGTGTATTGATTTGCAAAAAACTTCTGCTATTTTTGCATTAACTTCAAGTAATGGGAGACTTAGACTGGAACATATTGGTTATCGTATACTCAAACATGAGCAGAGTTGCAGACAGAGAGATGTAATGCGAGCAAAACACAATCAAATGATATGAATTCATTTTTTTTTGAGTCTACACAGATTTACAACACTTACCTTCTATTATGGCAGGTGCATCTCAGCAAAAATAAGATCAAGTCTCCAAAATCTGCGTCATGAAAGGCGCAAGACAATAAAGTGAAGTGCACCATACTTACTCCAAGCTGCGTATCAAAGACAAGCAGTTTTGAACTTGTTGGAATCAGGTCATAGCAGTTGTGTGCTGTCATAAATTTTGTAAAAACCAGTTCTTCATTGTCATCTGAAAAAGACAATCACCACTAATTAATTAAAACTGAAGCAAATGACCTGTAAGTCATTTGAGAAAGTGACTAACCTGAAATCACAAGTAAAAAGTAATTCCATAGAACCAGTAAACTTCTTACTAACAAATTTTCTGCTCTGCAGCATGTATCTTTCTTTCAATAAGACACTGTCATGCAAAAATGGCAAAATACTTTGCAAAATCAATACATTAGATTACATTAGACTGTCAGTGGAGTAGCGGCTCTAATGTGCTGTCCAATTGAAACATTATGGGTCATCCTCCGTGGGAAAATACATTTTAATATCTTTCCTTTCTATTCACCTTTTCAGCACTGCTGATAATGGACAACAGTACTCCAAAATTTGTTAAGGTTCATACATAAGTTACTCTCTGCAATAACACACATCACCAAAAGTTCACATAAAAAAGTGTAACTTACAGCCTAAAAAATAGTATGTGTGTTACAGCATTAAGCAACTCCAAACGGCTGGGCCAGATGAAACATAAAAATATAATTCATGACAGACATTAATTGAGATTCTTCATCTGGCACTGCATACAAGTTACAATTAGGCACATAATGAGAATGGCCTCAAAAGAATGGAAAACAATAGACTTAAAAAGCATGATTTACATGATGCATTGCATAAAAATAAGCTCATCACACGTTAACAAGCAGAACTATCCAAAGAATTCTAACAGAGAAATGTAATGAAATTGTAGGATTCAAATAGAAATTGGCTTCTAACCTAAATCGTCCATTGCCAAATTACTGTCCTCGTCCTCATTTCCATTCTGAAATAAGTGAGAAATTTAAAACATTTAGTAATCATTACTAACTTGCCAATTACAAGAAAATCAACAGAGGTATCAACCCAGGTAAAGTTAATAGTTAATGATAAAATTATGTTAATTAAGAAATATATTTCATATGATTAAAACACAAATATTTATAAATAAGAACCACAAGTTAATTATCAATCTAAATGTTTTAGGCTATTTTTTAAATTTTTTAAGGAAAGAAGCAGAAAGAACTTTGCAAGAGTGAGAATCTAACAACGCAAGAACTGAATTCTGTGCCAATGGTCAACACTAACAAAGATATGTTCTAAATTTCAGGTCACATACATGTGAACTCAATATTATGCTGACTAGTCAGCAAGTTTTAATCAAACCAATAAGTCATTCAGTTGTTTACTTGGTTTTGCATGTGCTGATCATGTACTAGCGGTTATTCATTGTGCCTACCTGACACGCAGTGATAACATGTCTTGGCTTGCATCAAAATCCCTGAGGGTGGTATGGCATGCAACTTATAATGTGGTTCTTGCACGGGAAACGATCAAGCCTACATTGTGCAGTGACAGCAAATTTTGGAAAACCCAAAGTTGCATAATAGCAAAGTTTGGAAAACCTGTGCTTCTGCAATAGTCATGGACCACTATAGTATAGTCTGATCTGGTGTGCTGTATTGGTGGACAAGAGACTAATAATTATAAGGGGCAGTTCCAAATGCACTATGCACTGCTGAGAGCATGGGGCAGTTCAAAATGCACTGCTGAGAGCATGAAAAAGATTTTGTACAGACTTTGTCTTGTGCCAAGTTGAAAGTTTTAGTTACAAATGTCAAGCGCTGATATATTCTTGTGTGTACAGATAGTTATACTGAAGTCAGAAGTACTGCTCTCATTGAAGTGCCTGTTAGGTAATTACATGTAACAAAATCAAAGACCTTGTACTTTTAATATCTCAATTTCACGCCATGCCACAAACTGGGCCAGTCAACGGTTCGAAGGCTACTGGTTAACGATTGACACTTGGAAGACGTCAACAATGTCAACATCACATATTGTACAAGTTTATTTTGTCTTGCACTACAATATTTATAAAATGTAACCTAATCTGCCATAAACTAAACTAAACTAAACATATCTCAATTCTTATACAGTTCCATTATCATCATCAATGCTCCCTTTAAACGTTTTTGCAATGCAGTAACTTTGGAACCTTTGTGCTAGACTTCTAGTCTTTGCTAGACTGCACAATTATAGACCTAAACTAAAAAGCTCTCTGATCATATAATAGCTAGTGTTGCAAAAACACCTTATTGGGTCTACAGAGTAAGCATTTTTTTAAATTGGTGCTGTTGACTGGAATTTAGTTGCATCATTTAATTCTGTATGTTCCACTGGGTGCCAGTGTTAATAAAGACTTCAACATAAGGTTAACATGAACCATATGGAGCATAAAAGAGTTCTTCTTACTTAACACATCTGTGACATTCCATGGAACAAAATCCATCTGCAGGAATGGTGGGGTTAGAGATTGAGCATTTGGGGATGGTGGAGGAATAGGAACAATATGGAGGCTGGAGCAATGGAGATGGGAGAGGACCAAGTTAAAGCTCAAATGTGGGGTATAGACAGGTACAGATTCTCCTCCTGCATCACTGTTTTCGGAACTAAGCGCTTCAAGAGCGCTTGACAAATATATCCAGTTGATAGCACCTTCCTAATACAGTAACTGAAAGAGTCCAGGTCTATCCAAAATCAATGCAGTCAATGTCCATGTAAGTGATACCCCAAAACCTCACAAACACATTCATACAATTAGACATTATCACCCCACCATAGCTTGTTTTACTGGCAATACTGGTCTAGTACAAGAACCGAATTCCAAATTCCCGTTCACTAGTATTATGACAGCATATTCATCTAAACTGCAGCGAATTTTTTTACATACACCATCACCAATACATTTAAATACGTTGTTATTTGTTGTTGCTCATTGTTTACTTGACCCCTGTTGCTTAGCAACTGAGTGACCTAAACTGATTCAGCATCATTCACTTCGTTCCTGCAATCCTGGGAAAGACAACACGAGTCACTGCAGGTAAACAAATAGAAACTTATGAATGTGAGAGTGTAGATCAGAACTGGAGTAAGCAAAAACGAATTTAGTGAAATTATATTTCATTCCTTTATTGGCATATGAAATAGCAAATCCAAAGTTCGTTTTAAGGGAAAAGAAGATAGTGCTAGCAAAACGAATAATGAAGAATTCTTCACTCACCTGGTTTGTCGGTCCTTCTCGATCTTTCCAGATAATCATGTGATGCGACTCAGTTCCTGTTAAAAAAGAATTATTTTTAAGTCAAAACACAGATTATAAATTTTACTTACTGTAGAACTGACACTTTAGCACAACCATTCTCACTTTCACATTTTTACTGCAGAATATAGCCATAACGTTTTTTCTCTAATATATGAGCTATCATTATTACCTCTTTATTGTGAAAGTTCTTATACTGTTTACATAGAGATGTCAAAAGTTTGGTAAATAGGGCAGAGGTATTCACACCATACCAAGTGGGTGCAGACTACACCCCACATTACATAACAAAGCAATTCTCCTGTGGGCCACAAGTGATTCATTATGTGTACTTAGGCCTGCTTCAAGGTTAGCTTAGCAGTCACCTTACTCCCAAGGCCACCATAGCTTACCAGTGCACTAATATCTACTGTTGCTAACAGCCTACAGAAACTTGTTATTCTATATAGGCTACTGATCCAGGACTGCTCATTTCAATCTGATACTTCCAACCCCCATGGCCAGTGTTGTAAAGTAACGAAGTAAAAGTAACGCGTTACTGTACTTAAGTAAAAGTTTCAGTACTTTTACTTGTAACGAAGTAGTACAAAACGGAAATACTTTTACTTGTAACGAAGTAACATTTAAACCATTTTTCGGTACTTTTACTTCGTTACAATTTACGTAATATTCGTTACCTCGTTCGTTACTATGAATTGCGCTATAACATTATTTTAACAAAGGGAGAGGCTGAAAGAGCTAATATCGCAGCACGAGCACCATTGGAAATCTATTCATAGACTCTGGCAATTTGTAACGGTGACCAATAGACAAGCTTCAACCAAAACATGTGACTTGTGGCGGTTGTTCCTGCGCAGCTTGGAAAATAGTGTGAAATTGTCTTACGAAAACGTGGACATTGTTTACACATTTGTTAAATTTTTCCCTAAGCTCTTTCAATTATCCGTTTAGAGTTTCGAACATCCATGGCCATATATATGCAAATGACTGCAGATGTTTACGATGAAGATGATGCCGCAGAATTCTTTACGAGAAACAATAAAATTTTGTACAGCATTGCAGCCTGGCCTAGTTTGAAGGAACTAGGCCTATTTAATAGATTGAGTAGGCCTACTCCAATTTCGTGCAAGTGCAGCTGTTAGACTCCTTTTCTTTAGCTGTGCCAGTTTAACAATAATAAACAAATAAACGCTCTAGATTGAATGCATTTTGAGAAATTAGTCTTCTTGGAAATAAAAAAATTAGGTCCAATTAAGACTCAGTAATTTTACTTTTTACTTAAAAAGTATTATTTGGAAAGAATACTTTTTACTTTTATGAAAGTAACGTTTTTGACGAGTACTTTTTACTTTTACTTAAGTAAGTAAAGTCCTATTTACTTTTACTTTTACTTAAGTACATTTGCCCGATACTTTTAACAACACTGCCCATGACTTCCCAGGCACAAATAACTGCATTATTAAGCTATGAGCCCATGACTATTGCAGCAATGGGCCTAAAATGATTACCCTTCTGAGGCGGATTTCAGACATACAATTCACAGCCTGGGTAACTGGGTGCCACTCTTGGGATGGGTGCCTGAGTGTTCAGGTACATGACGACAGACCTATATAATTCTAATAATTTCCTTCTGCACATCATGAAACAATTTACTTGCCTGACATGCAATGCTGTGCTGTTTTTGTTAAATCTGCTTAGCATTTAAATTCAATGACATGTGGGGCGCGGTGGTGTAGGGGTATGTTCGGTGCCTTGCAGCCAGAGGGTTGCGGGTTCGAATCCACCTCAAGGGGGTATATTTGGTGCTTTGCAGCCGGAGGGTTGCGGGTTCGAATCCACCTCAAACGCCGCCGCGTAGGGACCCTGGGCAAGTCCTTCACTCGCAATTGCTCATGCGCTTCGGCGTGAAACTCCGATTCAGTGTCCGCGCTGTATTCGGGGCGCCTCTGAGTAGAAATCTTGAAGGGCGCTATATAAATATCTGAAATGAAATGAAATGAAAATGAATGAATGAAAGCTAAAGGTCATCATTTCTGTCAGCGCAATTGAACACCTAAAATTGCTTAAAATTATTGAGTGTTCGGCATCTGTATTTCCACATCTAGTGCTTAGGCCAAAAAAAAAATAATGGTGTGTTTCCGGTAACAGAGTTAAAAAAAACTGGGTAGGTAGGTAGGAAAATAATTTTATTTTGGTAAAATAATTTTATGCAGTGATTTCCCAAAATTATGCCACTGCCCATTTATGCACAGCGGTACATGCTGTACCAAAGTATGTATTTTCTATGCGAGTATTAAAAATGACTATTTGCAGAATGTACCTACAAACTGCTGTAGAAAACAATCTTATTTATTTCAAATAAATAAGATTGTCAAATTACCGTGAGAAAATCCACCACTTTTGGGTCTATTACCTCCCTCTCCCAAACTCCACACTTTAGCCCTTTTATTGCTGTAATTTACGGCACCATTATTTCCATTGAAAGACCGCTAGTTTCCGAATGTCTCTGCTTTAGTGAATGCACCTATAATGTCGCGATTCTGCATCTCCGGCATGCAAAGGCTTAATGTATGTGAAGTAAAAAAAATTTTTTTTAAATTTTCCGTAAAAAAAATTTTTTTAACAAAATTTTCCGTAAAAAATTTTTTACAAAATTTTCCGAGTCGCGGCAAAAAATTGACTCGGTCGCGTTACCGGAAACACACCATTATTTTGTTTTGGCCTTATATCTCTGCAGTTTTGTGCAATTCTGATGCCTATTCAAAACTGTGTTACCACCGATCACTGGTGACAGTATACAAAACAGATGATTCATTGTATGGCGGCATCCAACTGTGCTACATGTGTCATCTGTAGCCAAGTCCAAACAGCACTTGTCCATGTTGCAGTGGTTACCTTTAGCCAGCTTTCTAGAAATTCCTCAAAACACCACAGACCCAGAAGTATGGCATGGGGACCAATCTCTGGATGCACTCTTCAGAACTGTCAACCTTAGAATGTTTTGCCACTGAGCATCACCCTATGCTGTAAGTGCTTGCTCAGTGTAATACTCTATTTAAAACAATCCCGATCAGGGACTCTGGACAGGCTATTGCTGGTTTTCTAGATGTCTGAAAAAGACTGCCACTAAAGATACATACATCATTTAAATTATCAAAGCATTATTCGGTTTTCTGTAAGTAGCAACCACATAATTACTAGCACACAGTCAAATTGGCTGCTTAGTTTCTTTCGTTAACACTTGTAATGCTGGCAGGTGCGACAGAGTTGAGACAAACTGAGCTTGGTTAGTCCTGGAGTGGAAGAATATCTGTGGAATGCCACGCCACTTAGCGCCCACTCATCCTTCTATTCTTTATTGGCCAGTAACGAAGCACCAAAGTAATTTAAAAGGTAAAAAACTGTGGTTGGATTGTTTTGGTAATTTTGAGAATCAGCTGAAGCATTCTTCAACTTCAAGATCACGCTTCCGAGAAGTTCCGATAGGTGTGTAAACAAACAAGTGCGTTCTACCTTTTAACTTTTTCACACAAGCTTCAAATGTGCTGACATCTGCACGCAAGTTATAGCAACAACATAATAATAATAATTTAAGACATAATATGTCTTAAATTATTATTATATGTTGTCATATTTTCAATTCTGGATAATTGAAATATTATTTCAATTATAAAATTAGCACTTAAAGCAATATTATATAAAGCGCCAAGAAGTACGTTTGTCATCTGTAATCGTCGGAGGGTCCATCATCTGTTTGTCGCTTGATTTCTGTGGCTGTGTAGACATTTCTCGGTTTACTATCCTTGGCACGCGAATTAATGAATAAATCGACTTTTTAATTGATGAGAAGTTGTTAAAACATTAAAATCTTTAAAATTATGTCCACACGTTAGTTAAAACCAACGACCTGGTTAAAACAACAACAACTTAGACTTCGCTACTTTCACGCTTCCGGTTGCTGCCGAAATCTAATGCGTTATAATTTACTCCCGCTCTTTTCTAAAGCGCCTATCAAACAAAGCGCAGGGCATCAGCTTATTCACGAGTGCTTTGTTGTGTCCATGGTCGTGTCAGAGGGGTTTTCAAATGATATCAGAAGGAAATCCAAGTCTGGTGCCAGTGAGTCCAGTGAGAGTGGGCAAAGGAACTGCTGCGAGTGTAATTAAGCTAGTTTAGGTCGATAAGAATTGGCAGGCTGCAGAGGATGAGAGATGAGTCGGGGTTGGAATTCTTGAAGATACGACTATAGTTTCAAGTGGATGCATGAGGGGTGATAGGCATAGGAGCCTGAGGCAGATGATGGCGGGTGAGTGGCAATAATGATGAAAGAATCGAACATTTTCAGAATTCAGGAGAGATCGTTCCAGAATCGTGGTGCAGTAGGTACGTGTGGTGTACACGTGTGGCACGGTGGCCGATTGGTTTGAGTGCTCGGCCTGTAGCCTATAGGCTACGCGGAGAGTACGGGTTCGAGCCTCGCCCGATCGAGACAGTTACTGTGTGGGGGCATTGATCGAGCAAGTCCTTAATTCACTCACAGTTGCTCAGCGCCATCGATGCTCTGTCGTATGGTCGTGTGCACTTCTTTTGGAAGGAAGGCTATATCAAATACAATTGTATTTTATTGTATATAGTGTATATGGCTCAGTTGAGGATGGGTGGTAGTGTCGCGACCACTCGCACTGTTTAGAGGACATAATTATCTAATCCAGGGTGTCGGGTATTCGAGTTCAAACCCAGATCGCTGCCATAAAAAATTGTGTCATTATCCTAGGCTCTTTCTCCACAGGCAAGTAGGCCTAATAGTGGGGCGGCCTGGTGCAAAATATGGACGAATTGCTCACTGAAAGACAGAAGCATGAAATTTGGTACACGGTAGCAACATACCATGAGAAAAATTTTTGGCTATAGGGCCATCGCAGATTTGCTCCCTGACCTCAATGGCAGCCATTTTTCAAAATGGCCGACCGAAGTTGAGATTTTCCAATATCTCAGCTTCTAGTTCACTTAGAATCGTAATCCTGGTGTCTAAACATACATACTTAGGGACAAGCATTCCAACAGAACCAATTGCAAACACTTATCTACACGATATTGGCAGCCATTTTCCAAAATGGCCGACCAAACGAGATTTTCCAATATCTCAGCTTCTAGTTCACTTAGAATCGTGATCCTGGTGTCTAAACATACATACTTAGGGGCAAGAATTCCAATAGAACCAATTGCAAACATTTATCTACACAAGATTGGCTGCCATGGACTTCACGTTTGGGGACCGTGGCGATCCCCTAATTTCAAATACCAACTGTGATAGGCTCACCACGAGTCAACTATAACAACTTGCCTCTCTTCAGTCGTCCACCTGTACAGGACATGTCAAGAGCAAAGCACCAGCTGTCATCTGTGAAGAGTGACTGTTCACTTTTCTCCAGGCTGTACATCTCCTGTCAGACACGTGAAGGAGACCTTGACGAATTCTTTGCACACGAGAATCAAGCATGCCCAACATCACTCTCGAATATTGGCAAATTGCGGCTAGGAACCATGTAAGACATTGTGAGCTGCCTAGAAGAGCTGGTTCCCACTTCAACAGATGACGCCATTCCAGATATCCACCCAGACCCTTCACTGGACGTACCTAGTGTTGATGCTGTTATCCTGGATGGAGCAGACATAGTCAACATGCTCAAGCCTGGCACTGCATCCACCTTCTCAGATCATGCCTCCCATATCTTCTTGCCCTACATCACAAGACAGCTAGAGCATGTGCACAGGGTCGATGTGGTATGGGATGAATATGTGCATGGCAGCTTGAAGACATACACACGCAGTGTGAGGGGTAAGGGAAGCCGAAGGCGAGTGGAATCTTCCAATGCCCTACCTAGAAACTGGCAGGAATTTCTAAGAAACGACGAAAACAAGTCAAGAGTTGTTTTGTTTTTTGAGCCTGCAAATAGCGAAACTTAAAACAGACACAGAAAGACAGATCATCGCCACATACCACAAGGACGTGCTCTGTACTCAGCCAAGGGACACAACTGGACTTGCTCCTTGTACTCAGGAGGAAGCCGATACAAGGGCACAGATGTATGAGGCTGTTTCCTGTATGTCTCAGATGCTGCCAAACACGGCTATCGTAAAGTAATGATCCGCACTGTTGACTCTGACGTGTTGGTGTTAGCCATAGCAGCAATTCAGCAGCTCAGCATTGACGAACTGTGGGTTGGTTTTGCCTCCGGAAAAAGCTTCAGATACCTACCAACCCATGAGATGGCACACGTGATCTCGGTCCAGAGAAGTGTGTGTCGAATATGGGCAAATTGCGGCTAGGAACCATGCTTCCTACACACATTTAGCGGATGTGACACAGTATCATCCTTTGCTGGCCGCGGACAAAGGACTGTGTGGGACATTTGGAAGACATTCAACGACGTAACCCCAGCCTTCTGTACCTTAGCATCAACTCCCAGCTCTGTTGAGGGTCAGCTCGATGTACTGGAGCGCTTTGTAGTTCTTCTGTATGACCGTGCGAGCAGTGAGGAGAAAGTGAATTCTCACAGAAAGACAGACCAATGGATGGCCTTCCACCAACTCAAGCTGCACTTGTGGAACACACAAAGAGAGCTGCCTACCAGGCAGGTCATGTCTGGGCACAGATGTTTGAGGCTGTTCCCAAGCTACCTTGTCCTGGCGAATGGGGGTGGCTGCACACGATCGAAGGAGTCTGGGAAGTGAAGTGGACAACACTCTCAGAAGGTTCTCATGCCTGTTCTGAACTGCTCATATGTGGCTGCGAGAAGGGCTGCAGAGGACAGTGCAAATGTGTGAAAGCTGCTCTACAGTGTACTGGTCTCTGTCTGTGTAGAGGCCTATGTGACCGTGAATGACTTGGACGATGTTGGGCAGTACTTTCTCTGGAAACTGGTTTCTAAAAAATATGTGGACTAACTGTTATATTGTTCAATATAAATTTTGCTTGCAATTAGTACCATTTGAATCCTTGCCCCTAAACATGACAGTTTAGACACCAATAATAATAATAATAATAATAATATTCCAAGATCATTATTCTAAGTGAATTAGAAGATGATAGGCCCTATATTAAAAAATCTCTTTTGGTCGGCCATTTTGGAAAATGGCTGCCAATCTCGTGTAGATAAGTGTTTGCAATTAGTTCTATTAGAATTCTTGCCCCTAAGTATGTATGTTTAGACACCAGGATCACGATTCTAAGTGAACTAGAAGTTGAGATATTGAAAAATCTCGTTTGGTCGGCCATTTTGGAAAATGGCTGCCAATCTCGTGTAGATAAGTGTTTGCAATTGGTTCTATTGGAATCCTTGTCCCTAAGTATGTATGTTTAGACACCAGGATTACGATTCTAAGTGAACTAGAAGCTGAGATATTGGAAAATCTCAACTTCGGTCGGCCATTTTGAAAAATGGCTGCCATTGGGGCCAGGGAGCAAATCTGCGATGGCCCTATAGCCAAAAATTTTCTCATGGTATGTTGCTACCGTGTACCAAATTTCATGCTTCTGTCTTTAAGTGAGCAATTTTTTCACCAACCCGCTCTACTATAAGGGAGAGAGAGATCTAGCGATGCAGTAACTAGTGTGCGTAATTAAGTAGGCTAAGTCCAACTCACTTATGGCAGTTTCCTCTTGGCAGTTTCCTTTGGCCTACAATTACATTCCCCAGATGGCGTCTATGGCTGTCCGTGGCTTCACGGTTTGGGGCAGTGGCCCTTCCAGTTCCAGGCACACTTTGGGTCCTTTTCCCTCTCAACAGTATTATAATTTGTATCACGTACAGGCGTTATATAAGGAAGCCTCTTTTCATTTGAGTAGAATCTAATAAAAGACTGTATCGCAAAGTATGACTAGCCTACATTTTTGGTCCTAAGTTGTCTACTGCATGCATGCCTCCTATAAAGAATGGTACCTACTCACTCCGTCCTCGTTCACATAATCGTGAGATCCCGCATGCTGATGCATTAACCCGATGTGGTTTTATTACGCGAATGTTATTCAATTGACTTTATTGCTGATCTTTCTTCTTACTTTAACCTTACTCTCTCTCACAGATCCATAGATTTTTATTATATAGGCCTATAATGATTTCTTGTGGTTTTGTGATCATCATATATTCGTTTAATGTGTTAACAACAGACATAACGCTGTAGGTGTACATAGAAAATAAAATACATCTAGATATTAATAGTAAGAATTAATAATAGTTTAGTAAGAGTTCAGGAATAACATACGAGATATAAAATTTCGTGAGTCCTTGTCAGGAAGGTTAAAGTTATGTGGTCTGACCCTAAGAAAATAGGGCGTAAAATGTTGATTAGGAAACATGCATCTGAGAGAATGATTCTCATTTAAGAGGACGGCCTTAAAGAGTGAAGTGTCTGCGTTATAAGCAAGAACATTCATAGAAGGAGAATCTGACTGAATAAAACCAGAGCGTTTTAATCTGTTGTTCAGATGTTCAATGCGGGATTTGTCCTTTTCGCTCGCCAGACCCCACCAGGCGGGAGAAGCATACATTGTTCTGGCTATGATGGTGGCGCGGGTGATCAGTTGTAGAGAATCTTCAGATGCACCATGATTTTTGAGTGTTTTAAGGGCGAAGATTGAAGCAGAGCCACTTTTGACGACTTTGTTGATGTGTTCCGTGCAGCACCGAGCAGGGGGAGGGGTTTGGGGAGGGGGATGTGCCCCCTCCCCACTGAAATTTTTTTGAATTTCCACACTGTAATGGTAGCAATTTAAGCTGTCATCTGAACAAAATTGCTCTATTATTTCAGTCCTGATAGGAACCAGCTGTTACTCGTAGCTACGATGTAGTTTGAGTCGTGTTTTAGTTTGACTGCAGACAATACTTGCAAATCAGACATTTATTGAAATTACTATAAAAACTAGAAAATAGTTCAATTTTATAAACAATATATACGTGCTTTGTAGTTTCCTAGGGGTCGTCCATTAATTATGTCAACAAAATAGGGGGGAGGGGTTTGGAAAAGTTTGACAGTTGTTGACAAGGGGGGGAGGGGGTTCGGTAAAAGTTGACGTCAACAAATTTTTTTCCAATGAATCAACACAGACCCTTCAAAATGGTAGCGAAAACAGTAAGTAATGCTAAAAATGTATAAAGTGCTTAATGTTTCATACTACTAAAAAGCTGGTAATAAACTAAACTCATATATTTTTAAATTCGAGATTGCATTTTTTAGTGTAAAACAATTTGAAAAAATGATTCTACATGTATTGAGCCATTGTGTTTCTTTTTTGTAGGGGGGGTTCTGGGATTGTTGACATAATTTTTAGGGGTCCGTCAATGTTTGACAGTTGTTGACAAGGGGAGGGGGTCAAAAATGGCCTAAAATTTGTTGACATAATTAATGGACGACCCCTACATTCTTTTGAGTTCTTTTATAACAGTATTGAATTTATACATTGTGTTGCATTTTACATAGAAATCACAAAACAAAATGTCAATATTCATAAGAAATGATTTCGAAGCATGAAAAACATAAAAATATGACTAAAAAAAATTTTGCAATTATTTATTTCGGGGGGGGTTTGAACCCGTAAAAATCTGCAGATGCACCATGGTTTTTGAGTGTTTTAAGGGCGAAGATTGAAGCAGAGCCACTTTTGACGACTTTGTTGATGTGTTCCGTGACTGAAAGTTTCTCATCGATGGTGACGCCTAGGGCTTTTATTGAGGTAGAGC
>JACEVL010000386.1:802367-817310 GCA_020284085.1 Aporrectodea caliginosa | reverse complement strand
AAGCCACCTACCGAGTCCTAAGTACAACGCAACACTACTACTATTTTTTAAGATACGTCAAATGAAAGGTGTAATCTTATTATTACACCATACAAAATATTACACTTTAAGCGGAAATTTTCACCACGCATTTTACACTTTACCCCTGATTCATACTTATAATAATAATAATAATAATAATAATAATAATAATAATAATAATAATAATAATAATAATAATAATAATAATAATAATAATAATCTTTTCTTTATTTGAAGCGCCTGACAAACGCACTGCGCTGTACATTTACATGTTATGCAATTTAAATCTTAACTACTAACAGAACAGAAAGCCTGCAATACACGGCGCTAATAGCAGCCTACAAAGCATATCCGCCCAACGGGGGCTCGAACTCGGTACCTCTCGCTCTCTGTGCCAGATGTTATCCAATGCGCTATCTGTAAATGGTTGCCTGTTTGTCTGCTGCTGATATGATAGCTATCAGGGCCTGTTGTGAATGCGCTGTAAAAGTCTAGGGAAATTTACTTATCCACAAAGGTACTGAAGCGGCGATTTCAAATGTGAAGTAAGGTCGACGTCAAAGGCAATGACAGCCACAGGATGTCGTTAAACACTTGATTCTACAGATGGCTTGTTTAAATAACTTTACAAGCACAGCGCTAACGATCCTTGCAGCCACTAGATTTAGTCACGCACTGAATACGTACTTACAATTGCCGCATGCAATTCCCAACTAATACCCTTACATGGCTCTGATGTTATTTCTCATTGCAGACTGGTATTGTTAACGGCATCCTCGGGTTATTCCCTGGCATCATTGGCGTGGTTAACGCGGCTAACAACAATCAGAGAGCCGGAAAATAAGAACCTTATAAGAAAGAAAGTCTACGATAAATTGTCACTATTCTAAAGTCTGATCTTAAAACTGACATTGTTAATTAAAGAAAACTAGAACTCTTAATAAACTTAAGAGGTGCAAATATGAACGCTCAATTCTTTAAAACATTCATTAAATCCTCTCTATAGCATGAAACTTGCAATACTAAGTCTGTTCTCGATTTGGTCAAATATAAGCCATAGAAACATTGTATTACATAAATATGCACAGTGATCGGCTTACTGTACATTTATTCTCAAGACTATATGGTATATAATAATGTACACAAAGGTTAATTTGGAAAACAAAGTCCGCAGAATTGGACTGTTAAGGACCTGGGGTTCGAAATCTGGCACCAGGATGACTACCACCAGTCCTGTTCTACGAATGGCAAGAATTGTGAGTAAGGCCCTCGCGATTTATCAGGAGACGTGGCCAACAGTTTCAGTAACGTTATTATCGAACCACGAAGACTCTCCACTAGATTCAATAGTTCAAAGAACAACCGTCTGTTTGCCCTGTTCAACTAAGTAACGTTTCCTTCTCCAGAGAATTAGCAGCTTACAACGAAAGTACGGGCTCCTTGCCCCGAAGATCGGCGTTCGCCGTTTGTAACGAAATTACGGGCTCCTTGACCTGAAGATCAGGGTTCGCAGTTTGCAACGAAAGTACGGGCTTCTTGACCTGAAGATCAGGGTTCGCAGTTTGCAACGAAAGTACGGGCTCCTTGCGCCGCAGGTCAGAGATAGATTTCGTATAGCCGGTAGTCCCCGACGATTCCCAACAGTTCGGCTCGATCATACAGTTCAGGAATGTCCGTTCCCCCCCGAAGATTCACTCGGACGAACTGACGAAGGAGGTGACTGGCGAGCTTCGACCGTTCGCTGCGGACTGTCTTCTCTAACGACTCGCTGCGCCGACAAACGGCGTCCGTCTTCTTCGCCTCGCAGCTGACGACCGTCACTGACGGCGGCTGCAAATTGTCCGTCTCTCCCTCTCTCAACTGTCATGGCCGACGACGGTCGACTCCGATCGTCGTCTGGCTGAAGATTCCGAGACTGCAGACTCGCGACGACGGTTGACTGCTCGACGACGATGACGGTCTTACGTGTACGGACTTTCTATCCCGACTGCCGATGACTCTTGGCGACTGTGTTTGACGACTTTTACGAACTGCTGACGAACTGTCCTTCAACTGTAGTTTCAGTTTAACGACACTGTGTGATAGAAAAGATCATTAGCGTCGCCCTCCTCCTTCATCCAGGCTTGGGACTGGAACTGCCAGAGTACGAGCAGTGGCGAAGTTCTGTCCTTCAACGGTTACCGGCTGTCCTTTTATAGGTAGGCCCAGAGGCAAGAAGCAGCGCAGAGCAAGGCAAGAACAAGAGCAAGAGCAGAGCAGAGCAGAGCAGAGGCAGGGGCAAAGCAGCGTAGAGGTAGAGCAGAGCAAAGCAAGAGCAGGAACAAGAGCAGAGCAAAGCAGGAGCAAGAAAGAGAGCGGAGCAAAACAAATGGAGCGAAGCAGGAGCAGAGCAGAGTAAAGCAATAGCAACAAAAAGAACAGAGCAAGATGGCGGAAGGCCAGACGGGAGCACGGCACAATAGGGTGCTCTTAAGCCCAAACAAAAAGAATTTCCAGGTGGCTGGAACTCCACAGGCCTATACAAATGAGAAATGTCGGAAATCATTAGGTCCTACAAATTTAGTATTTGTACCAAAATCTTTAATTTCTCGAAACTCCCTTATTTACAGGTATTTTTGAAACCGTGGAAATACTGACTGAAATTTTAAGCAGTCTTAAATTGCCTACAAATGTGTAATTAAAAACGATTGTGAATGAAAACAAACAGCGACAGAATACGTCTACTGGTCTGTACAAAAATCCGGAATTTTTGGCCGGCGTTTTTGCATTAAAGATGACTATTATGTAATCAATAATTGCACAAAGAGCTTTAAAGTCAAACGGGGTAGCTTACCGCTAACTATTTTCCACAGATAATATATTATTGTTGTGAGCTGAATTTCAAGTCAGTAAGCAGTCAGAAAGGACAACGCATTTAAAATATTTACCATGATTATATATAATTTCAAATAAATGTTCCTTTGCGAATTATCGTTATTTTGTATTTATTAATCGCCACTATCTAATGGCCGAGCATCAATCGATGACGCTGAGAAATTGAGAATGAAGGGCTTGCTGAAGGTCCCTACGCAGTTGCTATCTCAGTCGAGGCTCGAAATCCGTGCTCTTTGCGTTAAAATTCGAGCGCTCTGACCAATCCGCGGGCTCGTTTGGCTATTAAGCAGCGCGGTGCTTTTGTTGTTGTGGGACCTTCCATCTGGAATGACCTCCAGCTTAAGCTCCGCTCTTTACTTGTGAGCCACCCGGCAGGCTTCTACAAGTCCCTCAAGTCTTTTTTCTTTAGTCGCGGCTGGGCCGGGAGCGCTTCTGAGTAGGTTCTTGAAGGGGCGCTATATAGATGCTCTGACTGAATGAATGAATGAATGAATGAATGAATGAATGAACCAACTATTATGTCCCACGGATAACAAACAGAAGTTTTAACATAGGCCCTAGCCCTAAGTTGCATAATTCCTCAGCGTTCATTCCGATCCAGTTAATGGCTTGCTGTGAGTTCTTCAGCGTTAACATGTACATTCTTGATTCTTCTTTATCTGCTGTGCACTCTATTGGGTGTCTTGATGCATATAATAAGCATATAATATGCAGGCAAAGTAGTAGGTTGCGAGTGGGAAGTCCAGGAGACAGATCGTTTCGACCGGAAACCTCGATGACTTAATCTGATTGGATCCAAACTCTATCGTGGTTCAAACACATACATCACGCAGAGCAAACAAGAAAGCCAACCACGTTAAATACCAAACTATATAAGCTTATTATATATATATATATATATATATATATATATATATATATAGCGCCAGGTGTCGCCTCTAGAGCGCCATCATAGTAGTTTTTAAAATGATGGTTCTGCAATGCCTTAGTACAAGTACCGGTAATAACTTGGGTGAACACCGCTAGCAATAAAATATTTCTGCTTGTATGATCGTAACCGGGAGTTAGATAGCACATTTGTTCAAATTGCTTTGCAAAACTATACAACACATCTCGATACAATATAATGCAATACAATACAATAAGCCTAAATTAATTATTAATCTGAGGTAATTAAGTCAGTGGGTACTAAAGTTAGCTTCAGGAGAGACGTAGGCTTATGTAACATATGGCACCACCTATTGCAATGTAATGCAATGTAACAAGACATAGTAAAGCATCACTTAAGTCTCTCAGTCTCAGAACCACTCAACACGTGGCCATCAAACAGCTGAAAATGTGCGTCTTTAAGGGCCTGGAGAAAACGATAAAGTCACGTGCAGTATCAGTGTCACGAACAGAGAGCGGAAGAGCATTCCAGATCCGCGGCACCGCAATCGAGAAGCCCCGACATGCACGGATGCGGAAGGCTCTTCCGCCCTCTGTTCGTGACAGTGATGCTGCATGTGACTCTATAGCCTATCCTCTGCAAAATCCAGGTGTCTCAACCTGTCTCCATTCACCCAATCCGGCCCCGTGACACCACCCAAAGCCACCCTCGCCATCACCCAACCGACAATCAGGGCAGAAATCATTGATGTCAACACACAACCCTGTCGCAATCCTGTCATGAACTGAAACCATTAACCCTCGTCTACCTAGAATCTCACTGCACATCGACTGCCACCATTGAAGTTTCTGATGACGTCAATGACCTTTGCTGTAGAGATCCATACAATAATTATAAATAATAATTATATGTGATGTTACGCCGATCAGAGCAAATGTGTTGGTTATGGCTCATGCAATACGGCATTTAGTACGGCACTTTTCGTCAATTAGGCTAACAATATTCCAATTCTCATAAATCCCACAATGCATTCAGCATGTAATTCTCTTTTTTGTTATTAACTTAAATCACAGACCCAAGCCTAGACGCTTTCATATTATGAAGTTATTGAAACTATTGCCTGCATTCTTTTCATGGAAAACAATCATAAACAACACATTTGCATTTTATCTAAGAAAATGCGAATGAGTTCTATCGTGTCGTATTTAATTCTAGGGCCAGTGCGTACACATCCAGCTACGCATAATCATACAACCTCTATTAGATAAATTATGCCTTGTCATGAACCAACGAATCCATAGCGTTATTAATTTAGAATAAAAGCCGCATTCTGCAGAAGCCTCTAATGTGTCGTCCAGGCAGTTTGCGAAAAGTCGAAATGGTCTCTCAAACATTCTGTGTCTTCGTGTTGCTGGTTCTGTTTGGTGAGCAGTCGCAAAGATTCGAAATGATGATGAATAGTTAGAAACATAATGACTCAGATTCATATGATGATGACGACAACGATGGCGCTGATTGTTTTGGCAATTTCGCTGACAATAAATATAACTTTCAGACAGAGATTGAACGAGCGAGTGATTGGAAACCACCAGGTCATAGAGGTCCGCTGCATCAACATTAGAAATGCATTGATTTTAAAATTTCTAGAGATTTCAATTTTCATGCTCGTTGTTTACTGTTGTTCCTTTCAGCCAGCACAATCAGTGATGCCTACAAAATCAGTGATGCCAGCACAAATGAAATAGATCCTGTGTCTGGTAAGTAGGCCTATAGGCTTTTAATCGCAAAATCAGTCGAAAAAAATTAGTGTTAAATCAATGTAAATAAAAATCAGTGTAACCTATTTTTAGTGATCGTTCCAAGAAAGATCCTCAAATGGGGATATTATGATATTGCCACCTTACAATCTCACCATATCTTGCGCAATCTCTCCGTAGCTTAAACAATCTCACCCTCTGACCTACAGCAACATTTCACTGCCTATCTTTAACCAATAGCCTCTACTTACGTCACCACTCTGTACGATCTTCAGAAACTTGAGGGCGTTTGATTCTATGCTACCCAGGATCGGGGTAAAGCTCGACTGCCTCATCATTGTCATCAAGCCCTCTAGTATTTTCCGCCCATAAAAGAAAAGCTAGAATCAACTCATCGAACTACTTTAGAAAATATCAAGGTGTAGACTGTTTATAGACTACTTTTTATTCATCCAGCAATACATATTAACATGTTCATACTGTTGAGTGTTGCAAATATTCGTAATTTTACTTTGCAGATTCTGAAGCTAGAGATTGGAAACCACCAGTTGCAAAAGTAAGTACAAAGCAGTAATTTAAAAGCTTTATAAAAGCCCTTGGATCAAGTATTTAAATTTCTCTTTAGCGTTTTCTTATAATAACGCCGCAAAAAGCTTCTGTGTCTGTGTACTTTTTATTTTGGTTTATACAGCAGATGTGTCAATTATAAGTGCAATGAAAGATTTTTTATAGCGCCTCTTCAGGGAGAGACTCACCAGAGGCATCTCGATTTAACGAGAGAAAACCAGGATCGAACAGAATGATTTTCTAGGATTTCAGGAATAGAGATAAAGTAAGAACAAGGAGCTCATGTCGTGAGAGGATGCCAAGCAACCTATTTCTGTAAGTTTCACGTACCACAGCAAAGCTTCTATGTTGCATCGTGGAAATTTGGACCGGGGGAACAACCAGGTCACCCTGTGCAGTAGAGATGAGAAACAAACGGCCAGAAATGTGAAACAAACGGCTAGAAATGTATGAGACCGACACTTCCTGAGATGAGACGGAACACAAACCCAAGAGAAATTGATAGGCATAAGAATTTAAAATCAATGTTTTTGTGCATAGGTAGCGAAATTTATAGAACTTAAAGAGGATTTATAGCAAATATCCGGATTAGATTAGCTAGCACTTCAGATGTGTTTTCTATAGACAGGCCTTGCAAGATAGATTCCAGCTCAGGTAGGCTTAGATTTTCATGTTCACGTGAGAAAAGAGTAACACTTACAGTTACAATAGCAATTGTAGAAACATTTCTATGCCTTACTGGGCAGACAGCTTTTCCGATAGTTAGCGGAAACTCGTCTGACCTGACAGAACTTATATATGTAGCTGGAATTGAGAGATCGACTAATGTTTAAGATAAATGGTGTTAGTTCCAAAGCTATGCCTTGCACTGATGGTGATGGAACGAAATTGCAGTATAGACGGAAAGAAAGGCAACGTCTATTGCAACCAGTTAGAAGAACGAAACCCGTCTTTAAAAGTCACCCTCAGGATGTTGCCCATCCGGCGACATCGGCAAGGGCTGAGTCTGATCCAGAGACAGAGCTATAAATACATTTACCTATTTGAAAAAAGCATCCCATCCTGAACCTTCGTTCAAGAGAATAGGTCCAATCTAACCTGACCCGATCTCATCTGCTGCAATCTGACATGATAATTATGATCTAATAACTTCCATAACGCCGTTGTCAATAAAATGAAATTGCCGACGAGAATCGTAATCAATTTAGGAAGAAATTTCAAAATCCATTTGGTAACGAAACCAGAGAACCAGAGTAAGCGAATTCTAATCTTTCGACCAGTCATAGAGAACGCCAGCTGCCCAGCACAGTCATCGCACACATTTTTAATACATTTATATGGCGCCTTAAAAGACATACATTGACTTTTCATTAATTTTTAAGGACCAGGATGCCATTTGTAGATTGCAAAAATCAAATAGCACTAAGCGTTGAGCAAAATGCATTTATAAAGTTTCCTCTTTCACTCTCACAATTATCGCGTCGTATTTATATCGATATTTCTTTGCCACCAATGTTGGAAACGCTGGGCAAACACTGACCCAGTGTCAGAATACTGGCTAGGCTGAACAATAATACAAAAATGGCTGTACCAAACAAATTCTGGTTGATGGAAGAAATGCCTACATTGCACCAACCTCAGTGAGTTTAAGTGTATGTTATCCAACGCCCAGCCTGGGCTAAGACTACCTCGAATAATTATGCATTTTATGACTTAAACTAAATGACCTGCTAACATAATATAGTACATGCGACGAAAATTGCAGCTTCATTCCGGTGTTTCAGCAATACGACGTCCTTCTTCCTTTTCAATTTTGAAGAAATATGTCCTATAAAACTGTTCCGAAGAGGAAAATACAGTTGAATTTCTCCTTGTAGGTTGAGACGTAAAGCGAGACTGTTTTATCCTTAATATTATAAGATTAATTCTACTGATTTCAGATGAAAACTACGTATATATCTACAAAGGAGCTACAGCCGAGCCACAGTGCCAAATATAGACTTGGTTAACAGTTTCTAAATTAAACTTATGATAAGTTAATCGCGATGATCTTGCATTATCGTTTTACTGAATCGATTTCGGAACTAAATTCAAACTGTTTAGGCTAAACGACATTCTTTTCTAATAAATTAAACATTTGAACACTGACTTGGAACCTTTGTTTATTTTGCTTCAACAATTGTATTACATAATCTAAAATGTGAAACAAAATAGGCCCTACATGAATATACTGCAATTGCTATTGTAAGTTCAGTGTTTTCCTGCGCCTAAAACAATATTCACAGTGTAAATAATAATAATATAATAATATATTTTCTTTAATTAAGCGCCTGACAAACGCACTGCGCTGTACATTTACATGTTATGCAATCGAAACAATCTTAACTACTAACAGAACAGACAGCCTGCAATACACGGCGCTAATAGCAGCCTACAAAGCATATCCGCCCTACGGGACTTGAACACGGTACCTCTCGCTCTCTACGCCAGTTGTTATCCAATGCGCTATCGGGGCTATAAACTGTCATACAGTCGCACGTCTTGATTTTAAGTTTGCCAAAAATAGATTTTACATTATCGTGTAGACCAATGCATGATTTATGACTGAATGGGATGTTGTAACCTAAGGAAACTGAGAAAAACTGAAACCTTTCAATGTATTAGACCTAAAACGTTTCCCGACCATTCTTTACCTCATTTTCGTATTCGTCGTTTGAAGACCATTCCTTTATCGTAATTTTGTGTTGTCAGGTCGAAGAGTTTCTCCTGAAGGGGCGCTATACAAATTATGTTTACAAATTACAATTTCAAGTGATACTGTTCTGACCGAAGAAGGAAGTACACATTTTAATCTGAAGTACCTTAGTATTTACATAGGACATCCACCGGCTGCTGGAGAGGCTGCGTGAACGCCGAAATTATTTCAGCTTCCGTAATTAAATTTTGACATTTTTTACTTCCTTGGTCTATAATCACACGGTTGTCGTCACGTAGTTTTGACGTTCATCATTTGATATGGAAACATGTTCTGCGTTCACCCAACGAACTCCACCGAATAAAAAAAAGGAAATCGGGAACACCAGATTCCAAAGACAAATATAAAAGGAAGGTAGTCCAATTGACAGTTCTGTACAACGTTTGTTTGAAAAATTACCTGGACGTCAACCGAGTTCTTGCCCCAACCCTAAAAAAAGATAGCCCGGACATTGATTCCCCAAGGCACTCACGGCATTTTCAGTTAGACTGGACCATATACCAAATTGATTGGCGACCTTATCCGGATCTTCCAAAAAGAATCGATTGAGGGCCAGGTTATTGATGTACCCCCTGGCAGATCTGAAGAAATGCAGAACGCTTCTGCTCCTTTCAATAGCACTGTGGATGACATTCATCTAACTACAGAAGAAGCAAGGAAGAATAATATTTTTGTCCCCTATATGGCAAGTTGAAACCCATCAAATCGATATTTACCCCAGAAAAGCATAAAGTACGTCTACCTGTCGTATTCATTGTCAGGTCCTGATAATGAATACGACAAGTTTGAAGAGGTGAGATCGCCCATTACTAACTGGCTTAAAACCGGTTTGACAAAGTCGCGCAAACTGGAGATGTTTGACCTATCGTTCTGCCCGCATCACCTCTCCTCGCCTTAAGATCGTTTGTCCGACTTTGTCGTATAATTAAACTCAAAGTTTGAAGATCTTCAGAAGTTGTCTGAAGGATAAAGGCAAGTACTTTCCTCTGATGAGGAAAATGATATCGGACGTCAACAATAAATTGATCTCTCTCTCTCTCGCAACAGTAATATCAATGAGTTGATTAATCATATACCAATTCCAGACCTCGGACTTCATCATAACTAAACCTTTTAAAGCTGCTTCTGACAACTGGATACCTTTTCAAGACATCAACTCCTGATACCTATCCCGAAAACAGCCTTATGAGCAATGCATATGGAAGGTATCCTGACGCTGCAGTTATTGACTAGACCTCATGCTACCGCTAACGTAAATAGTCAAGTGTAACTATCTTTTAATTGCTGATATATGTGTGGTAAATAGGCCCCCATCTAGCGGGATTCTTCCCTTCGCACCACCCTGTTGCTCCCATGCACCTACAGTTATCATAATCTATCATGAAATAATACCTACGTAACTTGTCTATGAATTGCTACAACTATCTTGTTTCTTGGAAACAATAAACGTTATTGAATTGAATTGAAATTGAATTGAATATGGGAGGGAGTTTAAGTGAATGGTTAACACTCCGGCACGAAGAGCAGAAAATCAGCATGGACGCTGGATAGATTTCCGCTACCTCCCACAGGTCGACTCAGCCTTTCATTCGCCAGATGGCGTTGGTAAAATGTGCAATAGGACGTGATGGGCCCCTTTGCATGGCTGTGACACAGTTAATTTCTACTCCTGTAATAACTTGTATGAACGGATGATCATCCGTTCATACTATGACTTGTAATCGTACAGCGATCATGTCAGTTTGAATCAATAAACGAATCAATGAAGATTATTATTATTATTATTATTATTATTATTATTATTATTATTATTATTTTTTTTTATTTTTTTTTTTTTGCCCGAGGTAGTTCTATTGCCCCTGAAGGCTATTATTATTATTATTATTATTATTATTATTATTATTATTATTATTATTATTATTATTATTTTCGCCCGAGGTAGAAAGGATCCCTCAGGCTCTAAGAAACTATGCATAATTGTATTTTACGGGTTCTCGTCTCCATCGTCTTGCATAAGGGAGCTACTAAAGGCCGCGGCATTAAAGCTCTGCATGCAGACGGACAATCGTTGGAACAGGTGTGTCGTCTCGAGGGGTTGCCCGTTGCCTCCGTCATCCGACGGCCCAGCTTGCTCCTGCAAGAACTCTCGTCCTGTGCGGTTAATGAGGCCCAGTGATTCATTATTCTTTTTTACCCGAGGTATCAAGGATCCCTCAGGTGGCCTAAAAAGTCCGGAGACTGCTTATTATTATTATTATTATTATTATTATTATTATTATTATTATTATTATTATTATTATTTTTTTTTTTTTTTTTTTAACCCGAGGTATCAATGATCCCTCAGGATTTGGAAAAAATTAATTTAGGAGCAGGGGACAGTGTCTGGAAAATCAAGCCTCGTCGTCTGGAGTCGCTGGAAAGGTCCTGTTAAAAGTGACAGAGTTGTAGCGTTGTATGCAGACAGATAGACGCTGAAAAAGAAACGACGCCTCACGGCGGTCGCCACTGATGATGGATAGGCGACTACCTATACTGCTGATGAATTCTGCACCTGAGAGGTTGATAGGGCCCAAGGTCTCAAAGGCCACCGCCTGGAATTTGTGGGTCGGGGGCAGTCCCTGATATTTTAGGTCTTTACGTTCAGCCGCCTGTGCTGAGGCGGGCCCCTGGACCCGGCGGGGTGGGTGACATACGAGAGTGCGCACGAGTGGGCCACCGTGGCGTCCCATGCCAAGTATCTACCCTCCGACCAGGGGATTAAAGTGGCGCCATCCGGGCGTTTACCGTCCGACCTAAACAGGCCGACCGGTTCCTTGGTGCAGGGGACATCGGCCCTCGATAGGGCGCGCCAGATGATATCGTTGATGGTAAAGTGGCGCAGGGAGCGTCCACATGCCTGTTTGCAAACGAAGCCGTGGTGTCCGTTAGAACCAACCAGGGCTCCGCATCGGCAGGTGTGGGGACTGCAGATGTCAAGTCCCAAACGAAGGCCAACCGCAATGCGAACGGCCTCGTTATCCAAAGTGAGTCGACATGATGGAATTGGAAGTGCCGCCAGCCAGTCGCCTGAGTGGGGGCTGCAGATGGCAGTCAGCCTGGCCTGGTCGACCGGGTTATCGTATCCCGGCCAGAGATGGATTCTGGTCTTATCCAGCTCGATCAGCGGGCGATCCCAGATGTTTTGCCTAGTGGGCAACGGTGACATGACAGTGGGCAATGTCTGTTGGCGCGACAAAAGCAGGTCGTCAAAGACGACATCGGGTACCAATGCGCTGCCGCCGAGGATGGCCATTTGGAGCTCAAGAGTTGCTGCAGCTGAAGCCAAATAGGCAGAAGAAGCAAGCCAAACAACTCTACGAAGACCAAGGCCGCCATCTCTCACCGGCAGCGTTGCCTGTAGCCATTGGATGTCATTAAATGAGGTGTTGACTATAAGTTCGAGCCCGGTACGCATGGTCGAGTCAAGCGATTGCAGGGCCCGATGGTCAGCGCACGGGGAACAACGAAGAAGGTAACCTAACTTCGAGGAGCCGAAGGAGGACCTAAGAAGAGTAAGGGCGTTCTGGGAAGGAAGCTGGCCAAGTTTTGCAAAAGCCCTTTGTAGGTCGTCACAGTGTTGGGAAAGAGAGGCATCCAGCGCTGCCCCTCTAAAGAGTGGCGCCCCGAGCAGAGTGAGTGAGTCAGGGTCCCGCCGGCTAAAGTCTGACCAGCGAGGATCCAGTGAGTGTGCGGCCTCCAACATAAGGATTTCGCATTTCTGGCGGTTCAGACGCAGGCCCAAAGAAGTCTCCAAAGTGGATATATATTGGATATCCTGCGCCACCGCCGATGGGTCACCTCCCAGTGTAAGGTCATCTAAAAACCAATGCGGAGGTCAGATTTAAGTGACTGCAAGGCAGGTTGGAGGGGGAGGCAGGAGAGAAGAGGGCCAAGAGGGTCACCCTGTTGGGGACCCATCTGGGACGACACCAAATGATGGCCAAATTTGAGGACTGAGGGGGCTGCGTAGCATTGATGGACGAACTGGTAAAGTTCCGCTTATGCTGTTAATAGTGATTCCAGCATTGTGTCGCGGCGCAGGCTGTTAAATGCATTGGCAAAGTCAAGCTTAACAACCACATGATCGCGCGGCATGCCCGCGACAAAACGTCTGGTAGAGTGGATGGCAGCTTCGCATCCCCCTGGAACGCCTATACCCAGTTGGAGCGGGGCGAAGAAGCCCGAAAGCCTCGACAGGGCGTATTTGTTGGCGCATTTTGCGACCAACCTTCGCCAAACATACCCCTACATATTATTATTATTATTATTATTATTATTATTATTATTATTATTATTATTATTATTATTATTATTATTATGAATAAACTTGCAGAAAAAAATAATATTATTATTATTATTATTATTATTATTATTATTATTATTATTATTATTATTATTATTATTATTATTATTATTATTATTATTATTATTATTATCCTGTTTCACAGGGAACCTACGTCATCCCTTCCCCTTCTACGCAATTAAATCCCACTGATCCACCTATCTTGTCTAGATCGAATTATCCCCCTTATCTCAAGCTTTTCTGTCGATGAACCCCGAGGTACCCTTCAATTTGAAACGAGCAGTAGTTTTAATCGCTTCATTTCCGTCCATCCATCCACGTAAGAACCATGCGCCTCATCTACATATGTTTAAGTCGGGAGTCCCACAGAGATGCGACATTGCCTACAAAACAAACATGGGGAAATTTTGATCTAACGTCTACTGAGAGGCCGACAGACGGCGGACCACTCTCGAAATAACAATCTTCGTACCTACCCCTCTCTCGTCCCACATGATCCCCACATCGGCCTCCGTTACTGCCCTACTGCCGCTCCAGAGTACTATTATAGATGCTGGATGTACTAGCCTCAAGCAGATGCCGTCCTCTACTATTGCACCAGATATTAACCAATTGCCGTTCAAAACATCTTGCAAATAGTAGTCCCACACTACGCTCTCTCGTTTTCTACCATTCATACTGAATACTAATAGCGAAATGTTATGATATTTAAACATATCACATTCGAGTTAATATTTGACTAGCTGCAGACAAAATGCATCGATTGCACCAGGGAGACCGTCACTGAGAAGTAATCATAGCAACCATACTGTTGCAAGTATTGGAATAACAGAAGCAGAAACAATTGCACCAAAGCGTGTTGGACATCTGCACACGAAGCAAGACGTGAGTTAAGCCTGTCCTATTCTGATGGTCCATAATAGGCCCAACACATTTCCGAGTAACCTGGAACAATCAGAAATCTCACGCAACTTAGAGTAGCACAGCTGAGAGGGATTGAGCTTCAGAACGATGTACTATAGTGTTTAGGTTAGTAGAGTTAGTGGTGGCAAATAAAGACCCAAAGTCTCATGCAGCCTACCTACGCCCATCGACGAAGAGAGCCATTTCGGTTCCTTGGCCTATCTGAAATTTAAAGTGGACATTGACCAATGAACATGCAGCACATAATTTATGAACTGACGCCGAAATCTAAGAAACACTGCAGAAAATTTGGCAATACTTAGCTTTAGCTGTATAGACTACATGTTTTATCTTCACCCCAGACATTACTTGAGCCCCTTGGACTAACAGTGGACCAAGTTCATAGGATTAAATAAGGACTTGGTCCACTGTTTTTCTAAAGGGCTCACTTATAGGTTGGAACTCGGTATTCGCCCCCGGCACAGGGTCACATGATGCAGGGCATCCCGTCTCTATTTTTGGCTATCATGTTCTCGTTAACTTCTGAAGTCGTCAGTCGATCGGACTGCGAACTGTTGACTCACTCAATTTTTTTTAGCTTAGCGTTAGCTCGAGATTAACTATGATTTTTATCGCTCCTCATTAATTAACAAACAGATTTTGGCCATGCAATTTCGGTGCATGGATGGACATAATTATGTAGCCTTCTACTCATGCCACCGATTACAACAGTCGATAATTTACGTTCTTCATTATGTCTCCTAATACTGTAGCATTATTTAACTCGACATGACTTTTTCAACAGAGAAACTGCTTCGACGCAACAGCTGGCCAG
>JACEVL010000386.1:689867-797367 GCA_020284085.1 Aporrectodea caliginosa | reverse complement strand
CCTAACTCGAATCATTATTGTGACGTGTCGAGTCGCACTGATTTTATCACTGGGCCACGCACAATTTGGCTTCTTAGTAGCCTGCATTGAACATCAGCTTTCTTAGGGTTCGTCCGACTATAATCATTGATGGCATAGTCACGAATGGATCGCTCGAAGGCCAGCTGAGATAGCTTGGTTTGCATCTATACTGAGTTTTGCTGTTCCCATTATAGGTCTGCGTAAAGCGCAACGTTCCAGCGATAGTCTGTGTAAAATGCATACTACTACTACTACTACTACTACTACTACTACTACTACTACTACTACTACTACTACTACTACTACTACTACTACTACTACTACTACTACTACTACTACTACTACTACTACTACTACTACTACTACTACTACTACTACTACTACTACTACTACTACTACTACTACTACTACTACTACTACTACTACTACACAGCTGCTACTACAGCTACTACTACTACTACCACAACACCACATCACCATCACTGCTGCCATATTATTATTACCACTATCAAATCTGCCCCTTGTTTTATACTCCTACAACTACTACTGGCGCTGCTACTGGTGAAAATCTTCGCCTACCAAATATAAAAATTACAGTACTAATCCATCGAATCTACGCAATAACGGCTGAAAAACACGTGTTGTGTCAGTAAAATATCGATCCCAATATTGCGCGGTTTGCTTCAATAATGAGTCTTGCTTTCTATTTATAGCTCGGCGACTGGCGCAAAGTTCCCTCAATGGTACGTTTTAAATGCATTGCTACTTTATTACTACTACTTTTGAGACGTACTACTGTAACAGCGCTTTGTTAGGTCCTATAAATACTGTCTATTTACTGACCTGATAGAAGCATGCATTCTACTTCATTTTCTACTGCTATTACTGATGCTGCAACTAATTACTACTACTATAATTAGAATAAAAATAACAATCAACTCTATTTTGGGCGGGATTGCCCTTCGAGCGTGATGGAAGCTTGTTTTCGATCTCTCATCAATAATTTCAATTCTGCACTTTCTCGCATCGTTTGCATGTTGCTTCATGTTTTTGGCTGATAAATGTTCTTCTCTGAATCTCCACTTCAACTAGGCCTAAAACGAGTTTTCATCACCTCTGACAAGCATTTCACTGCGATTCCTAATTCGAATAATTATTGTGACGTGTCGATTCGCTCCGATATCATCACTGGGCCAAGCACAATTTGGCTCCTTAGTAGCCTGCTTTGAACATCAGCTTTCTAATGGGTTCCGCCCGACTATAATCATTGATGGCATAGTGACGAATGGATCGGCCGAAGGCCAGTGAACAAATGAGGCCATCAGGCCATCACTGATCAGGGTCAACCAAATGCGTGCAGCTGCATTCATGGGGCCAGGAGAATGGGCCAATCGAAGGACAACTGCTACTGGCTTGCATCATTGCTCAATAACAAGTCTCATGATGAAATTTGCAGGTAGCTAGTTGATTGCCGTCAAACGAACACAATCAGCCGTTTTTTCTGTACTTTTCCAAAACGATGACCTATCAGTTTCAATCAGAGACCCGTCCCAATTTGCCTGCTCACTTGTTTTACTGGCATTGGGCCAAGACATACCTGCGGGCCAAAAAAAATCGTCAAGGTGTGATTTAGCAGCTACATGGCGATGACTGACAATGGCGAATTGGACTCCTGGGGATGCTGTACCCCAGGCCGAATAGGCAGAGGAGGCCAGCAACCCAACCTTCCTCATGATGTTTTTTATTGCTGTTATTATTATTACTATTATTACTAAAATTAATTAATCATTATTTTTATTATTATTAATCATTATTTTTATTATTATTATTATTATTATTATTATTATTATTATTATTATTATTATTATTATTATTATTATTATTATTATTATTATATTTTTTTATTTTATTATTATTATTATTATTATTATTATTATTATTATTATTATTATTATTTATGCCCACGAGGTACATCAGATCGATCAGGGACTTATTGTCATTATTATTATGATTATTATAACTACTAATACGACGACTACTAACTACTACTACTACTACTACTACTACTACTACTACTACTACTACTACTACTACTACTACTACTACTACTACTACTACTACTACTACTACTACTACTACTACTACTACTACTACTACTACTACTACTACTATTATTTTATTAACAAAAAAAAAATAATCTACCATGGACGTTTTACTGAACGCCGTCACACAGTCAGTTTTTTATGTGTATCTTATAAAAATTAAATATATTTCGCACGGAACACAATTATAATTTTGAGCTAACTATAAAAACTCCATTCGAGGATAGATAGGTTTCGTCTACAATGAGTTTTGCCTTCCGCTTTCATAGATAACAGTGAAGCAGAACGTTACTACGAAGGTAAGTGTAAAATGCATTTTATTATTCTATTGCTATTTACTATCACTACTGCTACAACTACTACTACTACTTCTACTACTACTACTACTGCTACTGCTACTGCTGCTACTACTACTGCTACTACTACTACTACTACTACTACTACTACTACTGCTACTACTGCTGCTACAACAACAACAACTACAACACTACTGCTACTACTACTACTACTACTACTACAACTACTACTACTACTACTACTACTACTACTACTACTACTACTACTACTACTACTACTACTACTACTACTACTACTACTACTACTACTACTACTACTACTACTACTACAACTGCTACTTTCCAATACTACTACAACTGCAACTACTGCTATTACCACTACTACCTCCACCGCTAATATAAGCTATTATTGCTATTACTATTGCTACCACTGCCATCACCACTACTACTACAGCTACTACTAACACTCCGAAACTGCTGCTACTACAGACACTACTACTATACTACCACATTCACCATCACTGCTGCCATATTATTATTACCATTAACACAATTGCCACTTGTTTTTATACTGCTACAACTACTACTAGCGCTGCAACTGATGAAAATCTTCGCCTATCAAATATAAAAATTACAGTACTAATCCATCGAATCTATGCAATAACGGCTGAAAAACACGTGGTGTGTCAGTAAAATATCGATCCCAATTTTGCTCGGTTTGCGTCTATAATGAGTCTTGCTTTCTATTTATAGCTCGGAGACTAGCGCAAAGTTCCCTCAATGGTACGTTTTAAATGCATATTACTGCTTTATTACTACTACTTTTGAGACGTAGGCTACTAGAGCGCTTTGTTAGGTCCCATGAATAGCCTACTGTGTATTAACTGTATTGATACGTGCATGCATGCATTCTACTACATTTTCTACTACTATTACTGATGCTGCTTTAATTACTACTGCTATATAATACAAAGAACAATCAACTCTACTTTGGACGGGATTGCCCTTTCGAGCATGATGGAAGCTTGTTTTCGATCTCTCATGAATAATTTTAATTCTGCACTTTCTCGCCGCGTTTGCATGTTGCTTTATGTTTGTTGACTGGTAAATGTTCTGCTCTGAATCTCCACTTCAACTAAGCCTGCAACGCATTTTTTTATCACCTCTGACAAGCAATTTACTGCGATTCCTAACTCGAATCATTATTGTGACGTGACGAATCGCACCGATATTATCACTGGGCCACGCACAATTTGGCTCCTTAGTAGCCTGCTTTGAACATCAGCTTTCTTAGGGTTCGTCCGACTATAATCATTGATGGCATAGTCACGAATGGATCGCTCGAAGGCCAGCTGAGATAGCTTGGTTTGCATCTATACTGAGTTTTGCTGTTCCCATTATAGGTCTGCGTAAAGCGCAACGTTCCAGCGATAGTCTGTGTAAAATGCATACTACTACTACTACTACTACTACTACTACTACTACTACTACTACTACTACTACTACTACTACTACTACTACTACTACTACTACTACTACTACTACTACTACTACTACTACTACTACTACTACTACTACTACTACTACTACTACTACTACTACTACTACTACTACTACTACAGCTGCTACTACTACTACTACTACTACTACTATGCTACCACAACACCATCACCATCACTGCCGCCATATTATTATTACCACTATCACATCTGCCCCTTGTTTTATACTCCTACAACTACTACTGGCGCTGCTACTGGTGAATATCTTCGCCTACCAAATATAAAAATTACAGTAGGGCCTACTAATCCATCGAATCTATACAATAACGGCTGAAAAACACGTGGTGTGACAGTAAAATATCGATCCCAATATTGCGCGGTTTGCTTCAATAATGAGTCTTGCTTTCTATTTATAGCTCGGCGACTGGCGCAAAGTTCCCTCAATGGTACGTTTTAAATGCATATTACTACTTTATTACTACTACTTTTGAGACGTACTACTGTAACCGCGCTTTGTTAGGTCCTATAAATACTGTCTATTTACTGACCTGATAGAAGCATGCATTCTACTTCATTTTCTACTGCTATTACTGATGCTGCAACTAATTACTACTGCTATAATTAGAATAAAAATAACAATCAACTCTATTTTGGGCGGGATTGCCCTTCGAGCGTGATGGAAGCATGTTTTCGATCTCTCATCAATAATTTCAATTCTGCACTTTCTCGCATCGTTTGCATGTTGCTTCATGTTTTTGGCCGATAAATGTTCTTCTCTGAATTTCCACTTCAACTAGGCCTAAGACGAGTTTTCATCACCTCTGACAAGCATTTCACTGCGATTCCTAATTCGAATAATTATTGTGACGTGTCGATTCGCTCCGATATCATCACTGGGCCACGCACAATTTGGCTCCTTAGTTGCCTGCTTTGAACATCGGCTTTCTAATGGGTTCCGCCCGACTATAATCATTGATGGCATAGTGACGAATGGATCGGCCGAAGGCCAGTGAACAAATGAGGCCATCAGGCCATCACTGATCAGGGTCAACCAAATGCGTGCAGCTGCATTCATGGGGCCAGGAGAATGGGCCAATCGAAGGACAACTGCTACTGGCTTGCATCATTGCTCAATAACAAGTCTCCTGATGAAATTTGCAGGCAGCTAGTTGATTGCCGTCAAACGAACACAATCAGCCGTTTTTTCTCTACTTTTCCAAAACGATGACCTATCAGTTTCAATCAGAGACCCGTCCCAATTTGCCTGCTCTCTTGTTTTACTACCACTCTTTTCGCTCGGAGTCTCTCGCACTGGGAGCGCCTCTGATTGGTGTTAACTGTGAGAGGCGCTTTATACATTTATAAATACAATACAATAAATACAATACAATTGGGCCAAAACATACCTACGGGCCATAAAAAATCGCAAAGGTGTGATTTAGCAACTGCATGGCGATGACTGAGAATGGTGAATTGGAGTCCAAGGGTTGCTGTACCCCAGGCCGAATAGGCAGAAGACGCCAGCAACCCAACCTTCCTCATGATGTTTTTTATTGTTGTTATTATTATTACTATTATTATTAACATCTTAATTAATTAATCATTATTATTATTATTATTATTATTATTATTTTTTTACCCGAGGTAGATATAATCCCTCAGGAACAAAAAATTAGGTTAGGAGTAAAAAACGTTCTCCGAGAAATCAGGCCTCGTTCCAGTTTACACAGCCATCATTATTATTATTATTATTATTATTATTATTATTATTATTATTATTATTATTATTATTATTATTATTATTATTATTATTATTATTATTATTATTATTATTATTATTATTATTATTATTATTATTATTATTATTATTATTATTACTATTTACTACGGCTGCTGCTGCTGCTGATGGATTGCTGCTGACTTATTGTTATTATTACTTATACTACTACTACTACTACTGACTACTACTACGACGACGACGACGACTACTACTACTACTACTACTACTACTACTACTACTACTACTACTACTACTACTACTACTACTACTACTACTACTACTACTACTACTACTACTACTACTACTACTACTACTACTACTACTACTACTACTACTACTACTACTACCAACAAAAGCAAATAATCTACCTTGGATGTTTTACTGAACGCCGTCACACAGTCAGTTTTTTATGTGTATCTTATAAAAATTAAATATATTTCGCACGGAACACAATTATAATTTTGAGCTAACTATAAAAACTCCATTCGAGGATAGATAGGTTTCGTCTACAATGAGTTTTGCCTTCCGCTTTCATAGATAACAGTGAAGCAGAACGTTACTACGAAGGTAAGTGTAAAATGCATTTTATTATTCTATTGCTATTTACTATCACTACTGCTACAACTACTACAACTACTTCTACTACTACTGCTACTGCTACTGCTACTGCTGCTACTACTACTGCTACTGCTACTGCTACTGCTGCTGCTGCTACTACTACTACAACAACAACAACAACTACTACTACTACTACTACTACTACTACTATTACTTCCAATACTACTACAACTGCAACTACTGCTATTACCACAACTACCTCCACCGCTAATATAAACTATTATTGCTATTACTATTGCTACCACTGCCATCACCACTACTACTACAGCTACTACTAACACTCTGAAACTGCTGCTACTACAGACACTACTACTATACTACCACATTCACCGTCACTGCTGCCATATTATTATTACCATTAGCACAATTGCCACTTGGTTTTTTGACTGATACAACTAGGCCTACTACTAGCGCTGCAACTTATGAAAATCTTCGCCTATCAAATATAAAAATTACAGTACTAATCCATCGAATCTATGCAATAACGGCTGAAAAACACTTGGTGTGTCAGTAGAATATCGATCCCAATTTTGCTCGGTTTGCGTCTATAATGAGTCTTGCTTTCTATTTATAGCTCGGAGACTAGCGCAAAGTTCCCTCAATGGTACGTTTTAAATGCATATTACTGCTTTATTACTACTACTTTTGAGACGTACTACAGCGCTTTGTTAGGTCCCATGAATACTGTTTATTAACTGTATTGATACGTGCATGCATTCTACTACATTTTCTACTACTATTACTGATGCTGCTTTAATTACTACTGCTATAATTATAATACAAGGAACAATCAACTCTACTTTGGACGGGATGGCCCTTTGGAGCATGATGGAAGCTTGTTTTCGATCTCTCATTTATAATTTAAATTCTGCACTTTCTCGCAGCGTTTGCATGTTAAAAACTACTAATGAACGTAGGTTTATATATCGTGCCTATAACAGGCGACATAGATAAAACATATTATTATGATGACAAAACACGTGAATATAGAAGCCTATCGTAAAAAAATTTCTAATAATTGCATCTGCTCAGCTTGCTCTTACCGGTCGCATTTATGCTCTCTCCCAAGACCTTCACTTGTGGATGTCCTCCAATCGGCTTTCACTTAATTCATCGAAGACTCAACTGATCTGGTTTGGTACTCGACAGCAGCTTTCTAAGCTTCACTTCGCTCTTCTCGCACAAACCTTTCCTTCTTTCACCTTCTCGTCCAGTGTCCGTGACCTAGGCGTTGTCCTTGACAGCACACTCACGTTCTCAGAACACATCAAGAATATCACCCGTTCTTGCTACTTCCACCTGAGACGTCTCAGAGCAATTCGACGTTCTGTCTCCTCCTCGGTCTTTACGTCTATAGTCCATGCCTTCATCTGCTACCGCAGTTATTACTGCAACTCTCTGTTTGTAGGCCTTCCTAAAGTGCGCCTCTCCCCTGTTCAATCTGTGTTTAATGCGGCTGCCAGGCTGATAGCTCGACTGCCTCGCTTCTCGCACATCTCCTCCTATATGTTGGAAAAACTTCACTGGCTCCCTCTCACTGCTCGTATCCAGCTGAAGGTCCTTGTTCTCGTCTGCCAGTCTTATTCTGGCCTAGCTCCCGAATACCTCTGTTGCCTCGTTCGCCGGCCTATCTCCGCCACCTCTCACCGTCAACTTCGCTCACTTGATCGCCTTGACCTTCTTGTCACACGAGCGAGTACTACTATGGCTAAATCTCGAGCTTTTGCCTTCATTGGCCCTTCATTATGGAACCAACTCCCTTCATCAACTCGTTTTTTGATACTATCTGGTGGGCCTGGTGCTTCTTTTCGCTGTCTTAAGACCACTCTTTTCGCTCGGAGTCTTTCGCACTGGGAGCGCCTCTGATTGGTGTTCACTGTGAGAGGCGCTTTATAAATTTATAAATACAATACAATACAATACAATACAATACAACCACCATCACCAGCACTGCTGCCATATTATTATTACCTCTATCACAACTGCCCCTTCTGGTGAAAATCTTCGCCTACCAAATATAAAAATTACAGTACTAATCCAACGAATCTATAAAATAAGGGCTGAAAAACACGTGGTGTGACAGTGAAATAGCGATCCCAATATTATTTTGCTCGGTTTGCGTCTATAATGAGTCTTGCTTTCCCTTTTTAGCTCCGAGACAAGCGCAAAGTTCCTTCAATGGTACGTTTTGAATGCATATTACTGCTTTATTACTACTACTTTTCTCTATGATCAGGCCTTGCTCGTGAGCGCCTCTGAGTAGAACCCTTGAAGAGGCGCTATATAAATTGATTGATTGATTGATTGAGTTTGAGACGTACTACTGTAACGGCACGCCGACAAAAGAGCGCTCGACAAAAGCGCGCCGACAAAATAGCGCCGACAAAAGAGCGAACGACATAAGAGCGCCAGACATAAGAGCGACCGACATAAGAGCGAATCAATCAATCAGCGGGGCTTAGGGGTCGTCCATAAAGGACGTCCGCAGAAAAATGACCTACTTTGGACCCCCTCCCCCCTTGTCCGTAACAGCGCTTTGTTAGGTCCTATAAATACTGTCTATTTACTGACCTGATAGAAGCATGCATTCTACTTCATTTTCTACTGCTATTACTGATGCTGCAACTAATTACTACTGCTATGATTAGAATAAAAATAACAATCAACTCTATTTTGGGCGGGATTGCCCTTCGAGCAAGATGGAAGCATGTTTTCGATCTCTCATGAATAATTTAATTCTGCACTTCTCGCATCGTTTTCATGTTGCTTTATGTTTGTTGACCGGTAAATCTTCTTCTCTGAATCTCCACTTCAACTAGGCCTACAACGAGTTTTCCATCACCTCTGACAATCATTTCACTGCAATTCCTAACTCGAATAATTATTGTGACGTGTCGAGTCGCTCCAATATTATCACTGGGTCACGCACAATTTGGCTCCTTCGAAGTCTGCTTTGAACATCAACTTTCTTAGGTTCGGCCGACTATAATCATTGATGGCATAGTGACGAATGGATAGCCCGAAGGCCAGTGAACAAATGAGGCCATCAGGCCATCAGGGTCAACCAAATGCCTGCAGCTACATTCATGAGGCCAGCAGTTTAGTGAGGGCTATTAGACCGAAAATTTAAGCGGATGGGGACGGCTGGACAAAAGCACCGAACTTTCTGTGTACCTTGGTTTGGTCATTATGGTTATAGGTTTTGGTAGGAGCCACGCGATCCGACCACGCGGGGTCACCCTTAAAAATGCATTTTAACCAAAATGGCGACCAATAATGGCGCCAACACAGAAAACAGTATATATCAGGTGATAGGTTAGCTACAAAAACAAACGAAGTATGAAATTTAGCATTATCAAGGTCAAGGAATCGATTTATTGTAGTGGCAATAGTGTCCGAATGTTACTATCGAAGATGGCGGTCAATATGGCCGCCAAAACACAAAAATATGAATATAGCAAGTCAGAGGATAGCTACAATAGCAAATGAACTGTCGAATATAATATTTCCAAGGCCAGGGAATCGATTTATCGTAGTGACAATAGTGTCCCAATGGTACTATTCAAGATGGCGGTCAATATGGCCGCCAAAACCCAAAAGTATGTATATTTATCATGTCAGAGGTAAGCTACAATAGTAAATGAAGTGTCGAATATAATATTTTCAAGATGTCCGCATACATACGTGCACGTGCATTATACTACTATGTATCAGCTACCGCTACTACTACTTTAGATGCTATTACACACACCATAAGCACATCTACACTACTGCTAATTTTGAAAGTTACTCAGCTACTCTATGCACACACATGCACACACACACACACCCTCTCACGCACCTACACACACCTACACACACATACACACAAACACACACAAACACACACACGCACGCACATGGTCTGTCAGTGGCTCCGCGGCAACTTAAATGATGCTGTTCGCGTGACTATGCCAAAGATCCTTTCAGCTTTTATTTAGAGTCGTACTGAGAATTTGAAGTTTGTTATTATTATCGTTTTTACATATTTTAACTTATTATGGTTTAACAAAATTTAATGTCGGTATTATTCTTATTAGCCACAGGTTTATTAGATTCTCCCACAAGACACAATTTTATTCAGAGATAATGGAGACAGAGGCAAAATAGAAAACACAGAGGTGGTGCGGAGGAGAGAGAGGAAGATGCGAACTGGCGAACGGGTGAGCGAGTGAGCGAGCGAGCGAATGAACGAGTGAGCGAGTCAGTCACTAATCAATCAATCAAATATTGTTCAATCAATCATTGCACGAATTTCACTGGGTGAAATATTAAAGCCTACTATAAAACCTAGTTAAAAGCTTAGTCACTCTGATATTCTTGTGGGATTAATAATAATACAATTCAATAATAATAATGATATTATTATTCTTTATTAATAATATTCATACTGACAAGTACGCAGTATGATTTGCATTACACAGTGGTAACAGACGATAGATAACAAGTTTAACAGGAGTCGAATTTAATTGTATGGCAGCCACGCAAGGCGTCCATTTATCCTACTACTCATTTTATCAACGCCATCTGGCGCATTGAAGGCTGAGTCAACTTTAAGGGGATAGTGGGAATCGATTCCGTTTCCTACATGATGGTGAACGATAGCAGTTCTAGCATAACATCGTTTCATTTTGTCTCGGACTTGTATTTAACGGTAGATTAACAACTTTGACGGTTTACGCTACATTTCCTCAGCTTTGCCACAGTTGTTCAATTGATTCAACAAAATTAAAGCTGGATAATTAGCATAACAGCCTGCAGACATGTGACAACGATAAGTCGTCTTGCAGATCAAAATCTGTAAAAAGCGCTTATAGCAAGCGAAATGTAACACTATCTTAAGAATCGAATAAAGCAATTTCATCCGTAGACGACCTGATGAATCACAGCGAGAAAGATGAACGTAGTCAGCAGACCCCGTAGATGCCGTGTATTAAATAGATTTTTCAAACCATGGTATGTGTGTGTGATGCTTTGCTAAGACAATGACGATCAATGACAATGACGTCGTGACTACGCTCACACTAATACTCGATTATTCTCCATCAAATCTACTGGTACCTTGGTGTGGAATAATATCCCTCTGGCTATTCATTCTTCACCTAATCTCTTGATTTTAAAAAAATTTACGCTCCATCTTAGTCAATGAATTAATTGACTTAACTTAGCCTAGATGAATTTGTCTGTATTGCGACTTTAGTTAAGATTGCACATTATTTTGTTAATGTGATTTAATGGACTTGTCTTATGTTTGTTTAGTTTGTTTGATTTTGTGCCCAATGCTTATTCCAATCTAAGTATTGATTGGCTGTCTATCTTTTAACGGTAATTTTTACATCTATAGGTGTCCCTATAATTTTTACATATATATATATTTGTCCCTATTTAGCGGGATCCATGATCCGTTCTGGGCCTCCGTGTAGCCAGTACATGTCAAATCGTTGCCTTATTGTTTCATTGTTTCTTGTTCTCTTCTGATGGTTACAGAAATAAATGATTGATTGATTGAAGAATCATTTGAGAAAGATTGTTTTATGTAGGGCAAATGTGTCCTGCTTTGACCGGCTGCAGTCTGAACTGTCCGAACGGTCGAGTGAGGGATAGCAATGGATGTGAAACGTGCCGGTGCAGAGTCTGTGGTCCAGATCCATGTGCGGGATTGATTTGTTTATATGGCAAAGCGAGAGACAGCGACGGTTGCCTCCTATGCGATTGCAACCAACCTTGTTCCGTAAGTCAGCGCACATACTCCTTATGCTATGCAAAACTGATGAAATTGTCAGTCAAAAATCATTGGAAATTTGTAAGCAGATGTCTTGAAGCCGGTCTGGTAGTAACGTTAGTTGTGACCTCACCTCGTTCTTTGCGCTCTGCTGATTGGCTTGATCTTTTTGTTCCATAGGACTAGGACTGGACCCTTGGCTCAACGCCGGGCATATGCTGTGGTTGGTACCTCTACTTGGAATGGCCTTGCCCCCCACTAAGGGCTAAACTAGTAACTTGATTTTCCTTTTTGGTCCCTCGTTCCTTAAAGACGTTTCTTTTCCCCCCGGGTTTTAGTGCTGAGAGCGTCTCTGAATAGTTATTCTGAGAGAGGCGCTATATAAATCTTTAGATACGATACGATAGGATGAATAGCTATTATTGTCCAATAATGAGCAGACATTTGCCAGAATGTAACTGTTATGCCATTCTTACTGAGTAAATCGGTCTGAGCGTTAAAACTGCGTCTGTCTGGAGTTATGCACAGCCGAACTATAACAGAACAATTGAATTCCATCGAACGGTAAATCCGAATATTCTAATACAATACGTTCCCTTAAATTACTTGTAAATGCTACAATGGAAGGTTCGAACTATAGAAAATTTGCCCGATAGCGCATTGGATAACATCTGGCACAGAGAGCGAGAGGTACCGAGTTCGAGCCCCCGTTGGGCGGATATGCTTTGTAGGCTGCTATTAGCGCCGTGTATTGCAGGCTGTCTGTTCTGTTAGTAGTTAAGCTTTAAATTGCATAACATGTAAATGTACAGCGCAGTGCGTTTGTCAGGCGCTTCAATAAAGACAAGATTATTATTATTAAAAGATACAAAATTCATAAACACAGTCGAAAACAGTGAAATTATCAAAGTATGCCCATTTTCATTGGGTAGACTTAGCTTTAATCCGTCAGCAAAACAAAAAAAGAATAGCGATAATGTTAATGCAGGTTGTGCATTGAATTAAAATATATATATATATATATATATATATATATATATATATATATATATATATATATAACTATTCTTCTTTGGGTAATCGAATACTGGGTAGTAATAATTTTGTACCACAAATTTGCCCAATATTTTGCACATTAAAGATGTAATTGATATTAGGTGTAATCAGTTTTAGATCTTGGACTAGGGATCTTAGAAACTGGCGTGATCTTGCTCTCCTTTCATTGCGGGGGAATAAATGATTCGGATAATGAATTCTGATAGAGAGCGACTTTTGGAGTTGCTAAAAGATGAGCCATGCTAGACAGGAGCCGTGCAGACGTGCCCCACCGAAGAAACGCGAATGGCGGCAAGGGCATAGTAAATAAAATAGTCATTAATTCAATCATGATATCAGGAGCAACTGTTGATTTTGCCCTCGGGCAGGACGTAACGAGGGTCAGTGGATACTTCACTGTAGAGAATGCTAAGGCTATGAGCAGTTATTGTTCCTTCGTGTTTGGGACAATCGATCTTCTCCCCGCGAAGCCTATACGCACCTCCGTCCATAGACGGCAAGAACCTGGTTATTTAGTATTCAGGCGCACGTGGGAATCTGTAGAGCACACTGAAAAAACAAGTTGTATGTAATCGTTAAGTCTGTAATCATTTATATCGAAGTTAGAAGCATCGTGTTAATTCGCTGTCGTGAAAATAAGAGATTTAAAGAAATTAAATGAAATCGTCGTGAATTGAACTCCAAATCACATATTGAACGACCTGTCGCCTTCATTGTGCCAGCGAACCACCACATACTGAGTGTAGATGAAAACGAACTACCACCCAGTATGTCACTGTATGCACATGCTGTACAGTGCTTTTTTCAGCCGGAGCGGTCCGGAACGGCGTTCCGGGACCTTTTTTCAGCTATTAAAAATAATTTATTAAATTAAAAAATTGTAATAAAAAATTATTTTAAATTACTTAGAAACTTAGAAATTACTTAGAAACTTTAATTTAATTTCAGTTCTTTCAGTGTTTATTGATATTGATTCATATGAAATCGAAATATTGGCATAAAATATGCCCCTAAAATTGTCATGAATTTTTTGAGTTCCGGAACCTCTTTTTCTAGAAAAAGCACTGCACATACAAATACACACACACACACACACACACACACACACACACACACACACACACACACACACACACACACACATTACACACACACACACACACACACTTATATCAATTAAAAAATTATCAATTAAAAAATTATAAAACGCTAGACAATGTGGTTACTTTTATTTGTGGGCTAGAGCTTAAATGCTAAGACGTCGCATTGGACCATAGGCTCTCTCCAACGGAAAACCTTTTTGCCTAAGCTCCAATAAGCAACAATTATCACCAACCAACATTAATAAATGCTCAAACACTGTTTTTTACCGTTGGCAAAACGACTGACTGAAGTATTAACTGAAAACTGTTATTTAATTTTAGGGCCTCAATTGCCCAGTAGGCCAAGAATGTCAGGTTGTAAAGGGCACCACTGCTAACACTTACAGAGGACAATGTGTCCAAAGAGGTAAGACTTTATATATATATATATATATATATATATATATATATATATAATATATATATATATATATATATTATTGCTTTTCCATATAATATCTTTAAATTAAGACATTGTCAGTCATTGCGCTGTTTGTTATTATTTTTAGCTACGACTATGGCACCTTCCTGTCAACCTATCACTTGTAGCAACACGTGCCCCTACGGTTTTCAATCAGACGACCGCGGTTGTCGGACCTGTAACTGTTGGTGTGAGGTAATTAAAGCTTTACACGAGTAGCTAATGATTACAAAATAGAAGAGACATCATCTTGTCTAATTGATTGTGATAGTACATAGGTTAGTCGAGGTAAAGTGCGGCAAGACAAGATAGTAAGGTTAAACTTCGCATAAAATCTATCACGACTGTAACTCTAATCCGAATCGATTACTTACATACTTCGCTGCTGTTTACGTGGATATTCGATTGTCAGAGATCCTGAAACGGATTTCATGTGATGAGATGACTACATATAGATGGAAACTACTTTCCGACGTTACTTTAAGTGCGGCAGAAACCTGGAAAGAGAGAGAGAGAGAGATATATATATATATATATATATATATATATATATATATATAGATATAGATAGATAGAGATAGATAGATAGATAGATAGATAGATAGATAGATAGATAGATAGATATAGATAGATAGATAGATAGATAGATAGATAGATAGATAGATAGATAGATAGATAGATAGATAGATAGATAGATAGAGATAGATAGATAGATAGATAGATAGACAGACAGACAGACAGACAGACAGACAGAGACAGACAGACAGACAGAGAACCGAGATAAAATAAGTTCATACAAGACCTCAGATATACAAATATCAAAGAGACGCATACAGACATTATAGTGACATACATGTACAATTGTACATACATGTAGACACATAGACAGAATATCGATAGACAGATAGAAGGCAAACAGGAGGAGTAGGTGATAGGATAATGTAGAGTAAGGCAAGATACGGAACTGGTACTTTTATTTAAGACCACAAATAAGTGAACCAGTCTTAGATATTTTGACTGAAGCACTTACATGATAGTAACATGATGATCTTGTGTATTTCCTTTACCAGAGAAGAAGCTGTGGAGTGAACGAGCGATGCGTAAAGGATCCATGCGTCGACGCAAACAATTGTCGTGATTTCGGATACTACTGCGTCCGTAAGGAAAACAAAGAAAATTGCTGCCACCACTCGTTGTCGTAACCAGCTATATTATCATGTGGCGGCGCCAGAATGGGGCTAGGGTGGGCTTAGCCCCCCTAACTGCGGCTCAGCCCCCCCCAACGAAAAGTGGAAAATCACTGCCAATGCCCAGGAGGAGGGGCAACAGAGAAGAACTTGGGGGTTTAGCCCCCAAAACCAGAAATCCTGGCGCCGCTCCTGTATGTTATTCCTGCGTAGATGTGAATGTAAATGCGAAATTCTCAGACTTTATCAGCGACACGCTAAAGCTTTGTCATATCGAATCGAGTCCACAGGAACCAGATTGTAGGGTAGGTTTCGGTTCCGCATCAGAAACGCTGGGGTGAGGCCTAAGGAGACAGCTTGCAGCTTGGTGCTAAGGTGAACAGCCATTCATAATGATGGCATCGGTGGTCATAGGATTGACTGCATAATAGGAGAGTTCTAAATAGTTATTTTTGCCATTAGTCTATTGATTAATTAGTAACTTCTATAGCGCCGGTATCTAATGCACAACGTATCAATCGATGGCGAACGAAGTCGAAGTCACAATCGAGTAAATATCCAGAACATCAGTATCCTAGGTGTTGAACGCCACAGGAGAAAGGGCAAACGGAGCAGATAAGCTCATAATATTGAAAGGTGAAAATGGAGGATGATGGGAGTAGTGAAAGTCTTTCAAGAGTTCGTCCTAAAGAGCTGAGGCAGGAAATGTTAAAGAGCGATCACAGAATATGATCAAGGACGCTAGTATATGGCTTGGTCGATCCTAAACCATACGAATTGTCTATTCTTATGGAGCGACGTTAGGGTCATGATGCTTTCCATCATTTACCTCAACTTTAATAACAAAGGAGTTCACCATTAAGTATCCATGTATTTACGTACGTGTGTACGTATATATATGCACATGTACGTAGGTTTGTTCGTAGGTAGGCCTACATTAGCAACCTCTCGTAACGACGAGTACTCACTCAAATCTTTCAACAATTGAAGAGTGAAGTTTATCTGGATAAAATCTCGATAGTTCCTCTTTGTTAGCCTGTTAACATTGGTAATCTTGCTCATCATCACATATTTCTATGCTTCTAATATTATAATTTCATTAGTAGTTAATAGTAAATATTATTTATTGATAGTATTCATATGTTGCGTTTTCTTCAGCAAATGACCAGCGGGCTAGGGTGGCGAGCGAAGTGCTGGTGGAAACACCGCCAGCTCCAACCGCAGGAAGCTTGCAAGCAGCCATGCGTCGTAAGTCCACATTGCTTCTTCATACAAAACCATTATTAGTTTCTTTTCTCTATTGTAAAAGAAGAAGAGAAGTCCCTTAAGCTAGACTGCTCTGGGTATGGTGCGTTGGCGACTTAAATTTTCCTAGCCTTGGCATAATATGAGGGTGGTTGCCCAGCGCTCTTTCAGTTGTCGCTTGTTCTGACAGTGTGCGGTTATTGTACTCGCTATAGTTGAATTCGCTAGGCGGCTCAAGAGGACCCGAAATCTCAATTTCTGTTATAATAATTATTATGCTGTAATATTATTTACAGCAATTTACATTTATCGAAATTGGTGAGCTACTTCTAGAGTAGGTACACAATGTAAACTGTCAGCTCAAGTGTTAAATGTTTCTAATGTATATCTGCCATAATTGAACAGCAGAGTTTCAATTATTTTTGTTTCTTTCTCTAAAGGTATTGTAGCTAAATGGGTAGCTGGGTTGCAGATTTATCATGTGTTTCCCGTCATCTCTGCACGTGCTTATAGATATAAATGCATGTCATCTTTACAGGTCGCTTCAATCAGGGTCGCCCAGTTGTAGTAACTGTACTTGTAATTAGTAGGCCTAACTTCTAACTTCTAACTAAATTCAAACTAAATAATGTTTCATTCTCTTAAAACCTTCCCTTTCAAAGTTTTCAGCAGCCTTAAGCCTACAGCCTTGTGCTTACTGACGTTTTCGTCCACCATCTTGTCGTTTTAAAAACTTCCAAAAAGTTAATGGAAATACTAAGCAGTAATTGTGGAAAGGATTAAGTAGTCTATAATGGTTACATTTACTTCCTTTCGCTCTCTTAAGACCACTCGTTTCGCTCTGGGTCTTTCGCACTTGGAGCGCCTCTGATTTTTGTTCACTGTGAGAGGCGCTTTATAAATTTATAAATACAATACAATACAATCAATACAATTTATGTAAAACAAATAAAGGTGAAAATGGAGCAAGTTTTAAGCTCAATAATGTGTCTCTACTTGATAATTAATGCAGCTATTTAAATGATTTAATTTAACATGAATTTAATAAAACAATGACGTCTGCGTGATAATGAATAGGCCCACAGCTAGTTAAATAATTAATAATTAATTGAAATAATAATAATAATAATAAATGATGATGATGATAATAATAATAATAGTAGTAGTAGTAGTAGTAGTAGTAGTAGACTAGTAGTAGTAGTAGTAGTAGTAGTAGTAGTAGTAGTAGTAGTAGTAGTAGTAGTAGTAGTAGTAGTAGTAGTAGTAGTAGTAGTAGTAGTAGTAGTAGTAGTAGTAGTAGTAGTAGTATAGTAGTAATAATAATAATAATAATAATAATAATAATACTAATAATAATAATAATAATAATAATAATAATAATAATAATAATAATAATAATACTACTACTACTACTACTAATAATAATAATAATAATAATCTTCATTTATTGCTTAAGACTGACACACGTGCAGTATGATTACACTTCATAGTATGAACGGATGGTAACAAGTTATTACAGGAGTCGAATTTAATTATTTGGCAGCCATGCAAGGCGCCCATCACGTCCTACTGCTCATATACCAACGCCATCTGGCGAATGAAAAGGCTGAGTTGACCTTTGGGAGGGTAGCGGGAATCGATCCCGCGTCCATGCTGATCTTCTGCTTTTCGTGCCAGAGTGTTACCATTACCCTCACCCCTCCCTAATAGCCAATAAAATGAACTTTTTAAGGGGAATGTCCGGGGAAATTGTCCGTGGGGGAAATGTCAGAGGGACATGTCTGGGTAAGTGGGAAATGTCCGGGGAATATCCAGGGCAAAACGTCTGGATACCATCATTGTCGTCGTTGTCGTCGTCGTTGTCGTCTTCATAATGATAATAATTATTATTATCATGAATGTTTTTTGCAGAATGTTGTTCTGACGTCACCCTGAGCAGTTCCTGTTTAAAGAACTGTGTAACAATTACAGCACGTCTCTTTTCACAACAACGCAATTGTTTGCCTTAAACCATAGAGGCATACATGCGCTGCGTTTCTGGTAAGGTTGCTTTTGGCTCCCTACATCGTTGAAAGTAGGTTATTACATTCCTCCAGGTTCAGCACGCTTAAGCCGGTTATTATTTTAGCTCTAACTTAAAGCAATTCTCATCCAATTTCTAAAACGACCGCATCGTTATCGTAATTATTGTAAACTCTGCTTTTTAGCGCCCGATTTCCTACGTTGTGAAAGCAGCTTACTCAATTCAAACAATTCACCAAATCGCCAATGAAATTAGCTGTGTAATACATGCTAATAATTCTGATATTACTTGTGATGTTTTTGTTCAATAGTCTGCATTGTAAATGGACAAATGTTGGTTTTATGGGAGTGTTAATTTGCAGTGCACTCGGATAAAATAAACTGAACCTGTTTAGTTGCCACGTATCGACAAGGAAATATACATAGGCCAGCGGGTCACTTCGAAACTTTAGATTGGCAGTTCAGAAGATGTAGAAACTTAGGAGGTTGCAGACACACCCATAGCCATACTCGAAGAAATTACTTGTGTTTACATGTATATAGAACTCTGTATATATAGGCAAGTCCAGTGTGATTTTTAAATAGTCATTGGCATTAAGCGCGCTGTATTTGTTGCAAGCAATTTTTAATTGATGTAGTCTATTGGAGCCGAACGAAACCAATGAAAAGTTTGCATTATCTTTAACCTCGTAAAAATTGAAACGATTAGCGATTTTAAAGAATATCACCTGAAGGCTTAAGCTTTTCTGAAACTGTATATATTTTTGACAATAAACTTTTCACGTGTTGTTAGGTGTTCTGGCCAAATCCACCAAGACGAATCCTTGGATTATCGATCTAAGTCTACGTGAGTTTTGGATTTAGAAACTTTACAGTAATACACGAAAACAGTTTTTCGAGACCGACAAGCATGCAAACATGCCGCGAATATATATAGATAGATATATAGAGAGACAGACAAAACGATTGATGGATAAATACACACGCAAATAGGGCCTACGGAACTAAGCATTCACTCATATCGGAGATTTATATAGAGCCTTTTTATGGTTATCTACTCAGAAGTGCTCCCGACTCAATCCCAGCTAAAAAGATCAGTCTTAAGGTTGGCAGAAAAGATGGTAGAAAGGGAACTGGACACCAAGCGAAGAGCCACAGAAACCCCATTCCAAATTGCAGGGCCAGCAGCAGAAAGCGCGGCGCTGCCTAATAGAAGTCCGCGAGCGGGGAACAAGGAGCTCAACCTGTTTATATGAGCGGAGAGTGCCACGGCGCTGGCCGTTCAGGGGTTGAGCGGAAAAGGCTCCTGCAAACACGCCGGTGTCATACCAACAAGGCAACGCCACACCAAGGCGGATACCGGATAAGTAATTGGCTGCGGGACAGGGAGCCCTATTCTATTCTATTTATGGACTTATAAAGCGCCTCTCGCAGTACAACCTAATCAGAAGCGCTTCCAGTGCGAAGGGCCCCTCGAAAAAAGAAAAGTCTTAAGAGAACGAGCAGAAACAGTGGTACCCCCAGATAACATTACAGCACGAGTTAAAGCAGGGAGGTCATTCCACAGCAAAGGTCCAACGGAGGCATAGGCACAATGTTGTGCTGTGGCAGTCCGAGACCTCGGAACTAGAAGGTCATGATGGTCAGAAGAGCGGAGAGGACATCCAGAGGTAGCTGAGATAGGTCGTCTCATAAGATCACAGAGGTAGCGTGGAGCTTGACCTAAAAACGTTTTACACGTAAGAAAAAAATTTTAAACTGAATCCGAGCAGTTAGAGGAAGCCAATGAAGGTCTTGAGTCATGAAAGTCGAAATATGGGAGAAACGAGGTAGGCGGGCAATTAATGTATATAACATACATACGTACATACATGCATACGTACACACATGCTTACGTACATACATGCATACATACGCGCATGCATGTATTTCACTTAAAATAATATGACAAACACTGAATGCGATTTGATTTTGGTGTGCGATGAACGTTGTGAGTTGAATAGATAGACGTTAAATTATAAATTACAGAAATTACAGACAAACACTGAATGCGGCTTAATGTTGATATGCATCAAGTCGCGGTCCTGTAGAACCGGTCTTTTTTGGTTAGCCATGGTTCCACTAGGTCTCCTTGGGTTTTTGGGCCGCTTGGGCCACCCCAGGGCTCCATCCTTGGCCTCCTCCTTTATATGATCTTCACTGCTGACCTGGGACCGCCGCTTGCGGCTGGGGCTGTCCACAGCCAGTCCTACGCTGATGACCGTCAAGCGTGCGTCCACTGCTCAGCAGCTCAGCCGGTCTCTGCGGTGGGGTCAATAGACCGGGCCACTGAGATCCTACACTGACTTGGATGTCTGCAAACCGCTTGCGGCTAACCCCGACCAAGAACCAGCTAATCTGGCTTGGCACCCGCCAGCAGCTGGTTAAAATGGACTTTGGGTCCATCGCCCTGAAATATCCGCTTCTCATCTTCTCTTTCTCAGTCTGGGACATGGGAATCACCTTAGAAAATGAGCTTACATTTGTCCAACATATCAACCTCCTCTGCCGTAGCTGCTACTACCAGCTCCAGCAAATCCGGCTCCCTCTCTCCGGGTGCTGCATCGACGCTTGTTCATTCTTTTGCAGTCTCTCGCTTGGACTGCTGTAGCTCCATTGGGCACCCTGCCTGTGGGCTTAAATGCATGGATAGGGTCCCACGCAGGGCTATCCGCCTATTGGGCCGCATTCCGTAGTTTCGCCGAGTCTCACGGTAAATTCGCGGGATTTATTTATTTATTTATTTTATTTCAGAAAATTTATATAGCGCCCCTTCAAGGATGCTTACTCAGAAGCGCTCCCAGCCCAACCCCGGTCAAACAGGACAGTCTTAAGAGAACTGAGAAATGAGGCAGAGTGACCAGCAGGTGTCAGACGAAGCATGGTAGGGAGCCCGTTCCAGGTTGAAGGTCCCGCCACGGAGAAGGCGCGACGCTGCCTGAGAGCAGTCCGCGAACGAGGAACAATGAGATGTTCTCCACTGGCTCCCCTACCCGCAGCGCATTATCTACCGGGTCTCTGCTCTTATCCGGCGTTGCATTGAGGGCTGGCTCCCCCATATTCGCGGGAACCTTTGCTGTTCCACTGTGGTCGTTCAGCGCCGCGGCTGCAAGCCGAGCTCCTTGCCCCGTTCTCGGGCAGCTATTCGACAGCGTCGTGCATTCTCTGTGTATGGCCTTTAGAACTGGAATGGGCTCCCGGTGGCACAATGCCTGACTCCTCTGGGCCACTTTGCTCTGTTCCTCTCTAGCCTTAAGACGACTGTACAGTATGACCTGGGTTGAGCTGGGACCCTCCTGAGTAGATAGCCTTGAAGGGGCGCTATATAAAATCACTGTAATACTGTAATAAATTACTGTAGTAATAATTACTATTTTACTTGGAAAAAGTGTTGCCAAAACTGCAGAAAGTAGTGCAGTAGGGCTAATTTTTAAAATTGAAACTAAATTCGTGATTCTTGGCACATGACGAAATTGCAAAAACATAGTGCGGTACTATAGGACAACACAAGGATGCTGAAATCTCAAAACTACAGCATTTTTATTCAAAAGCCTAATTTTTTAATTTTTATGTTTATGTTGTAGTGGATGGTTAGAGATACAGTTATTACCGAAGGCTTGGCAAAAATCAGCATATTAAGCTGAATGACTTGCATTTAATAGCTGACAGTTACTTGTTAGATAAATACAGAGCGATGAAAGGGTCAGAGTTTATTGGAGACTGAGAGCAAGAATGAGAGCGCTCGAGCGAGCCAGCGATCGAGCGACCGAACGAATTAATCAGTCAGTCAGTCAGTCAGTCAGTCAGTCAGTCAGTCAGTCAGTCAGTCAGTCAGTCAGTCAGTCAGTCAGTCAGTCAGTCAGTCAGTCAGTCAGTCAGTCAGTCAGTCAATCAATCAATCAATCAATCAATCAGTCCATCGGTCTTTCAATCCATCAATCACACAATCGTTAAATCAAAGACTGAACGTGTAGGACCTCAATGAGCGTAAAGTCGTAGACCTCCGTTTAACTACCGTATTGAGAATTTTTATTCACACTGGACTGTCTGCATATAGGTCTATCATCATAGGCAGATATATATATATATATATATATATATATATATATATATATATATATATATATATATATGTGTCAGCATATAGGTCTACATCATAGGCATATCAATCAATCATAATATATGTATTCTAGTTTAGTATTTTCTTAAAATATTTATCTTCTCATTGAACGGTTTGCAATAGCGTGAGAGCTGAAACTTAAGCGAACAGCGATTTAAGCTCAATTTCTTGAGACTTACTTTTGTTGTTACTAGTTGTATAGCTAAACTGCAATAGGCCCATTCGTATAAGTGACTATTTATGCCATTCGGTTAACCTGACGAAATTGACAAAATCCTCGAAATGTTTTGAAGAATAAGATTCGGAAGTTCGCACATGCTTAGAGCTTTGGTATCTATTTATTCTTCAGCTTATTCGCATAATTTGTGTTAACTTTGTAGACACCATCGATCGGAAAAAGAGAGCAGCCAAGCAAAAAAGTAAGTCAATGCAAACAATTGTAGATATATAAAAAGATGATAAGGGAGTGTTCTGGATTCTCAGTTGAAAGGTTGGGTGTTAAAATCCTCGCCAGGAAAGAATTTCTTTCTTTCGACACTTCCGCTCCACCTGCTCTACTTTGTGAACTTAGCTAATGTCGCCCCTTCAGCCCTGCTCTAGTATAGAAGCACGAGCACAAGTAGTAGATGTTGGTAACCGATTCGCATTGCAGGGGCGAGCCTGTCTTGGAAGCAGAAACAAAAGCTGGGGTTTCCAAACAGGCGATAACACGCGTCGGTCTTATCTGAGGCTCATGGTTTGCAAACTCTTAAGAATGTCAGACTTAACACCTTTTTTGTTTACATTCGAAGTTCCAAGAGTTAGCATGCTTCCTCTGGGATTGCTGATCAACTAGACGTAAGCAGCATCTGCATTGTGAAAGCAATACAAATACATTTCACGATCAGCCTATTATTCTTGTTTTAGCCAATCCATTCTCCTGTGCCAAAACAAAATCTAAACATCGATTAGAAATTAATTTGCTTCGTATATCGAAACAAAGTAGACTTACGATTTTAGTCTATCATCACAAAATAGACTTAGAAATTTACTCTATCCTCACTAAGTAGACTTATGAGTCTGTAAAATATGGCTGCAATTTGAAGGCTGCGTAGGTGCGACTGCGTCACGACAATTCGTCTACAGACTTTTCGTCTACGACACTTCGTCTACAGACATTTGGCTGACAGACTTTACGAAGTTATTTGATATTCTCACTTTAAAACGGAAGCTGTTATTGATGAAAACATTCCTGTGTTGAAATAGAAGCTGGATTGATCGAAATAATTTTTCCCGTAAATAGAAGCTGGATACCAAGCTGGATGGATGGATGAAACTAAGTTTTCCATTCAATAGAAGTTGAATTGATGAAAATAATTTTTTTCAGTAATTAGAAGCTGGATTCCTGAGAATACTTAGCGCGTTTTAGCGAAATTATAAGAAAACGGCCTATGTTGATTAGCCCATACAGATACACTCAGGCGAAATGTCTGTAGATGAAGTGTCTGTAAACGAAGTGTCGTAGACGAAACGTCTGTAGACAAATTGTCGCGGAACCAGATGTGACATCAATGCGTCACATGACTTCAGTGCTAAAGCTGTCTACGTTTCGTCAGCTGGTTTTCGTGACGTAAAATCCACCCACGATAGTGGATTGGGTTGATTTAAAACTTGTTTAACACATACATGTACAGCTGATCGCGAGTCATGCGAACAATCATTGAGATTTACTAGGTTTACTATTACGACCTCATTAGGCCTACCTTCAAACAAAACAAATATCTCCTCAGCTGCTCGGACTTTCCAGGAATTTCAACGCGATCTCGGAGCAATTTCCAACGGATATTCTCATGGCTTCTTGCCTTCTTCAAAGAATTTATCGCGATCAGCGAGGGGCTGTAATTTTTATTCCCTGATGCTTTGTCTTTCTCGAGCTGTCTAGCTAGTTCTCTTACCTGTAGCATAATCTGCCCACCCATTCCGAAAAATCCCTAGATTACCAGGTCTAACCAATTTACACCCAGTCATCCCACTACAGACACTTCGTCTACAGATATTTCGCATACAGGTGTATCTGTATCCATTAGGGCTAATCAACAGAGGCTGCTTTCTTACAGTTTCGCTAAGACGTGCTGAATAGTCTCAGGAATCCAGCTTCTAATTAATGAAACGATTATCTTCATCAATCCAACAACTTCTATTGAATGGAAAGCTTAGTCTCATCCATACATGCAGCTTCTGTTTACTGGAACAACTATTTCGACGAATCCAGGTTCAATTTCAACACAGGAATGTTTTCACCAATCCCATTTCGATTTAGGGAAACACTTTTTCTCATCAATCCACAGTGAATCCAGCTTCCATTTCGAAGCTACAATACGAAATGATTTCGTAGACGAAATGTCTGTCGGCGAAATGTCTGTAGACGAAGTGTCCTGACACCGTACTTCAAGCGCGAGAAGTTCCTGACGTGCAGATTGGAATTTGGTCTATCGCTGCGATATCGTTACACGGCCAACTCTTGACAATAAATGCGCCCAGTAGATCTTCATTTCACCAATTCAGACGGTTTCCTGGCTGCTCCCGATGTCTGCTTTCGGTTGCAATGTCGGCCGAATTTGAGTCACCGAGTAGGCTACTGTACGTATACGGCTCACAGTCCTCGTTGAATACCTCGTTGAATATTTTTACTCAGGATTTGCCATTCGCCTGTAATAGTTGTTGCACGTTTAGGAGAATGTATAATCTTATATTATAAGAACAATACGGTAAGCGGTGATCAACAGGGTCGAAATCCGCACTACGTTTAAGGCACATTGAAGGTTCACACTGAGTCATAGGCAACGGTGGTTCAGACATTGTTTCAGCGAGAACGAAGCATGCCACAGCAGTAGAGTTGAATGCATTTTCGGTTCAAAAATGTTAGAACCTCCTGCTCTACGTATGTGCTGTGGTGCTGAACCTCCGGACACTAACACATTTTTACTCAGGATTTGCCATTCGCCTGTAATAGTTGTTGCACGTTTAGGAGAATGTATAATCTTATATTATAAGTCTTAGTCTATTTACGTTGTCCTTCCGTTTGTTTGTTTGTATGTTTGTTTGTATGTATGTCCGTCATCTAAAGGCTCCGAAACGGAACGCTTTAGCGATTTACAAAATTTTTCAAATCATTATTACGCCACGTCATGGTCAACGCGACTATTTTCAGCTCGCAATTTTATTTAAACGCCGATATATGGACATTTTAAATTTACAACTGCTTCGACGAGGCTATCTTATAATAGCATGGCCATTTGTCCACGTCACACTGGCTAAATTATGCAATCTTAAATTACGTCACGCGACTAATTATGCAATCTTACGTCACGCCGGCTAACGGCAGAACTTCGTCTATTATTTAGCAAATAATACGCCTATTATAATAATAGAGATAACCCGTGTAGTACAGGGAACAAATAATACGCCTATTTAAGGTAGAGATAACCCGTGTAGTACAGGGAACAAATAATATTGCCTATATATAAATTTGCTTTGCCCGTGCAGTACACGGGCAAAGCAACTATGTTCACCTCTAAATATCGTTTCCATTCAGATATATGGACATTTTTAAATATTTGAAGCCATCAGCAAATATAGTAAGTAAGTAGCCTTTATTTGCAGCCGTTAAAAATTACGCCTGGGCAAAACCCGGGCGAACGCCGGGTAAAAAATGCTAGTTGCGTCATAAACTTAACCTGACAATTTGCAGTGGTATTGACTGGTTTTGACTTTAGACGAATACTCTACGGATGTTAAGGCATTATGAAATTTTAAAGATTTTTTCTCAACCTTATAACCATAAATATTGTTAACTTTACAGCCCCTAAGCCGAGTGCGAGAAAAACCACCAAAACGCCAGTCAAAACAAGTGAGTTGATTTCGTGATCATCATATTCATTCATTCATTCATTCATTCAGAGCATTTATATAGCGCCCCTTCAAGAAACTACTCAGGAGCGCTCCCGGCCCAGCCACGATTAAAGAAAAAAGACTTGAGGGACTTGTAGAACCCTGTCAGATGGCTTACAAGTAAAAAACGGAGCTTAAGTGGTAGGTCATTCCAAATGTAAGGGCCAACAACCGAGAAAGCACGGCGCTGCCTAATAGCCAAGCGAGTCCGTGGAACAAGGAACTCACCCCTCGTCGCAGAGCGAAGCACCCGACGCGCTGGAACATCAGACACTGGGCGGCAAAGATCACGCAAGTAAGATGGAGCGCAGCCAAGAACACAACGAGAAACAAGAGCAGCAATGCGATATGAGATACGCTGAGACACAGGCAGCCAATGCAACACATCACACATGTATGCAGAGACAGGAGAGTACTTAGGAAGCCGTCCAATAAACCGAGCAGCCGAGCGTAGAACTCGATCTAGTCGCCCCAAAACACCAAGTGGAAGGCCAGCAAGTAGTGAGGAACAGTGGTCAATTCGACTAGGCATGAACAAGGACCACAACTGCATCATGAGAGAGAGAGCGAGAGACCACTCGAAGCTGACGAAGCTGATAATAACAACTCCGTGCAATTGAGTTCACATGATGAGATAAAGTAAGCTCGGAGTCAAGAGAAAGTCCCAGATCACGAACTGTGAGGGAAAAGGTTATGTGAGGAAAGAGCAGGGTAAGTTGAGGAAAGTCGATACCCTGCAGTTGTCTACGGCTACCCAGCCAAATGAGCTGTGTTTTAGAGGGATTTAAGAGTAGCCGATTGGAGGCCATCCAAGAAGAGAGGACATCCATAGTCAGACACATCTGACTCACAGTAGCCACCGCATCGGCTGAATGGGTGTGGATGTAGGCTTGCACATCATCGGCAAATAGTTGGTGTAGAAGCCCCTGAGACGTCAACAAGGAGCAGACATCGGCAGTATAAAGAAGATAACGCAGCGGGCCCAGGACAGAACCATGGGGCACACCCAAAGGGGCAGGGACCCAAAGAGACCTGGACGAACCAAGGACTACACAATTTGAGCGGTAACGCTTATATCAATACCCTAATGAAATAATCAAGGGCGACTTTCCCTTAGAAAGAAAAAGACAGAACAGAAACACAGAGAAGCAACGAGGAAGGAGAGAAGGAGATGGAGAGAGAGAAAGACAGAGAGAGTGAGAGACAGACAGGCAGGCAGAGACAGAGCCAAAGACAGAGACAGAGAGAGAGTTCATTAGTGTTAAAGGGTCAACCCAAAAGGGACGCTATCGTTCGGCTTGCAGGGTCTCCAATTTATCAATAGTATCTCCATATGCAGTCACACTGACCATCAAAGCCAGAATCACAACCAGTAGACAAAACGCTTATTCATATTTGAACTGCTGATCTGTCATTCGCTCCATATTGCACATTTACTCGGACGTTTTCAATCACAACATTGTGCAGTCGACAGAAGTTTCATCAAGTTTCGGATCAAAATTGTTAAAATCTCCAGCGATATATATATTGTAGTCCTGAACTTCTGAACACTGACACAATCATGTTGACCGGTTTCGATGAATACACTACGGATGCTAAAGCATAAATGAAATGTTATGACTATTTTCTAAATCTTATAACCAAAATAAATGTTAACTTTTCAGCAACTAAGCGCAAAACCACCAGAATGCCTGTCAAAACTACAAGTAAGTTAATTTCAAGATCATGATAACAATACCGTAGTGAAGTATTCAAGGGATGCTTTACCTTAGAAAGAAAAAGACAGAAACAAGACTAAACGATTACAATAAAGAGAGAGACATACACAGAGACGGAGACAGATAGACAGAGATAGACAGAGGGAGACAGAGGGAGACAGAGGAAGACAGAGGGAGACAGAGGGAGACAGAGGTAGACAGAGACAGAGACAGAGTGAGAGAGAGAGTGGAGAGAGAGAGATTTCATGGGTGTCAATGGGAAAACCCAAAGAAACACTGTTGTTCCGCTGGCGGGGTCGCCCATCCCTCATTAATATTTCCATAATTATACAGTAACACGTACCATCAAAGCATGAATCGAAACAGCAAAGAAATGTGCCAGGGTGCAGATGCGCCAAGGTTATGCATTTAAGTGATACTGCAGTGTTTGCTAAGACGTTTTCAATGACAATATTGCGCAGTCGACAGCTGTTTCATCAAGTTTCGGTTAAAAAATGTTAGATCCTCCAGCTCTATGTACTGTGGTACTGAACTTCTGGAAACTAACGCATGTTTACTCAGACATGCCATTCGCCAGTATAAGTTGTTGTACGTTTAGAAAAACGTAGCCTACATTGCGTCATAAACTTAATCTACAAATTGGAAATAATTGACCTGTTTGGACCAATACGTATACACGGGTACCAATCATGCATAATTATGTGAAATTTTAAAGATATTTTTCCAAATCTTTTAACCATAATTAATGTTCACTTTTCAGCCACTAAGCGCAAAACCACAAAAATGCCTGTCAAAACTACAAGTGAGTCAATTTCAATATCATGACATGTACATATGTATGTATATGTATGTATATGTATGTATGTATGTATGTGTATGTATGTGATGAGCACTTGTTATAGCGCCCCTTCAAGATTTCTACTCAGAGGGGCTCCCGACTACACACAGACTACAGACGCGGACACTGAATCTGAGTTTCACGCCGAAGTGCATGTGCAATTGCGAGTGATGGACTTGCCCAGGGTCCCTACGCGGCGGCTTGAGGTTGATTCAAACCCGCAACCTTCCGGCTGCAAGGCACCGAACATACCCCTACACCACCGCGCCCCACGTATATCAATACCGTAGTGAGGTATTCAAGGGAGACTTTATTATAGGAAGAAAAAGACAGAAACACAGAGAAGTAACGAGGAAGACGGACAAGAGGAAACGATTAACATACAGAGAGAGAGAGAGAGAGAGACAGAGAGACAGAGAGACAGACAGACAGACAGACAAAGAGACAGAGACAGAGAGATACAGAGACAGAGACACACAGAGAGACAGAGACACACAGATAGAGATACAAAGATGCAGACAGACAGACATACAGATTACAGAGACAGGGACAGGGACAAGGGACAGAGAGAGGGAGAGAGGAAGGAAGGGAGCCAGAGATAGAGAAACAGAGACAGACAGAAGGAGACAGAGACAGAGACATAGATGTAGACATAAGAGTAGGATAGATGGAGAGTTTATTGGTGTCAATGGGTACATCCAAAAGGAACACTATATTTCCGCAGGCGGGGTCAACCATTTCTCATTAATATTTCGATACACAGTAACATCGGCCATCAAAACATAAATCGAAACAGCAAAGAAATGTGCCAGGGCCCAGACATGTACAAGGCGATGTATCTCATAATTAAAACCATAGAACGAGAATTCGTGACTTCAAACTTTAATATTCGTAAATATTCGTGAATATTGGGTCATTTTTAATATTCGTAAGTATTCGTAAATATTCGTTGATGACGTCACTGTTTCCGCTTTGTTTACGAACTAGTTTAATTTAAGAGTACTAATTTAAGTATAATTATGTGCAGTGGTTTTGCGGCGCTGTACATAGTGCTGTGGTCCGTAAGCTGCATGGGTATGCTGGTAAACAGACTGTCGGAGTGACGGATGTTTTTGCTTGTTTATATTTCGCATGGGATGACTGGTGGCAAATTGCCACCAGTCATCCCAAAAGTGTCCTCAGACAACTGGCATTAAATTTGTTTGTACATGTGTAATGTTACACGCCTAGGCTTATTAGGTCAAAATGTCAAAATAGATGAACCGATTCAAAGGTCTCTCTCTCTATCTCTCACACATGTTCACTCTCTCTCTCTCTCTCTCTCTCTCTCTCTCTCAAAACTCTCTCACACACACACACACAAACACTACAAGTCTGTCTCTGTCTGTCTGTCTCTGTCTGTCTGTCTGTCTGTCTGCGTTCGCTGTTCCATCTCTGAAATCCACGCGCCCAGTATAATTATTATGTTCCAGTCTCACTTTCAAATGATGCGCTTATAGTGCTGAGGGATAGGGAATAGCGGGAGCTGAGTCATAAATTGGGCGCCAAAAATGTGAATGTCTCATAGCCTTTTGAGACTTCGAACAATAAACCAAGTGAAGTTACTGATTATACGATGACTAACTCTAATATAATATTATAACTGTGCTTATGCATATTTTGGCACTGATTTTTTTACAATTAATCCCGGATTTTGAAGAATTAAGAATTAAAAGAACTAAAAAAATAAAAAAATTAATATTCGTTGACCAGTTTTAACATTCGTCAATATTCGTCAGGTTTTAAAAATTGTAATAATTTTTCGTAATATGCGCATAGGCCTACTCGTTCTATGATTAAAACTGATGTTCTGTCATCGCCCCTCACATTACACAGTGTTTGCTTAGATGTTTTCAATTACGACTTTGTGCAGTCGACAGCTATTTCCTAGCGTTTCGGATCAAAAATGTTAGAAACTTTAGAGCTATGTAGGCTACTGTGGTCCTGAACTTCTGAACACTAACAGACGTTTACACAGGATCTGCCATTCGCCCGTATAAGTCGCTGTACGTTTAGGAGAATGTACAATTGCGTCATAAACTTAACCTAAAATTGACTTTGACGAATACTCTGCGGAGGTTAAAGCATACATAAGCTTTTTCAGAATTTATATTAAATCCTATAACTATCATAAATGTTCACTTTGCAGCCACTAAGAAGACTACGAGCAAAACCACCAAAATGCCTGTCAAAACTACAAGTGAGTTGATGTCAATACCGTAGTGAAGCTTTCAAGGGAGGCTTTACCTTAGAAAGAAAAAGACAGAAACACAAAGACAGACAAATAATGAGGAAGACGGACAAGAGGAAACGATTAACATAGAGAGACAGACAGACAGACAGAGACAGGGACAGAGACATAGAATCAGAGACAGAGACAGACGAGCAGAGACAGAGAAAGACAGGGGGAGACAGAGCCAGAGACAAAGTGAGAGAGACGAGTAAAGGAAAAAGACACAGAGTTCATGGGTGTCAATGAGTACATCCAAGAGGAACACTATATTTCCGCTGGCGGGGTCGCCCATTTCTCATTAATATTTCGATACACAGTAACATCGGCCATCAAAACATGAATCTAAACAGCAAAGAAATGTGCCAGGGCCCAGATATGTACAAGGCGATGTATCTCATCATTAAAACTGATGTTTTGTCATCGCCACTCATTACACAGTGTTTGCTCAGACGTTTTCAATTACAACATTGTGCAGTCGACAGCTGTTTCATAACGTTTCGGTTAAAAAATGTTATAACCTCCAAGTGCTATATACTGTGGTCATGAACTTCCGGACACTAAATCATGTTTACACCGGATCTGCCATTAGCCCGTATCAGTTGTTGTGCGTTTAGGAGAATGTACAATTGCGTCATAAACTTAACCTAAAAATTGGCTTTGAAGGTTAAAGCATACATAAGCATTTTTAGAATTGATATTAAATCCTATAACCATCATAAATGTTCACTTTGCAGCCACTAAGAAGACTACGAGCAAAACCACCAAAATGCCTGTCAAAACTACAAGTGAGTTGATGTCAATACCGTAGTGAAGCTTTCAAGGGAGGCTTTAACTTAGAAAGAAAAAGACAGAAACACGCAGACAAATAATGAGGAAGACGGACAAGAGGAAACGATTAACATAGAGAGACAGAGAGACACAGACATACAGCCATAGAGAGGGACAGAGAAAGAGAGAAGCTAGAGAGACAGAGACACAGAACACACACACACAAACAGACAGACAGAGAGGTAGAGACATAGAATCAGAGACAGAGACAGACGGGCAGAGACAGAGACAGACAGAGCAAGACAGAGACAGAGACAGAGTGAGAGAGACGAGTAAAGGAAAAAGACACAGAGTTCTTGGATGTGAATGGGTACACCCAAAAGGAACACTAGTGTTCCGCTGGCGGGGTCGTCCATTTCTCATTAGTATCTCCATACAAAATAACACCGGCCATCAAAGCATAAATCTAAACAGCAAAGAAATGTGCCAGGGTGGAGATATGTACAAGGCAATGCATGTCATCATTGAAACTGCTGTTCTGTCATCGCCATTTATTACACAATGTTTGCAAAGACGTTTTCAATTACAACATTGTGCAGTCGACAGCTGTTTCACAAAGTTTCGGTTAAAAAATGTTAGAAGCTCCAGCGCAATGTACTGTGGTACTGAACTTCTGGACACCAAAACACGTTTACTCAGGGTCTGCCATTCGCCCGTATCAGTTTTTGTAAGTTAAGGAGAATGTATAATTGCGTCATAAACTTAACCTAAAATTGGTAATAATTGACTGGTTTTGACCAAAACTCTACGGATGTTAAAGCATATAAAAAAATTGCTAAGAATTTTTATAAATCTCTTTAGGCTACCATAACAAATGTTAATTTTGCGGCCACTAAGCCAAGTGTGAGCAAAACCACCAAAATGCCATTCAAAACTACAAGTGAGTTAATTTCAAGATCAAGCATTCAACGTAGGCTGTACCTTAGGAAGTAAAAGACAGAAACACACAGGCAACTGACGAGAAAAACCGACTAGAGGAAATGCCTAACATAAAGAGAGACAGAGAGACAGAGAGAAAGATAGATAGAAAGAGACAGAGACATACAAAAAGAGATTGAGAGAGAGAGAGAGAGAGAGAGAGAGAGAGAGAGAGAGAGAGAGAGAGAGAGAGAGAGAGAGAGAGAGAGAGAGAGAGAGAGAGAGAGAGAGAGAGAGAGAGAGAGAGAGAGAGAGAGAGAGAGAGGAGAGAGAGAGAGAGAGACACACACAAACACACACACACAAACAGACAGACAGAGAGGTAGAGACAAACAGAGACAGAGAAACAGAGACAGACGGACAAAGACAGAGACAGAGAGACAGAGACCCACAGAAGGAGACAGAGACAGAGTGAGAAAGAGGAGAGAGAGAAAGACACAGAGAGAGTTCTTGGATGTCAATGGGTAAACCCAAAAGGAACACTAGTGTTCAACTGGCGGGGGCAGCCATTTCGCATTAATTTCCATACACAGCAACACAGACCTTCAAAGCATGGATGGATACAGCAAAGAAATGTACCAGGGCGGAGATATGTACAATAATTGAAACTGCTGTTCTGTCATCGCCGATTCAATGTTTGCAAAGACGTTCTCAATTACAATATTGTGCAGTCGACAGCTGTTTCATAACGTTTCGGTTTTAAAATGTTAGAACCTTTAGCGCTATATAGGCCTACTCTGGTCTTAAACTTCTGGACACAAAAACACGTTTACTCGGGATCTGCCATTCGCCCGTATCAGTTGTTTCACGTTTAGGAGAATGTACAATTCTGTCATAAACTTGACCTAAAATTGTCAATAATTGACCGGTTTTGACGAATGTTAAAGCCAACAATTTTTCTAAATCTTTTAACCATAATTAATGTTTACTTTGCAGGCACTAAAGTGACTACGAGCAAAACCACCAAAGTGCCTATCAAAACTCAAAGTGAGTTAATTTCAAGATCATGATTTCGATACCATAGTAAAAGTATTCAAGCGAGGTTTTACCTTAGAAAGGAAAAGACAGCAGTGGCGTACGGTGCTGGAATGCCGCCCGGGGCGAGGGCCCAAAATGCCGCCCTTGGCCACTTGATTTTGGATATGCTACTTTCGCTAAGATATCGCAATTTGCATGATGTTAGTCGATCGTATTACATATAAAAATTTGTTTTATACAGTTTATAGCCTTTCTGGAGTTATCACTTTTCACTATATTTTGCAATTATCCGTTTCAGCTGTAGGCCCAGGCCTACATTTTAAACTTACTAAAATCTAATAAAACATTTTATTGCATGAGTTGCGACTTTGGCTGACTCGCTGTGATGTGTAGATTATAGTACAGTTGCCTACACACATAGGCCTACATATCATATTAGGCCTATGTGATAATTACCATATTATCACTATGCGATCTACTGCGGCTGCAAAATCATTGATGACATGATAAAAATTAATTGTTTCAGCCGTCTCTCTTTCAGTGAACGGCATTGCTAAATTCGTCAATCGCATCTCACTCATTGTGCACCTTAAATAAGTTTTAATCAGTTTCAGTCTTTAAAACTCCACTCGCAGCTAGCAAAACTGACACACATTGTTAAAAATTGTAATTGTAATTGTAATCGAACATTTATATAGCGCCGCTCATAAATCAGCAGCGCTCTCGATCTGCGTCAGTGCCTGAATCAGGGAACAAGAAAGTCTTAACACGTCTACGGAACTGGGAAGGAGAAAGGGCTAGTAACTCGAGGCTAAAAATATGCTTAGTGCCTTGGTAAGAAGTGGGAGATACCCCGCGACTCCACGTATTCCCCACTGGATGGATAACAATATAATAATTATGTTCAAATTTAGTAAACATTGCAAAAAAACCTGCTTCGAACCTTTCCTGCAATTCTGTTTAGTGTTTTACGTAGACCTGTCAGTGCCGGTCTTAGACACAGAAAAAGCAGGGAATTGCCAGGGGGCCCCAAAAACTATGTGGCGTTAGAATGCTGTGGTGAAGTAATGAAGGGAGACTCTACCTTCGAAAGACAAAGACACACAGACAGGCAAAGAGGAAGACGGGCAAGAGGAATCCATTAACAGAGAGACAGACAGACAGACAGATACAGACAAAGAAAGACAGAGACAGAGACGAGATAGAGAGAGACACAGAGAGACAGAGGGTGAGAGAGAGGGACAGCTAGTTCGTGGGTGTCAAAGGGTAAGCCCAAATGGAACACTATATTTCCGCTGGCAGGTTCGCAAATTTCTAATTAATATTTCCATATACAATAACACTCATCATCAGAGCATGAATCACATCTAGTAAAGAAATGTGCCAGAGTGCAAATATGTACAGCGTGAAGCTTGTCGTAAATGGCGCTGCTGTTCTGCATTCGCCCCATATTACTCAGTGTTTATTAATACTTTTTCAATTGCATAATTGTGCAGTCGACAGCTGTTTGATAACGTTTTCAGTTCAAAAATGTTAGAACCTCCTGCGCTATAAACTGTGGTCCTCAACTTCCAACCAATAACACATGTTTATTCCGGATCTGCCATTCGCTTGTAATAGTTGTTGCACGCTTAGGAGAATGAATAATTGCGTCATTAACTAATACTAAAAATGGACAATAGTTGGCCGATTTTATAGAATGCTTCATGGATGTTAAAGCATATGTGAAATTGTACATGATTACTTTCAAAATCTTGTAACCACAATTATTGTTAACTTTGCAGCTGTGAGCAAAACCACCACCACCACCACCACCACAAGTGAGTTATTTTCAAGATTATGATATTAATGCCGTAGTGAAGTAATGAAGGGAGACTTTACCTTAGAAAGACAAAGACAGAATCACGCGAGAGACAGAGACAGACAGACAGACAGAGAGAGAGAGGGATGGGGGAGAGAGAGAGTGAGAGGGAGAGAGAGAGCGAGGGAAAGACAAACAGAGACAGAGTCAGCCAGAGACAGACAGACAGACAGAGAGGCAGAGTGACAGAGACAGAGAGAGTTAGTTCCTGAGTTTCAAAGGAACGAAATCAAATGGAACACTATTTTCTTCTGGCAGGGTCGCCCATTTCTCGTTAATATTTCCATATACTGTAACACTGACCATCAGAAAATGAGATCACATCCACTAAAGAAATGTGCCGACGTGCAAATATATATATGCAAGGTAATGCTTGTCATAATTGACACTGCTCTTCTGCTTTGGACCAATATTAGAAAACGTTTGCTAAGACATTATTTTGCTAAGACTGTTTCAATCACAATATTGCGTAGTCGATAGCTGTTGGATAACGTTTTAATTTCAAAAATCTTATAACCTCAAAAAATTGGCAATATTTGACCGGTTTTGACGAATTCTCTATGGATGTTAACCATATGTGAATTTTTATATAATTTTTTTGTTAATGTTATAACCACAATTAGTGTTAACTTTGTAGTCATTAATCCGAGTGTGAACCAATTTACCAAGCAAACAAACACCCATGACTAAATAAAATCAAAATTTACTCAAATCCTTTACTCAACGAGAACTTAGTCCTTGACATTCTAAGGTATTTATTGCCTGTTACAAGTTGTGTCTGTGACAGCTTGGTTTCATCATTAAACGAATATTGATTGATTGATATATATATATATATATATATATATATATATATATATATAATACAGGGTGCGGCAAAATAAAGTAATCCCCTGCAGTGTGTTGCAAATTCTGTAGCAACCGCTTAGAATTTTTATATAAAACTTGGTAATGATATTGTCTGTTCACATCTACATATAACTTCCAAATGTTATTTAACAATCTTGAAATATGACAAAGTTATGTTATTTCAAACACGACACCCCCACGATTTTACATGGTTAAAAATAGTTACTTTGTAAAGAAACAAGAAAAATAAATGGTACAACTTGAAATATTTTTACAACAAAGCTTTACGAATTGCACTTTCAATTTTACATTAAGTGTTCAAAGTGTCCACCATTGGCCTGCACGCATGCCTTCAGCCGTTTGGTAAAGTTCTTGATGGCCTTGTTGATCGGCGCCTGTGGCATATCGTCCCATATTGACTGCAAAGCGGCTTTCAACTCGGCGATTGTCTTTGGCTTCGGCTGGAGTTTGTGATACCTTTCCAGCATGGCTCCCCACACGTGATAGTCAAGGGGGTTGAGATCTGGGGAATTTGGTGGCCACTGGTCCTTCTCAATGATCTCAGGACAGCGTGCAGCCACTCCTGCGTGACACGTGCCAATAACGCAACCGTAAAATTTGCACGTTATAAAGCGTGGGCTTGTCTCTGTTCAAATAGCATAACTTAGTCAATTGTTGTGATAATATAATGTAATTTGGCAATTGTACGTAGATATGAATGACCAATGGCCATGTAAATTTTCTTATAAAAATCCAACTTCGTTCTTGAGATATCAACCAAACACTGCAGGGGATTACTTTATTTTGCCGCACCCTGTATATATATATATATATATATATATATATATCGTTTAATTGAGTTCAATTGCTGACATACCGCAGCCATTTACACGAGAGAAGAAATGTCTTAGAAAGTTAATAAAAAATACAGCCCGTAAAAACAAAGTTTTTACTATATCCATCTAGTATCCTATAACGTGCACTCTGAAAGTAGTCCGCGTTCATTTTACGACATAGCGCGCGTTTAATGAGGCAGCGCGCCCGTTTTTGTTGCGGCCAATGGCAACGCTGCGTATCGGAAAAGGTGATTCCCCGATTCGAAAAGTTGAGTCCCCGATTCTATAAGCTAGCCTTTTTTGGGGAGCTGAAATTTTTATAGAATGAAGTGTCTGCGAGGGCTAGACTTGGGAGTCACTTTGGTCAGCCAATCTGACCCCACCTGACCCTAAAGTGACTTGAGGTCGACTTGAAGTCGACAACTTGGAGTCAAAACGACTTGACCCGACTTTTCAGAAAAACAACCAACTTTCGACTTTAAGTCGACTTCTGACATGGTAATTACGATTTTTACGGCTAATAATACAAAAATGTCATGCCAATTTGCCTGGCAAGCATTAATTTCTTATACTAATGAGTAATGAGATCTCAACACCTGATGAATAAAATTGCTTATTAGGCCTATTTTAAGCTGTTTTTGTTTGTGCTTGAACAGTTTTGTAATGCTCTAATGGGTTAACAGAAGAATCTGCAGTGGACCGCGGACTGGTTGCACTGAATGGCGTGTTATAATGACACAGATTAATTCTGTTGTCATAATTATTTGGCCACTAACGTCATTCAAATAGCAATGCATGCGTATCATCCCACAGTAGCCTACTACCACTCACCGACAATATAGTCGATCATTGTCTAATACAACAGTTTTCCGTCTGCAAACGACTAATGCAGTGCACCAAAGTAGCGCCAAACGATCGATTGATTAGTATGAGATACAGATTTCTTTGGGTCGAATTCACTGGCGACTAAAAGTTCATTGATTTGCGCGCGTTCAGCTCTTGATAAGGCAGACGTGCTAACATTTATATTAACATTTCAATTCACCAGTTTTATTAAACGTACGTGTGACGCTTTAACATAATTTTATAATAAATCATGATATAGATAAATCGACACTGATAAAAAAATAAGTAGGCCTAAGTAGGCCTAACTGCTTAGCCCAACCGACGCAACCGGCGTCGATAATACAAAAATAATATCGCAGTACCGTTCTGCGTTTCTTACTCTTTCAAATGAGATGAAAATCAACTTTTATCTTCTTCACTTCAATTCAATACATATCGTCAACATAAATCAACTATATTTCTTAACACTTCACTCTTAATATACAGCTATATATCTACTGTATTAAGACAACTGCATTATTCAAATCGACTGTAATCAGCAATTTCTAACCTTTCCCGCGCTATTAGCACGTGCTCAGTACAAGCTATATTCAGTCAATGTTTACATAAGACAAGCGGCGCTGACCGCCCGCTCAACTAGATCATGTTTATACATATATAATTATATACAGGTGTATTGTCATGACACAACCCTAACCAGACTAGTCCCTAACACACTATAGGTCTTTAAAACGCTTGTTCACACTAAAAACACTATACAACTGCTTAAACGCCGCCGTGGCCTCACGATCATTAGTGTGGCGAGATAAATTTAGATTTGTTTGTGTCCCAAGTCGGTTTAAGTCGACTCCTGTAGAAAACAACTTGAGGTTACTTTTCAGTACAAATTCGACTTGGGGGTCAGTTGCGCTAAGCAGAAACGACTCGACTCGACTTGGGATGCCCAAGTCGACTGGGGTCGACTTATTGGGGTCGACTCCCAGGTCTAGCGAGGGCGAGTCTATCTGCCAAGTTTCAGGACGATTGAATGATTGTAAGTGATCGAATTAGTCGTCGCAAGATTTGACTTTTTAGCCTGTGGCTCAAACAAACAAACAAACAAACAAGATTTCCGTAAGTTAAACTAGATGGATAAAAATAAATAGAATCAAATAAACAAACAGTTTAAAGAATAGATCGGTCATAGTCAGAAAGTGGGGGCCATGGTCGAATGTCTGTACAGTACTCGGGAAATGTAATTTCTGTCGTCCTTTCTTGGAAGCTCAAAGCTGTGAGGGCGAGGGCGCAGACTATATGGCCTGTGAACCCTTGGTGGAAACAGGTCGAGCAGGACGTGCGTGCTCTGTCGCATCACAGCTCGCAACAGCCGGCCCTCGATGTCGCGTACGAGCGCATCAACGCTCATGATGTCGGGCGGTAGAAATCCCAAACGCTGCATCTTGACCATTTCAAATTGCTGCATCTTGACCATTTCAAATTGCTGCATCTTGACCATTTCAAATTGCAAACCTAACAAACTAACCAATAAATCATTCAATAATTATTGTTTCAATAAACAAAAGAATAACTTAATTCGGAACATTCAAGGTCTGCAGAAAAGCTAACTGTCGCTCGAATTATGCTATAGTTATGTGGATCAGTTTATTGTAAATCTCGATTTCCTCTACTGTTTGAATCACGACTTGCGGTAATCGCAAGATTCGCGAAACTAATAAATTACGCTATAATTGGGCTTTTTGTTGCAAATTGATTTAACTTGACTTAGCAGGATAGCTAAGATAATTGTTTCACTGCGTCTTTCTTGTCGCCTAAAGAAATTGGTAAGCGTTGAGCGGTTTTGACGAATACTATATGCACATTGTCTAGCTATCCACATTAAATTATAATTATTTCTGAAGGTTGTTGCTTTGCTTATGATTCTTAACTGTAGCCACGGAAATGCCTGAGACTATATCTACCACAGAGATCGACATGGGCACAGGTGAGTCAGTTCAGAGAATAGAAAATGATTTACATCTTATGCAATAGAAAACTTATTTGGAAAGAGAGAGGCGAAAGCAGAGAGTCATGCGCTGACAGTTGAAGTAAAGGACAGGTACATGTTAGGACAAAAAGATGGACAAGAGAAAGACCATAGGGATAGAAGCAACAACATGTTAGTAATTGGAACTTTATGGTTGAAAATATTCGGTAAAATTAATGGTTGAATGAGTGAATTAGTGAATGAACAAGCGAAAGAGAGAACTAATTGAACAACGGAACGAACAGTTAGCTAGTTACTCACTCAGAGGTAACAGAAGCAAACAACGATTCAGTGAATCACAAATTCCAGTCACCATTTCGAACCGCAACACCTTGCAAACAACCAGTCAATCAGTGGTCCAAGAACAGAATAATAACTTAGTTCTTAACATTCTACATGTAGATCTGCAGAAAGGTTAACTTTCGTTCAGAATATGTTGGTTATGTGGATCAGTTTATTGTAATCTCGATTTCCTCTACTTTTTGTCTCAATACTTGCAGTTATCGCAAGTTTTGCGATTCTAATAATTTACGCTATAATTGGCTTAATTGTCGCTAATTATTTTAACTTGACTTAGTAGCATAGCTAAGAGAATTATTTAATTGCGTCTTTCTTTCAACCTAAAGAACTTTGGCAACAGTACTGTTGGGTTTCGATGAATACTAAACACATATCTAGCTATCGGCATTCGATTATTTCTGAAGGTTGCTGCTTTGCTTATGATTCTTAACTGTAGAGACGAATATGCCTGAGACTATATCTACCACAGAGAGCGACATGGGCACAGGTGAGTCAGTTTAGAGAATAGAAAATTATTTACATCTTAGTCAATAGAAAACTTAGCTTTAAAGAGAGAGAGAGAGAGAGACGGAAGCAGAGAGTCATACGCTTACAGTTGAAGTGAAGAACAGGACAGGTAAGGACAAAAGGATGGACAAGAGAAAGACAGCAGGGATAGCAGTAAGAGAATTTTAGTAATTGGAACTTTATGGTTGAAGATATTCGATAAAATTAATCGTTGAATGAGTGAATTAGCGAATGAACAAGCGAAAGAGAGAAGCACGAACAACGGAACGAACAGTTAGCTAGTTACTCAGTCAAAGGTAACAGAAGCAAACCAAAATTCAGTGAATCACAAATTCCAGCAGCCATTTTGAACCGCAAAACCTAACAAACTGACCAACAAATCAATCAAATGGATCAATGAACAAAATAATAGCATTAATTCTTAACATTCTGGATCCGCAGAAAAGCTAACCTTTGCTCGAATTATGCTGGTTATGTGAATCATTTTATTGTAATCGCGATTACCATACCTCCACTTTTTGCCTCACGACTTGCAGTTATCGCAATATTCGCGATTCGAATTAATTACATTAAAGTCTGTTTTTTGTCGCAAATTTATTTAACTTGTCTTAGTAGGACAGCTGGGAAAATAATTGTTTAATAGCGTCTTTCTTGTAGCCTAAAGAAATTGGCAAGCCTTGAGCGGTTTTAACAAATACTGTGCGCATGTCTAGCTATCCACATTAAATTATTTCTTAAGGTTGCTGCTTTGCTTTTGATTTTTAGCTGTGCCCACGGAAGCGCCGACCACAGAGAGCGGCATAGATACAGGTGAGTCAGCTCAAAAACTGTTAATCATGAGAGGAGAGGTCGAAAGAGAGACAGCGAGAGGGAGAGGGAGACAACAGGAGGACGGACAACAAACCTACAGAAACGGGGCATCGCGAAGGACAAAGAAAGGGACAGAGATACCGAGGGTTTGAGGGGGAAAACTGCAGAAATTTATACATTGATTTATTGGACTTAGATGGCTGTGATGTTCTATATCCCTGTGATTCTAAAATAAAACAATTGGCGGAATCAGAAGATATTCCGGGACCTCAGTGTAAAAATGAGTATTCCATTAATTAATAAGCTAAGAACGAACCAGCCAATCATTCATTCCTCTTAAAAATTGTAATGACCACTCTTTTTCCTTCATTCATTTAAACAGAATTATATTTTAAAATTATTATTACGCTACGAGACCGTGACCTTTCCATCAAAGCTGCGTGTCTTTAGTTCTTTCAATTATAGGCTACTGAAGCGGAATGACTATTATAACTCCATCCTAGCAGGACTGCCCAAACTGAGAAAACGTCAACTCCAAACACAGTGTACATGCTGGTTAACTAAGGAGGAGCGGATTCAATTTAAGATCCTCCTTCTTGGATCATTCGTGATGGTTTGCAATGCCCCGGAGTAGAAAAAAGAGCATCATATTTGTCTAAACGTTTTAGCCTATCTGATGGCCGATCCATACTGTGGAGATTTAAGGTTCCTCGCCTCCGCCCTTATTACATTCTCATTTGGCTCTTGCATCACGCAGTCTTCTAAACTTTTATATATATATATATACAGTCCTCTTTGAGTAATCTATATATATATATATATTTATTTATATAACTACGCTCACACATATTTTCTGTTTACCTTAGTCGAACTTGTTGAGAACAGTTGGATAATCGCATAAGGAGAGCTTTGGGAGGTGCTGGAAGGGCGCCGTGTGAATATTTTGTAACAATTCATATCTGTATATAGGCCGACATATATATATTAGGAGTCCAAACATATTACTGGGAAAATGTAAATTCCAGTTCTATAGAAAAGATTTTTTGACCCACTAATGCCATTTAGGAAACTTCATGGAAATTTAAAAATATTGGATGTCCTTCAAGGTCCAAGAATTTTTAACATGTCGTCCATCGACATGAAATTTGTTCATTTTAGACAGTTAAATCAGCTTTTTCTGTAATGATAAGCTTTTAATATTTTTGGAAAGTCTTTGCATTATGAATGGCTGATCTATAATAATCATTGAATGCGACAAAACTGAAATTTTCGAATTGTAGTTACCACTACAACGCCTGATCGGAGCGGTACAGATAACGACAGTGTGGTGAGCTTAAACAGTATTACTACCCTTTGACAAATCTCTTTCTTGGATAATACTTAATGGTTAAGAACTACATGTAGGCCTACTTTTAAACACTGCGTCATCTTGTAAACTTCTTCTGATAATCATCAAAGAGATGTAGACTATACAGCCGTAGTGCGATGTCGTACTTCGTCTACTCATCCTCCATCGTCTTTACATTTGGCAACATCGTGTGTTTCTTATTTATATTCAGCAGCTATAGCGCGACGAATATGATTTCCTGAGCGAATTTTACCTGTAGACTGCTTCTATCATCTTTCAGAGTTGGCCTTTTGATTTCCGACCTGATTAATTCTGGATTTTGACACAAATTAGGATTGTGCGTACTAACAATCATAGATTGATGCACTGATCAATACTACATGCACTAGAGATAAGAGAAGCCTTCAGATTGGGTTGGACTAGATTAAAATCGTGAACCAGACATTTTTTGGAATAGAGATAAGCAATCAACAGTTAGCTTATTGGACTATCAGGTTGCGATTAATATGGGGATAAAGATCTTTCCCTAATTGGCTCATGACAGTGAGGGGAAGTTCTCTCAAACAGAAATAGCCATTTTCTCTGCATCCTGCTCCATGCTATCGATCACAAGGATGCGAAGGTTCTTTCCCTAAGAAATTTTCCGGACATTCTGGCTGCCCCCGGCTTTAAGAGGCTATAATTGATAAATTGTGGTTCAACCTCCAAACAGGTCATACTTAGGCACATACGAATGAACTTTGGAAAGGAATTGATCAAACCCAGAATGTGGCGAAATCGTTTAACACGAAATTTTGAATTCATTTATTTAATGACTCTTTGTTTAAGTAGTTATTATAAATGAAAACTATAAATATGCTAACTATCACATATCATACGAATTACATTCTCTGCCTTGTTGTTCTTTTGTTCATTTACAATAAATGGTGTAAATGTTTACATCTTCCAATGCATCGTTATGCCTTCTTTATCCCACGTATCGGCTGTTTAGAGCTATAAAATGGTGACATAATGTTTGTACATGTAGCCTTTATTGTATAATTTTTATTGTATAAAATCGACCTCTCAGAGGCGCTCCTCGGTCAGTGCTATCACTAACAAAGTAAAATGTTCCATGAGTTAGGCTGACCGCTGATGAGCTCAAAATTCTGTGGATCTTTTACCAACTAGAGGGGCCAACAAAGTATTTAGCAGTCCTCGCGCATGGAATGCCAGAAGGTCCCTTCCTCTCTACGTGGAGCAACATTCTTTCTGGGTCTCTTACTACAGCCTTCTCCTCCTTAAAACCTTCTTCTTTTCTAAGGGTTCACGCACTGGGAGCGCTGCTGAATGGTCACTGCGGTGAGCGGCGCAATATAAATGTAACAAATACAATACATGTCAGTGGCGAGCTTGCCGGCATGAGGAGAGACCAGGGATGGCGTTGCTGAAGCCCCCTATCGGCAGCTCAGCCCCCAAACAAGAGTGGTGATATCACTGCCAATGCCAGAGAGGAGTTGGGATGAAAGGCATGTAGGAATTGGAGGTTTCAGCCGCCCAACTGGATTATGAAATTCCTGGCGCCGCCACTGACAATACAATACAATAAATATAAACCTACATATGCTTTGGTTAATTACTTAACGTTCAAGACTCGAATAAACTAATGAGTTTCGTACACTGAATTCTAAATTTATGAATTTCATAATGTGGCACATGGCACAAAAAGGTGTCAGGTTAAAAAAGGCAGGCAACTATAATGAACATGTTTTGGTACCTTTTTAGGATTATGCTTATTCAGACGCCGCAAGATCCAAACGTGAAGCTTCAGACCTCTTTGTAGGTCATAGTTCTCATTTTTTTTAGGCAGTCTCTGTACTAAAATTTTCTTAACCGCTTTACTCGAATAATTGAAACGACCTCAGTGATTGAATCATCTCTTTGCTCGATTCATGCATAGTAGGAGAGCAAATAGTATCACCAATTGAAACGGTCCTTTTCTAACAAATTATGGTGCAGTTACCTGTGGCACATGACTTAGAGACTTAGAGTCTCAATAATCGTTTATGTATCATTAGCCTATGTCTGAAAATGTTTAATTGGTCATTTAATTAAATGGTGGGGTATTTCTATACTGCTCAATTAATAACTATTAAAACCTGCCGTGAAGACGAATGGTCATAGGACTGGCTTTTACTTTGGTAAAGCGTGACAATATTTACATCGAAACAAAGAGATCACAATGTGAAATGGGAGTAAAGTTAAGCGAAGAAGAAAGAGACTTGAGAATGATTATGCTTCATAGTGCAAACTATGCAATATCTTCAGAGCAATGTGCTGAGTAAGCAAAAGGCTAAGGCAGCCCAATTAATCCACCCATTAATCCATCTTAGTTTTAGCAGGCACAAAGATGCAATGTTTCGATTGCACAAATCACTGGCGAGGTTACAAATAGCATCATCATCATCATCATCATCATCATCATCATCATCATCACCATCATCATCATCATCATCATCATCACCATCATCATCATCATCATCGTCGTCGGCGTCGTCGTCATCATCATCATCATCATCATCATCATCATCATCATCATCATATTCGTTTATTGCTACAGCATCCAGTTATATAATCCAGTAACCCAGTGTCTGAACCGCCGCATTGAAGAATTTGGAGAAAGAGCGCTATCAAAACGATCTGTGGTTACCAGAGTAAGATAATCACTGTTGCATAGAAATGTGCATGTAAGGTGACTGATATACTTTACTAATTAGACGGAGATTTATAAATGTTAGAAATCAGATTCTTATAGTTATCAAAGGATGCTAACGATACAGCAGATCAGCATGACGCTCTTTGTGCTTCTCCTTACTCAGGATGAAAAACACAACATTAAAACAGCTGCAGCATCAGTTCAGTAAGTCTGACTTAGTGGGTGTCAGTTGGTGTCAGACCTGCTAAACCACTCAAATTCAAGTGTCAGTGAGGAACCACTCAACATTTCAGGCAACATCTGTTTGCGTGGTTTGTGTTTTTTCTGCTAGAGAATAGACTTTGCTATTTCTCATTACAGAAACGGTCTGTCAACGACAAGGTCATCGCTGTTCGAGAGCAGAACATCGAGTAAAGAACAGGAAACGGAAAGCAGACATCGAGAACAAGACCAGCTAAACTGTCCATAATAATTCGTTGCGAATTTAAAGTTTGAACTTAAAACTGATCTTCTCAAAAAAAATCCGATTTCAGAATAACAGTGCATGTGAAAACATTCTTGCTATTCATTCTAGCATGTAACGCACGATAGCCTGTTATCGATTAGATCATGCATAAACTATAGATTTATAAACATAAATATGCATATTGATACTTGAATATTTCTTCTGCGTGATATACAATATATATATATATATATATATATATATATATATATACATGTATATATATATATATATATATATATATATATATATATATATATATATATATATATATATATATATATATACAAGTGGAAGCCTAATGCATATTTACATTGTCCATAGAAGTCAATGTGGAAGCCAAAGCCCAGAGTACAAATGCACAAATGAGAATGATCCCAAACCATTGAAAAGCACATGAAACAAAATCGTTTGATTTCTCCAAATTCGTGCACTTTAAAACAGTAAAGAAATTGACTAATTTATAATGAGTATTATATTTACTACAAGCTACTCTTACAAAAGACTAGCTTTCGTGCTCAGTTGTCCACGAGTTTTGCTCTCTCCATCACTGCCAACCTCTGAATGTTTCTAAAGCATCGCAACTATAACGCATGCATGACACCATTCATATATACAGGTACATTGGGTTCAATCTGTTCGATACTTGCCGTTTTCAGATGAAAGTACCTAAATCTTCGAATTACTTCGTTGACAGAACTTGCCTTTCGTATCGTACTTTTCCATGTAGGCTATCGGCGGACTACACACAGACCAAGGCTTCGCATATATACAATTATACATGTAATGTAGAATCAAAAATTTTGGTTTAATTCAACGTCTGAGTGAAGCAACTAGGCCTACATAACTATCTGGGTACATACGTATACACACAACATGCGCACATAATGTGTACGTGCATGCATCTATACATACATGTACATGCACACATGAAGGGATACATAGGCATACATAATTACAAGCTGTGCCTTGCGTGTATCTTTCAATTCACCACCAAACAGTGTGTTATGCCATTTTCTTAACGAAAGAAAGTTTGTGAAGTTTTCTGATATTTTTGCTTTGTGCGCTGGTCGCGTTTCGAAAGCCTCAACGGGATGGCAATACTGGTACAAACAGATAAGGTTCAGTAGGGGCCTACACTTTTCATGGACTCGAATGTTTTGAATATTCGTACATATGCCATGACGCTCATATTCTGCTGATTGAGACTAATGGAATGGGACCCTGCACATAATTATGAAGTGGCCTTTGAAAAAATAAAAAACACGCAGTCAGTTATGTCTACAGAACCGTATGGTAGTAATATCGTTTGGATTGATACACCAGGAATCTTTAGCTGCGATGAACTTAGATAAGTAATTTTTAAGTGTTTTATTGGCTTCTGATTTGATAGTTCTTTATTCTTGAAGGATTAGCATAAAGTTCACTTGCATTGAATCGACGAGGTTAATGAGTTTTCCTGTCACATTTTAAAACGCATTTAAAAATCTCATATTTTGGGTTAGAGGGTACACATCCAACTAAGCATAGCCCGTGTTACTCATTAATTCAAATTTATATACGAATTCCATAGCCTTTAATTAAATTACAAGTCTAAAATCATTTATAAATCGATCGTTAGACTGATATGCCATTTAATGCGTAATTTTCGGACGCTAGTATAGACTATGAATTAAGAGTAACAATAACAGTTCTGTAGAAGTCTCTGAAGTCCGACAGACAGATCTGCGAGCAGTCGAAAATGTTATTCCGCATATTGAGCGTCTCGTTGTTCTTTGTTCTGTTTGGTGAGCGATCGCCTAGATTCGAACCGCATTCATAATAGTAGTCGTAATCTCCAAAACTTCTAAAGCGCCATTCGAAAGCCAAGTGCATGGAACCAGCTTATTCACGAGCGTTGCGTCGAGTCAGAGGGATTATCCAAAGGGTAGTTAGAAGAAGGTTGCCAGAAGGACAGAGGAGACGGAGTAGTTGTTAAGGTGGTGTCGTTTAGGTCGAGAATTAGATGGTTGGGACCAGATGAGTCGGTGTAAGCAATCTAGAAGATGTTAGAATTGTTTTCAGTGGAAAGTCTGAGGGTTGCTGAATTGAGGAGCCTGAAGCAAACTCTTGTAGGTGACTGCATTGACTGGCAGTGATGCGGAATTATTTAGGAGGAAGGTCGTTCCAGAGACGTGGTGCAGTGTAATCAGTGTTGAATAATTGTGGCTTGGTTGGAGGATTTGAGATGATTGACAGAGGGATCGATAAAGACTGGCACAGGAGAAGGATCGGGTAGAGCGGGTTGGATGAATGGTGAAGATTTCGAGAAGATATTTGGGGTGGGAGTATTGCGAAGGCGGTTGCAATTAGTGATAGGACTTTGAAGTGGATTGGTTCTGGGATGTCTAGCAAAAAATGGAGCGATTTGAGGATGGGAGTGATATGATGATGCTTGGGTGTTTTGTGATTATTACCGAGAAAAATAATGACACAGAAGAAGAAGGTCGACAAAATGATGACGATAACGATGACGACGACCACCTCGCTGTATTTACCCAGACAATAAAGATACCATTAAGACTAAAGGACAGACAGACAAGCTGACATAAAGACAAGCCCGCATACGTAAAGTCAGTCAGTCAAGCAGTCACAAGTTCAATGGATGATGAGAGAATGAACTAAGAAAAGGTCGCTCACTCATTTTACTTCCGTTCAGTAGAACTTCGCGAAGTCACGGAAGCCACGAATTCCGTGATTTTCCGTTAATTTTCCCCAAATGCCTTGGTTTGCCGTGATTTGGGGCAAATTTGTTAAATTAAGCGACACGAAGCTATGAACTGACATGTTTCGCAACGTCAATTAAAATAAACTACTGATACAGCCACTCTTAGTATAATTTTCTAATCGATTTATTCGATTATAGTTTTGGGGCAAGGCTGCGCTTTAAGACGTTTCTCTTTGAACCCAATAACAGATGCAACAAGGTTGTTCTTTGATTTTCTTAATCAAAGAGGTTCCTTACTTCACCTTGCGACCTGAACTGATTTTCAACTTTCTTGCGATATTTATCTTTTCGTGGTAAATTTTCATTGAAGTTTCAGCCATCAAAGGCAGTGATAGCCTAAAGGAAAAACCCAGCATAAGCAGCGATGAAAATAATGAAAACAGTCCTAAGCAAGGTAAGTACAAACTCTGAATTGCAATATGATTTGTTTGCTCGCATAACCTAATTATTATAACTGGTGGTCTTTACAAGTGTCATCCTCATATCGTGAGATTAATCGTTTTATCATTTCTCACCACATTTCAAACATGTCACATTTCTGTTACACATTGTTATTTGTAACTTTGGTAACTTTGAAGGTAAATTAATTTTGTTGTTGTTAATTATCGATTTAACTCACGATCCTACTCTATTTTGACCTTAACTCTACTACATTACTACATAAATCGTATTATTATTATTATTTTATTATTATTATTATTATTATTATTATTATAATTATTATTGTTATTATTATGATCATCATCATCAGCAGCAGCAGAAGCAACAGCAGCAACAAGCAGCACTTGGCCCACAGTTAATAAACAGGAACGTGTCAAAGGAGGAACCTGGTTCCATAGTGCAGGGCCAATGAAGGCAAAAGCTCGCGTTTTAGCCATAGCATTTCTAGCTCGCGGGACAAACAGATAATGCCGGGATAACGTGCGTAATTAGCGAAGAGAAGTAGCAGTGGCCGGCAGCCGGATAAGGCCGGTAGATTAAAGAAAGTACCTTGAGCTGAACCCGAGCAGTAAGAGGGAGCCAAGGAAGTAGTCAAACATGAAATCGGATATTATTATTATTAAGGAGTATTTATGGTAATCTACTCAGTAGCGCTCCCAGTCCAACCACGGCTAAACAATACAGTCTTGAGGTTTACAAAGAAGGTAGTGGTGTGACCCCTAGGCACTAGGCGGAGTGCAACAGGGAGCCCATTCCAGGTCGTAGGGCCAGCGACAGAAAAAGAGCGCCGCTGTTTTATGGATATTTATGTCTTGCGGCGTCTTTTCCTCGCCCTAGATGATTGTGTGAGTATAGAGGGAGCAAATTCGAGCAAAGCCTTCCACGCCTTGATAGACTTTGGTGCTTTACACATGACGAGTTGGGTCGAAGTTAGGGCCTGAGCACAGACCAGACGGGCCCCTTTGCATAATTATGTGCTTGAGGAGTGGCCCATAGGTCTCCGGGTGTGACATTACCGCGCCCTAGTCCTCAGCGAGGTCAGGTCCAGAGGGGCGGACAGTGCCGCTTAACTCACAAAGGGCGCGAGCGTCTTATCCCTGCTCCCCTACTATCCCTCACCAACCCCCGCATCCAACGCCACCCCATCTCCAACCGGCCCCTCCAGTGGTGGGCGATTGAAACCCGGGCATATAGGTTGCCCGTGGGGCCATGCAATTGGACCAGGTCACCCCTCGAGTGTAGTTGTCTTGCGGCTAAGCAGTGGCTTTTGGGGTCTCGCAGTTTGAGGCATCAATAATAGGCAGCCAATCTGCCATTAATTAATGCATATCTATTATAGACATTACAAGTTCAACAAGAATTCAAACAATTGCCTTTAGAAGAACTAGTGCAAAATAACCTGCAAAACTCGTGATGCGTTAGCTCGTTGGAAGAAGAAACGCCTGGGAACTCAAGTTGCAAATTCCCAACAATTGGCAAGACTCCACCTAAGTTCTTTGTTTCAAAGAAGCCACTAAACATTGAACGTGTTCAATGTGTGTGCTGCTAAGACAAGTAAGATCCTGCAGGACAGTGTAACGGGCGTGTGTGAGCCAGATGATACGGACCGATTCAGAACAGAGACCAGAAGCATCCAAATGGTCATTGAACTCGATTAGAAGAGAGAACCCAGTTCCCGCTGAAAGCACTCATACGAACGAAAAGCTGAACACCAGTAAAAGTGAACGAAATTAGGTTAAATCACGTGGGTAAGATAAGAGGGTGCATCCAAGACAATTTTACATTTTAGCATGTTTTATTCCAGCTTTTACATTATTATTATTATTATTATTATTATTATTATTATTATTATTATTATTATTATTATTATTATTATTATTATTATTATTATTATTATTATTATTATTATTATTATTATTATTATTATTATTATTATTATTATATTTATTATTAATTAATTTGTTTATTTATTTAACCTCGTAACATTGTGTTAACATTATAGGGTCTGAGTCCAGAAACAGCACTCTTCGCGAAAACATGAACAAACGTAAAAAAATAAGTGAGTAAAGCTAGTAGTAGTTTCAGTTTAATGACACTGTGTGATAACAAAGATCATTAGCGTCGCCCTCCTCCTTCATCCAGCCTTGGGACTGGCATTTCCTAGCACGAAGGCCCCGGTTGTGCAATGGCGGAGTTCTTCTGAGTAAGGCTAGCAAAACGCTTGGATTTTATTGGAGAGTGACATGGGAAATTTCCCTGCGGTAACCGCGAAAAATTCCCGCGGTAATAGGGACAACAATTGTGGTAATACAACGGTAATGGGATTACTCTCGCGGTAATACCGCGGTAATGGGGAATGAGCCGGCGATAAACCGCGGTAATGGTAACTATTATAGTTTGATAGTTTATACAGCGTATAGACAATATAAATTATAGTATACAGTAACTTACTTCCTTAGTTACAGCTACTTATTTACTTAACTTAAAATTCCAGTTTCACTTCCATTCACTTTTCGACGCTACAGGCTCATATCAATTTTACTTCCTGTTTACGGAATTATTTTAACCTAAACTGTTAAAACAAAAAAGCAACCGAATTTGTTTTAAAAGTAATTGTAGTTCAATTAAATGTTTAATCAGCTTGTCTGTGTTGATGAATTAATTTTTAACTTGGTAGTCACGTGTCATTCTTAGAGCTGCTAGTACAATCTCCAATCAGTCCATGGTGATGATAAGAACTTGAGAACTGTCTTGCGCACCAAAACAGGGGAACAAGTTTTCAGCTGGACATTCAAGTCTCATATATACAGACCTATCCTCTCAGGCTGCTAACACGGACCCCATATAGGACCAATGCTCCCATATAATATAAGACCGGTATCGAATCCATGTGGGTCCCACCTGATGCCCATGGATCATGGGTATGAACGCCGTCTCTCAACGGGAAATGTTGAACTTAACGGAGGCAGAGTGAAGAGAGTCTTTCTAGTGGAACGACCGTCAACCATCGCCCAGCTCTTCGAAGCATCACCACCGGGCGACGAACACCTTCCCTGCCCAAATCCGGTAGGGCGAGAAGTATCTGGACTCCATGTCGTCCTCCATCTTCGCGGTACTGCCGGACGGTCAGGCAAACATGTACCATTAACGGTCGACCACATCGCCCAGCGTCGCTCCTCATTACCGATTTAATACTGCTCGAGAACCTTAGATCTAACGTCATCTGCGAACACAAGATGTTTAAGACTATTTTTTGGGTACTTCGTGTAAAGATTAGTCTGTCATTTGTGACTCTTCTTCCTGTAATCTGAGCATTATTATTACTACTATTATTATATTATTTATTATTATTAATATCCATTATTTATTTATTCATTTATTATCACTATTGTTATAATTATTGTTGTTGTTGTTGTTGTTGTTGTTGTTGTTATTATTATTATTATTATTATTATTATTATTATTATAATTATTATTATTATTATTATTATTATTATTATTATTATTATTATTATTATTATTATTATTATTATTATTATTATTATTATTATTATTATTTTTTTTTTTTTTTTTTTTTTGCCCGAGGTATCAATGATCCCTCAGGCTTCTAAAAGCAATTCCGAAGAATAATCACGCCTAGTATGGCTCGTGGTCCTCGTCCCCGGTGTTGTGCATAAAAGTCCCTCTGAATGCTATGGCGTTATACCGCTGCGTGCAGATTGACAAACGCTGGAACAGATATTTGGTTTCCAAAGGATCGCCGGTGGCGGCAGTCACCCGACGTCCTAGTTCCGAAATGAACTCTCGTCCTGACCTATTTATTGGGCCCAGTGATTCTAGGGCAATGGGAACGAAGTTGTGAGTTGCGGGGAGATCTGCATATTTCGTGATTTTGCGCGAGGCTGCCAGTTCAGCTGCGCTCCCAGGTGTTGTCGACGTAATTTGAACGTAAGATGCTGCGCAAGTATGGATGCTGGTTACGTCCCAGGTCATGTACTTTCCCCCTGCCCACGGTACGAGCGTCGCTCCATCCGGTCTCTTTCCGTCGGTGCGCAGGAGCCCTGGGGGTTCTTTCGAGCTGGGGATGTCTGCTCTCTGAAGGGCTCTCCATATGGCATCATTCATTGCGAAGTGTCGGCTTGCTCTTCCTCCAGATTGCTTGCACACCAGTCCGTGGTGACCTCCAGGGTCCGCAATCTGACCACATTGGCATTGATGTGAAGCGCATAGGTTGAGGCCCAGGCGTAGGCCAATCGCCACTCGGATCGCTTCGTTGCTCAGACCCAGTCCGCAGGAAGCTATTGGCACGGTTGAAAGCCAGTCTCCGGCGTGGGGCGATGAAACTGCTCCCAGTCTTGCTCGGTTTAGTGGGTCGATGTTCGCAGACCACACCGTCGCCTTGTCTTGATCAATCAAGGGTCTGTCCCAGGTCTTCTGTCTGTTCCAAGCTGGCGCCTCGCCTACTGGCAACGTCGATCTTCGAGATTCTTGTATTTCCTTCTCGAAATCATCCATCAGTTCCTCACGGTCGAGGATGGCCGCCCCGAGTGTCTTGGTCGATGCAGCTGACGCTAAAAAGCTGAAGATGCCAGCATCGTGACCCGTCTCACGCCGAGGCCGCCATCCCTGATTGGCAGTGTGGCCTGTAGCCACTGAGTGTCGTTTAGTTCGATGTTAAGGATCCTCTCAAGGCCATGTCTCATCTGGGTGTCGATAGTTTCCAAGAGGGGGTGACCCCAGCAAGGGGCCGAGCGTAGTAGGTATGTAAGTTTCGGCGCTCCGAAGCAGGATCGTAGTAGCATGAGCGCGCCTTGTGCTTGGAGACAAGTGAGATCATTCAACGCCATCTCTAATGTGTTGCTGTGGTCCTGCAGTGCTTTGTCCAAGGCCTTCCCTCTGAACAATGGTGCACCAAGCAGGGTTACAGTATCTCGATCCACTCGTTGGAAGCCGGCAAGAGCGTCGTCCGTGCACTCGATATCCGAGAGATACTCGCATTTTTGTCGGTTTAGACGGATGCCCAGTGATTGTTCTAGATCCGCTATTGTGGCCAGATCGTGTCGAATGTTCTCCATTTTGCCTCCCAGTGAGATGTCGTCAAGGAATCCTAACCGGAAGTCGGCTTCAAGATTGCGCAGGTATGGCTGTAACGGCAAGCAAAAGAGTAAAGGACCCAGAGGGTCTCCTTGCTGTGGCCCCATTTGTGACCTGACCTCGAACGCACCGAACTGAAGAAGAGATTCCGCCGAGTATGCCTGGTGAACGAAGGCGTAGAGCTCGGGAATGGTGTCGTGTACTGCCTGGAGCATCACATCTCTGCGCATGGTGTTGAAGGCGTTGGCGAAGTCCAGTTTGACGAAGATCTTATCCTGAGTCATGTCAGTCACGAAACCTCTTGCCGCGTGGACCGCGGCCTCTCCTCCACCCGGAGTGCCGATGCCCACCTGGAGGGGCGCGAAGACTGGCGCCAGCTTATTAATTGCATATTTGTTGGCACATTTTGCCGCAAGCCTCCTCCACACGTAGCCAATTGCGATAGGTCTGAGCCCTCCGGTCTTTTTTGAGAGGGCTATGAGGCTACCACCGAACATCAGGCTGCGGACCTCTTGCGGGCATTCGCCCCTCAGCATAATGTTGACGAATCCTGTCAGGGCCTGACGTAGATCCACAGAGGACTCGCGATTCTTCAGCAGGTCCAGCAGGTGTTGGGGACGCATGCCATCCGGGCCTCCAGATGATCCAGTCGGAAAAGATCGGACAGCGTCTTCTACTTCTTTCTCTGTGACCTGAATTGGAATGGTCTCTGCCACATTCGGTAGTAGCGCTAGGTTAGCGCTCCAGCCGTCCGTGGGGTGCTTTTCTTGCATAGAGGCAAAAGTTTCGTTCGTTGCTCTAACCGGGAAGTCGCGGCTGCAGAGAATCCGTGTGGCTGCCCGTATGTTGCCCTCTTCGAGTTTAGAATTGACCGCCGCCAGGAGCAGGTCCTTTGCGTTCCATTTTTTACTGTAGCGCCCGCTGTCCCTGTCCTTCTCAATCGCGTCCTCGGTTCGATGAAAGTCCTGTCTGTCCAATCGTTTCTTGACTATATTCGCGAGATTGCGTCTCCTGCCTGCCCGCGGTGGCTGCTCCAGTATGTTAGCGGCGAACCACAACAGTTGACGCCAGGGCTCGACTCTCTCCGGTTTGTCACAGATGGCTTGCAGGATGGCAGTAAGGGCTGTAGAACAAGCAAATCTGGCCCCTTTGGGGATATGTTTAAGTATCCTGCCGCCTTGTTGTCTTGGGTGTTGTAGTCGGTCATAACCACTGCTGGCGCATGCTGTGTAGGCCCCGTTCGTGGGGTCAGGTTGAGCCGACCCCACTGCCCCTCCATCGACAGGTTGAGGTTCTTCTGTCCCTGCAGCACTCACCGACGTCGAGGACAGCGGGGGCTGTCGCGAGCCGGGGCAGGGGCTGTTCCTGGGGCCGTGCAGGTGGACGGTTCCGTCCTTGAGGTGCAGTTGTCTTACCGCCAAGCACCTGCTACACACACCGCTGGCTTTGTTGACATTAGGCTGTTGATCGATAGAGGCCTGTGATTGGCTGGTGCGCCTCGACATAGCGCTAACAGGTAAAATAGGTCATCGGGACAAAGCGTGCAAACTTGGCCAAAATGGCTCCAACGAAATTCTCAAAATCCAAAATTCCAGCCGTGTCGGCGGGACGAAGTGCAAACTGAGTAAACTTGCTGCAATTCAGTTCGAGGAACCACTTTAGAACATTTAAAATCAATGAAAACTCACCACCGTCAAAACAACCGACCGCGCGGGGACGAGACCACGTGATTATTATTATTATTATTATTATTATTATTATTATTATTATTATTATTATTATTATTATTATTGTTAATTATTACTGATTTATTATTATTATTATTATTATTATTATTATTATTATTATTATTATTATTATTACTATTATTATTATTATTATTATTATTATTATTATTATTATTATTATTATTATTATTATTATTATTATTATTACTATTATTATTATTATTATTGGTGGTGGTGGTGGTGGTGGTGGTGGTGGTGGTGGTGGTGGTGGTGGTGGTGGTGGTGGTGGTAGTAGTAGTAGTAGTAGTAGTAGTAGTAGTAGTAGTAGTAGTAGTAGTAGTAGTAGTAGTAGTAGTAGTAGTAGTAGTAGTAGTAGTAGTAGTGGTAGTAGTAGTAGTAGTAGTATCAATCTACTACTACTGCTCTGATTAGTTTTTTTAACAGAGCTATTCAAATTTATTATACACACTGAATATAAGCAAAAATTTGAAATTTATGTATTGTAGAACCTGGGATAATTGATAGTCTTCTCAAACTGGTAGGCTCAAACACTACTCAAACTATATTGGCATTCTTGAGTAAAGCCTAATTAAGTAATTATGTTTTAGAATTACTTACAAAAACTTGCCGCAACCTATACTCGAACGACGTATTCCGCAACCTGAGGGGTAAACTAAATTTATCGCCAGGTATCTAAGGAACTACAAGTATCAGAGACTTAATTTTTTGTATGTGATGGGGTTTTGGGGGCGAAAAAGTCGAAGCGGCTATTTCTAATAGTGCAGGACAATCAAATAATCTTCATTTTCAAGGTCGTTTTGACCTTTGTTGTAAAATACTAATATCTCAGTAACTGTAAGGCGCAAACAAAAATTCTCAATCTCAATCACGTTAGCCGGGGTTATGGAAATCCAACAGAGTCATAATTAACATTATTTGACCATCGGATGACCTTGTAGTTCAAGGTTATTTGTCGGTTGCGTTAACTTTCGGTTTTGCAGAAGCTACAAAAATTAGAATTGTGGTGTTGGTGCCCATTTCATGGTTTTTGGTGTGGCCGAATCCAAAAAATATGTACGCAATGATGTAAACCATCGGTTGACCTTGCTTGCAGTTCATGGTCACTTGACCTGTTATGGCTAACCTTTGGTTTTACAAACTATAAATGTTGGAATGGTGTTCCTGGTGTTCAGTGTTGGGTACTATTTAAATAGAAAATACTATTTAAATAGTATTTAATTAGTATGACTATTGATGCCGCTGTTTGAAGCAGTCATGTTGAAGGTCCTATTAAGATGGTATTGAAATAGTATGTGCCCATTTAATATTCAGTAAGGAGTAAATAGTCAACCACTAGTCTGACAATTTTTAAACTTGACTTCTGTAATTTTAATGTGGTACATGACTAGTCGCAAGACTGTTCAGAAATGCAGCACTAATCCTCATCAAGAGCAGGAATCGCTTATCCGATGAAACTTTTGAACAGATGCGCTTACTGAAAGTTAACAAGAGGTACTAGCGAAAGGATACTGAATTAGAGAATTTCAAGCTTTCTCAATAATTATATGTAAATGACACTGCTAATAGCTAAATATTTTTTAAATAGGCCTAGCCATGTGGAATTTGCAATAGTCCGCATCTATTTACTATTTTAAGTACTAGTCTATTTCAATAGTTTTCTATGGGTATTATTTACTATTCTATTTAAATAGTCGTTTGAACTGTTACAGATGAGTTGATCTCCTACTTGAAATTAGGCTCTAGATCATGGAATGTAGTTACAGCAGAGTGGCATGCATGTATCTTTCGGATTTCTTGTCGCACATAGCCGCAGTCTGGACACCTAGATCACTTTTCTAAGAGTATTGGCGGCAGTGGATATTTAAAATAATGGCCACTTGATCCATGAAATAAAATTATGTTTAACCTCATAGTGTTAAATATGAGTGTTTCAAAATTTCTTTTCGTCTATAACCCTAGTCTTGACACAGAGGTCATCTTTCTAAGACTCGCGTGCCGTTGTTGTGAAGAATAAATGACAATGGTAAACGTCAGGTCACGTGTTCCGCAAGAAAGAACCATGCTATTATGCTCTTATAATTATTTTTCCTCAATTGTTTTTAAAATTTACACCAATATCATCCGTATAATAATAATAATAATAATAATAATAATAATAATAATAATAATAATAATAATAATAATAATAATAATAATAATAATAATAATAATAATAATATTCTTTATTGAAACAATCCGGTTGACAAACCGCAACCGGTTACAGTGTACAGTTATGCAATTGAAACAATTCACAAGAACACAAATGACAGAAGACATAAATCTTAACTACTAACAGAACAGACAGCCTGCAATAATACTTTTAGGAAAACCATTAATCAAATGTTAGGTCATCTGTTACGTCAAAGTTGACGTCATGTCACAGGGCGTCACGCTAGAGTAACTTCGTGAACCAAAACCTTTTTGGAGGGAAACATATTCAAGAAAAGACACCATAGGAAGTTTGAAAATCTCTTTCTGTTCAAAAGTTATGCGTGAGAACCTCTCTCGTGGGTAAATTTGCCATGTACGTTGCGGCATGAGGGTCAAACATTAATCTGAAATGTTTATCTTCCTAATTCTAAAATTTTAATTTAGACTTCTTCCATTAATTATCGGAAGAAGTCCCTCAAAGATTGTAATCATCCCAGAGAAGTAGGCCGTGGTGCCAGATTAGAATTACGATACGGCTGATGCTTAACATTGTTGGCCAATAAACACTGCATCGTTCCAACTTTTTTGAAACACTGGCAGGCAAGGAAAGATATCCTGCGTGGTGCTTACAGGCTTTAATTGTTCCCATTAATATTATTTAATTGTTACATATTAGATGCTTCAATTGTTTCCTTCTACACTTAGAATTTGGATGCACTACTTAAAACTGTCGTGTCGTTCAACGGCTGTACCTGCGTTTTGGAGTTTCATTCGTAACTGTCTTCCGAAACATGTGAATTTCCTTCGTAGAGTCTGAAGATAACGACCAAAGCATCGCTTCCTGCCATTTAGACTACTGAGCGTTTTCACACTTGCACTGTTCGCTACTTCGCTTGTCTTTTCGGATTGCCCTACTGGATTTTGAACTGATTAATCCAGAATTTTTAAATTAAGTTCGATTTAACATAGAAGCGACAATCTTAGCAATATCACAGTAGGGATGCAGAATTTCTCAGATTGGATTGAACTAGAACGGCTATTTCAGGAATTTCTATGGAGATGGTCATGCAAGTGTTAGCTCATTACTGACCTGCAATTTGTAGAGAAAGAAAAGCTTTTCCTAACTGGTTCAGAATAGTGAAAGCTGGGCATCCAGCCACTCCATTCTATACGCCTGACCTGTTGGCGTTCCTAGCTGTAAGATGCTAAATTCACAAAGTTTGTTCAGCCTCCATGCAATTCATACCTATGCACAGATGAATAAACTCTCTAAAAGAATTTACCGAACCCAATATGTGGTCAAATCGGATAGCCCTTTAATAGATTCAAATTTGTGAATTCCTTTATTTAATTATAAATAATTAAGTTAATTATAAGTAGGCTAGACAAGGTGATCAAGACCATGCTAGGGCCTTGCAATCGATTACATCAAGCCCTCTTAATTAAGGCAACTATCCTGAAAAAACACAGTGAAATGTGCCAATTATTACATTTACTACAAATGTTTAATTAGGTAGGCTAATCTGATTTGATGCATTCTTATTCACTTATTCTTTAACAATGTCAGTAATCAGTACTACTACTGACATTGTTAAAAAACCAGTCAGTAGGTCTAGTGACTACATAAAGAAGACATAATCCCTTCACGGCACCTGTAAAATCTGCCACTGCCTTAGTGTACATATAAGTTCCTATCTGACTCCCTCTCTAGCGAATAAACAAAAAGATTATATACATTATGCTAAGGGTAATGAAAGTTTAAGACGTTATACAAATCGTCCTCCTTTTCTTCTTCTTCTTCTTGTTCTTCTTCTTCTTCTTCCTGTTCTCCTTCTTCATCTTCTTCCTCTTTCTCCTCCTCCTCCTCTTCTTCTTCTTCTTTTTCCTCTTACTATTAGTATTACTACTACTACTATTATAACTATTATTATTGGTATAATAATAATATACGTTTATATAAATATTAATATTAATATTGTTGTAGTAGTAGCTGTTGTTATTATTATTATTATTATTATTATTATTATTATTATTATTATTATTATTATTATTATTATTATTATTATTATTATTATTATTATTATTTTTTTTAAATGCCCCGAGGTATAAATGATCCTCTTGGGACTTAATATTAATTAAGAACAATAAAATCTGTCTGGAACGGCACCTAATCGTCGTCAAGGTCCAGTATAAAAAAAGGTCAAGTGGAAAGCCACCGTACTGGGATGATTACAGATATGCGCTGAAATAGGTAGGAGGTTTCGCGTGCATCTCCGGATATCGTGCTGAGGTTCTGTCCCAATGATGATATAAAGGCCAAGCCTTCAGAACTCACCGGGCCCATGGTTTCAAAGGCCAGGGGGACAAAGTGATAGACGGCTGCGAGCTGGATGTACTTAGCATTTTTCGAGCAGCCGCCATCCCTCTGCGGCAGCCCCGGCTGTCCGAGAAGTACTCGCTAGGGTAAGAGACGGCCAGTGCCAGGGACCGTCACAATTCCAAACCAGGCTCCGCCCCGCTCGCCAAGGGATGAGAGTGAGACCGTCAGGTCTTTTGCCATCTGTTCTCAGGAGGCCGACCGGTTCCTTGGTGGAGGGGTAGCCGGCTCGAACCAAGCTACGAAAAATAAGATCGTTTAGGGATGCATGTCGTGACGATCGGACCCAACCCACATGACAACCCATGCGAGCGCTCTGCGGAAACAAGAGAGCCACAGACACAGCTGTGCGTGGTTATTATTATTATTATTATTATTACGGCTATTATTATTATTATTATTATTATTATTATTATTAAGGCTAGAATGCTTTAAAGAGGATCGCAACCTTATTGAAGTTTCTGAGTTTTGCAAATATTAGGGCCTACACATACATGTAAAGATGAAATGTTTAGGCAAATGTAATTTTCGAGCATTTTGATTCAATTTTGGGATTAGGTTTTAAAAAAGTTTGGGATTAGCTTGAAATGGACTGACCAACTAGCGGATGAATTGCATAAACCTGTAGTAAGGCATTTAGAAAAAGGAAGGTGTACGTCGGGGGTATAGATGACATTTGGGCAGCTGATTTGATCGATATGCAAGCGTTCGCTAAAGATAACGATGGTGTGAAATATTTGTTAACGGTTATAGATGTATTTTCAAAGTACGGTTGGATTGAGCCACTACATGATAAGAGCGGAAAATCTACAGCTAGTGGTTTCTTGAAAATATTAAAGAGCGGAAGAAAACCAGGCAAAGTGTGGGTAGATAAAGGAAAAGAATTTTATAATAAGGATGTAAAGAATTTAGTTGAGTTATATTCCACTGAAAATGAGGAGAAATCCTGTGTAGTTGAGAGATGGAATCGAACGATGAGGGATAAAATGTTTAAGTATTTTACAGCTAATTCAACTCGAAGATATATCGATGTATTAGGCGAAATGGTTAGTAATTATAATAACGCGAGACATTCTTCTATTAAAATGACTCCCTCTAAAGCGAGCCTGAAAAATAATGAAAAGACTGTATGGATGAACTTGTACGGTGATGAAATTTCAGAACCCATTAAGCCTATGTTCTCGGTAGGTGATAAAGTTAGAATAACGAAGAAAAAGACTACATTTGAAAAAGGATACACGCCGAGATGGACTGAAGAGGTGTTTACCGTGTCTGGAGTTCAATACACTGATCCTCCAACCTATAAGATTAAAGATTATAACGGAGAAGAAATTCAAGGCTCATTCTACGAGCAAGAGCTACAGAAGACGACTCAAGAATTATTTAGAATCGAAAAGGTTATCAGGAAACGCGGAAAGAAATCTTTGGTAAAATGGCTTGGTTATCCCGAGTCTTTTAATTCGTGGGTTGATAATGAAGATTTAACGTTCGTGTGAGTCTTTATCCTTTGCTTTTGGCTAAACCTGCTAAGAGGGTGGATGTGGGCCTATGTTAGGTCAAATGCGCCAACTGAGTAGTTATACTACTACTTATAACCAATTATGTGGCTAATTATAACCAAGTCTGCGGCTTAGCTGAATCACACTATTCGTAGGATGACAACGATTAACATTATGAATTCCGACAGGCCGCGTGAAGTTTCATAAGTGTTCTTCAGGAAATGGGTCAGTCTGGCAGAATTAGGTCAACTCGTCAGCTCAACAAATTCTTGTCAGCTCACAATATTTTCGTCAGGATCATAACATACTGACGGATATAGCCAATTTCCGGCGGTCTAGTGATTGGCCCCCGGCTCGGTTGAAGGGCCGCCCCTTTCTATTAATATTCTTGTTAGGAGATTTAGGCTTTCGGATGATGACACACAGTCTATGTGATGGTGGGATTTTTATCGGAACAGCCCTCTGTTGTTATTAGGCCTATCTATCGTGCAGCTGTCGTTAATTATTACCGGTTGAGACGGCATGAATGTTTACGGATTTTGCACATAATTATCTTTACAATTGCGTGTAGGCGAGACATCCTTGTGCATTCATGTTCCCAATTGCTGTGTATGTGTGATGACCTATTTCGCCGAAACTGCTGTACAGTTTAACCATATGGAAATATAGAATGGGTGGTTCAACTTTGCCTACTATTTAAGTACGACGCGGTGAGAATGTGGGTATCGATGCTGGCGCGTGTGGGTATTTACGGTTGAAATTATAGACTACATAACGAGGATACTCATGACAAGGCGAGTACGGTAAGAATTTAAATAGAACTGAATAATTTCTTTTTAAATTCTATCATTTTATAACGTGAGATTGAAATTGAAGGCTGTTTAGGTTATATATCTTAGAATGTACATTTTAGACTCGATCTTTAAGGCTGTTTTGGCTGGATATGATAAAATTTAAGGCTTTTTAGGTTATATATCTTGGAATGTGCATTTTAGACTCGATCTTTAAGGCTGTTTTGGCTGGATAAAATGAAATTGAAGGTTTTTTAGCTGGAATCTGCCAGCCGCTTAGTTCTTCTTCTACTTTTGATAACAATCAGATATAAATGTTTCAGCGTCTTTGGGAATTCCTTAAACCACAGTTTATTCATACATGCATATAGGCCTATTCAAAATATGAACGCTACTCACAACAAGTTGACATCTGGCTTGTGCAATCGTCTGAAAGGCAAGCAATATCTCAAGTGTTTGCAGATGATCATTACATTTAGTTTAGCAATATCATAAATGTGTTTACTTATTTTCTGGAACAACTGCATTGCTATGGTCTGAAGATATAGATCTAATTAGTAATGTTTAAGTAGATAAATAAGATAACAGAATACTTCACACGAAAACTGGAGTACCACAAGAATATAATCTTATCCCAAACCTATTTAACCTAGCATTAGAAGCAGTATTGTCACTCAGCCTAAACAACGCCGAGGCAGGAATCAAATTAAATGGAGGGCTTGTGAATAGTCTCCGATTTGCTGACGACATTGGCCTCCTCACTGTAAGCGGACTAGAACTACAGAATATTATAACACAGATTGACGAAACAAGTAGATGATTCAACTTAATGGCCAACACACAGAAAACCAAACAATGGTGATTGAAAAGGACCAAAGACACCAATAACTTATCACAATTCAAGGAGAAGCTACTGATCAAGTAGAACAATTTGTCTATCTAAGAGAGCTGATAACCGCATATGGCAGCAACGAAATAAGAAACTTTGACATTAGACAAGCATTAGGGATCGAAATAACTCTGCTAACAAATGAACTCTAACATTGCTCATGCTGGCGAAGAAGGCTTTCGAGAAGTACTCATAACTATAGCATTTTCATTATATGCTGCATACATGCAACCATACGTAGACACCTACACCTACACCTACACACACACACACTACACACACACACACACACACCTACACACACACATATATATATATATATACTGATTTGGACTCTGACAATAATTATGTACTCTAACTTCGGTTCGGGCATATGGATAGGTTGGTAGAGTGCTCCCTCTACAGATTGCTAATCCCTGTTCCTTCCGTTTCCGGGACGCTAGCTCAAGATAAATAAACTGAGTTATCTCTGAGCATATTTGACTTCTAACATTGTAAAATAAAATATTATAACTCATATTTATAATCTATACGAACACAACTTACATATATATATATATATGGCCTATATATGTGTATACATGCAAACATGTATGCACACATACATGTAGCATATTGAGAAAAGGATTACTTAAAAACTTACCTCGGCAGAGTCCCCTATCGCACCAAAACACGTAAGAACGACACTTTGTGCAGGCTGTTCCGATTGAATATTGCTGATGGTTATCTTGAAAGTAGCTGTTAACATTATTCCGCAAGCCTCAGTGTAAACGTAGGACGGTGTTTGTCTAATGTCTAGCCTTTCTATTTAAACTAATATTGACATTGGAGGGTAAGTCGCCTGTCTAGTGTCTACTAGTAACTGCTGAACATCGTCTACGTTTGGGTCACCATTTTTACAAGCCTTCTGCAAACCAAAAAACAGGACAATAAATCCCGCATAGCCTGTAGCAGTTCTATCTCGGTACGAATATTGAAAGGTACTAATATCACGTAGGCAATCTCGAGCCATTTAGCCACTCCTCACAGAGACAGCCTATGACGACCATATAAGAATTAGACCCTATACTCCTGAAATTAAACTGGATAAGGTAATGTTTATGTTTATACCAGAAAACAAAGACAACCAGCAATTAATGACCAATTTCTATGCTCCTAAATCTTAGTCTATTTATAAAACTGCTGACGAACGCTTTTATAATATGTAATACATTTAAATCAATTTGGCTTTCAAGACGTTTATCAAATGAATTCCTTTAGAAATGAATGATGAAATTTTTAGTTAATCGAAGGTTGCCAATTCTCAGAACCTTCACTGCTTTATGAATAATCCGTGACACCGTAGATCATGACTGGGATGAAAATAACATTAACGAAAATTGAAATGGATTGCAACATTTGTTCCAAAACTCAGAAGAGCTGGAAAATTGATAGGCTGGACTACGCGAAAAAGGAAGGCTCCGGAAAACCTGTCAGAAACCATCCGAAACTACTGGATATGTATATATGCAAAAAAAGAAATAGGGCAAAAAACTGAAGAAAGAAAAGAATCTAGACTGACAACATTAACACTAGACTAAGAACTGAGACGTAAACCTACATTGAATGCGAAAACAAATAGGATCCTATGTAAACGTTGTAGTGTGTAACGCCGTTCACTATAGCAGAATTACAAAATCTTATGTGAACTCCAATGCCAAGCAGGAAGACGGACCGTACCTACAAAATACAAGTGTACACTAAATAGGTTACATAGATTTATGTAGTTAATGCAATTAATTTAGTTTATTAATACATACATAGACCTAGGCCTACACACGTTCATATATGGACTATTATATTACGTAAGCCTACGTGCATGCATACATACATGGATGCATAACTGCATACATACACACACATGCATCCAAACTTGCATGCATACATTTGTGCACACATGCATGTACATACGTAAGTACATACATGGGCCCCTACATGCATGCGGATGGTCAGAGGCCAGTTTGTTCTGTCCACATACAGAAGCACACACAACCTTAGGCCTACTACATGCATAATCACAGGTGTCACGACAATTCGTCTACCGACATTTTGTCTACGACACTTCGTCTACACACATTTCGTCTACCGACATTTCGTCTACAAAGTTATTTGATATTGTCACTTTAAAATGGAAGCTGGATTGATGATAAAACTGTTTCCCTAAATAGAAGCGGGATTGATGAAAACACCAATCCTAACTAAATAATTCATCAAGCATGGACATAGTTGATAACAATTTCTCGCCTTATTGTCGCTCTAATATGAGCTCTTCGTTTCATGGATTAATATTGCCTAGCATTCACTCGTAACTCTTGTTTAATCACAATGTACCTGATAGCGGTGTGACTATCAGTTTTTTGTTGTTACCAATAAACGAATATAATAATACTGTGTTGAAATAGAAGCTGGATTGATCGAAATATTTGTTCCCGTAAATAGAAGCTGGATACCAAGCTGGATGCATAGATGAAACTAAGTTTCCGTTCAATAGAAGCTGGATTGATGAAAATAATTTTTCAGTAATTAGAAGCTGGTTTCCAGATAATATATTGCACGTTTCAACGAAACTATAAGAAAGCGGCCTCTGTTGATTAGCCGTAATGGATACAGATACACTTGTATACGAAATTTCGGTAGACAAAGTGTCTGTAGCCGAAGTGTCGTAGACGAAAAGTCTGTAAACGAGTTGTGGCGGAACCATGATCACATAACTGTACCTTCAGAAGGATGACTAGCAATGCGAAATAATTATTGGAATCATACCATAACATTCCATTCACATAATGCAAACTGTACGTGCGGTAAGAATCTATATAATTTCCTGTTAAAGGGCGGCAGGTATGTGTTGCACCCATTACATAATCCTTAACACTTGGAAATCGTTCCATAATTGTAACTACAATTGTAACTTATTTATATAGCGCCTCTTCGAGAAAACGCAACAGAGGTAGGCTACTCCTGACCTGATTTCACAAGACCACGATCAAACAGAATGATCTTCAACTGCTTGCGAAATAGAGACATGGAAAGTAGAAGACGCTCTTGTCGCAGTTTGCATGGAAGCCGTTCTATAATGGGGCACCGCTCTCTGCAAAGCTTCCATATTACTTTGAGGCAGTACGCGACGGGACTGATAACTCGAGACCAGCTGACTCGGTGTTGAAGAACGAAGCGATCTGCGACCATAGACTAAATTATCCCTTGGAATAAACTTCCCATAAATATTACGACCATAGCATGACCCATCCCACAAAACAACACCAACAGTGCACCGTTCGCAATCTCTACACAGGTCTCTTATTCAAATCTGAAAATATTGATCGTCTTCCAATCCTACATACTGATTCATCCGATTCTTGCTCTTTAATTGTAAACACCATCCTCTGTAACCGTCCGATTGCTTTACCTGCCTATCGAGTCTGCTCTGACTGAGCGCCTGGAATAAACTGGCTCCCTTAACTTATGTTCCTTTGGGCGCTATATAAATCTCGAGATTACGATTACGATTATGACGCGGGAGTGACAAAAGCAGAAATAGCAGCTGCTGTAAAGCTGTAAAGCAGCTGCTACAAACAAACGTCAAATGCGATCGTCTCACATATCCACAGCGACATGACTTGCATAATCTACTTACTCACTGATTGAAACAGTACATATTTAGCTGTACGTGTAAACGTCACAAGTCAGTGACTCATCATTAGTCATGCTCACGGATGTGGAGATTAAAGTATGTATACTAACCCCATAATAGAATCGTGTATCTGCAAAGATATACTCGAGTACTGCTACAGGATCTATTGGAGTACTGCTCCATTGTTTCATTCCCCAACCATTAGTCACTGCCATTAAATCGTAATTACATTTAGCTGTAAACGTGGTCGCATCGTTTTCCATTTCCGTGCTCCAGTCCTACAAAGACAAATGAAAACATCAAAGGCGACAGGCTACAGATACTTCTTCTCCGTGGCATAGCCTACAAGACATCAATCAACCGACGAATTCATTTGATAGACAGTTAGACAGATATTAAAATGTTCGCCACAATCATTAATGTTTAGTTTCGTGAAATTTTGACTCCTATTTTCATTCGTTCATGGCTTGCAAAGTGCCTAACTATCTTTGACATCATTAGTAGGCTTACGATGATTATAAGCAGTATACTAAGTACCGTACTTAGTTGAAATTATCCGCAAAATCTCATACATGGATTAGACAGCAAGGCTATAGTGATCTTTTTCGACAAGTAAGAACTATCAGAAGGACTGAGATTAGTTTGAGTGCCGGAATACAATTCCAGGCACAACAATGCCTTGATTAACGCAAATAGTATAGTTTTATCTTTCATAATCGTAATCTTAATCGTAATCGAATATAATTATATAGGGCCACTCAAGAACAGAGGCGCTCTCCACCCGGGTCAGTGTCTTTACTGGTAAAGAGAGAAGTTTCAGGCGCTTGCGGAATTGGTCAAAAGAAATAGAAACAAGGTCAGTCCTGAGGAACTGAGGCCTATCGGTTCCAACTAGTAGGACCAACAATGGCAAAACTCCTAGACTGGGCCGTAGTTTCATTATGCTCATGCATGATACTATTAATGCATCTGGCATCAAAATCTGTGTTGATTCACATGTAAGCCTACTGAAAAAGAAGTGCAGTACCAAATTTCAGTTGCATATTCATGTGCACAATCTTAGGATAAAATAGTCTACCAAGTATGTCATGTCTGCTGCTCCAACTGTTCGACGCAAGTCGTTTACTGTTAGAACTATACCGTCCTTTTCAACTGATGTAAAGTATTCCTCTATGCTCGTTTCATTTTGTCCCTTCTCTTCGGCGGTGTCTGCTGACCCTTTATCGATTGACGCAATAGTCTCAAGGAGACTTTGTTCTTTAACTGCCACACTGATGCTGGTCATAGCCCCCAGAACGAACAAGAAATAAGCGCAGTAAGACATCTTCGCCAGCCCGTCAGCGACTATTTCACTGCAGATATAAATTTTCTTTGGACGCCTCTTCGAAAGTTTAGGCTTTTTATATGACAGCTTCCATGGGCGTAGCCAGAAACAAATTTCGGAGGAGTTTTAAGATTTCCGGGGGTTTTCCATTGCAGATGGTCGCAAAAACTAAGGTTTTTGGGTATTTCCCATGTAAAAGCATACAAAAAATTGTTGGGAAACTTATTTGGGGGTGGTTTAAACCCGTAATACCACCCCTAAATACGTGACAGCTTCATCATTCTTCAGATAAGCTTCTTATAAACGAGTAAAATCAAACATGACCTTTATATCATTGTCTTTTCGCGTTTTTGGGATCATTGTGTGTGTGCTAGCGTTTTGGAAATACCCGTGCTTTCGATGATAGCGTCTCTATAGCACACTGATAATGCCAATCAGCAAAAAAGCAGTTGCCAATCAGCAGGTTGTTAATGTCCATTATAAGCAAAGTGAATCTAATCAGCTGTAGGCTACTACTCAGTAATATCTATCTCTATTATATTACTAGATTATTATCTTACTAGATTATTTCTATTTGCCACTTCTCGTTGAAACTCAGCAACGCTGTAAGCAAACGTTGTCTTCAGAAAGCTGCCCTGAACTCAATCAATCAATCAATCAATCAACCAATCAATCAATCAACAAATCAATCAATCAATCAATCAATCAATCAATCAACCAACCAATCAATCAACCAACCAACCAACCAACCAATCAATCAATCAATCAATCAATCAATAAATCAATGTAAACATTGATATAGCGCCCCTTCAAGATACCTAGGGGGCCTACTCAGAGACGCCCTCCTGGTTCAGCTGCGGCTGAAAGTAACCGTTTTTAGAGTAAGCAAAAGGCCCATGAATTATTTTGTCATAGGTAGCGAATGTGACTCCAATTGAAGGCCATTCCAAATGGTCGGGCCCGCAAGCCCTGTACTGCACGGTCATAGGGCATATTGGTCATATGACTATTGGTCATAGGGCCTACCGGTCATAGGTCACATGGGTCATAGGGCCTACTGGTCATAGGTCACATGGGTCATAGGGACTGTCGGTCGTAGGTCCTATCGGCGATGGGACTATCGAAGGCTATCGAAGGCTAAAACACAAGTTTTTAAAACATGAGCAACCATTTCCTGGATCATTTACTGTGAAATACGTAATACGAAATATGAACAATACGTAAAAGTCTGGAATTATCCTAATAAGTTTCTTGATTGGCACTGATTGTATTTGTCTAAAAGCGATCAGTGGTAGAGATCCAATTGATGCCTTTTATAATTGAGTAACATATGGGTCAAACGTTTATTATTTCGACCGAACGTTAAGTTCTTTGAAGTGAATACTGTTGATGCCTGTAAGTAATTATCCTAATAAGTTTCTTGATTGGCGCTGATTGTATTTGTCTAAAAACGATGAATGTCCCTAATTGCTGCTTATTTTGCGTTCGGTGTGTTAAGCTTAAAACTAAGAATGTCCATAACTAACGACTACAACCAAGTATGTCGGTTTATTAGCGGCATATGACCAATAGTCCTATGTGCAATAGGCCTTATGACCAATCGTCCATATGACTAATCGTCCTATGAGCAATCGTCCTATGACGAATCGTCCTAGAACCCAGACAAGGCAGCAGCGCTACCGCAAGCACGCGGGCACAGTAGGTGTATCGAGAAGATAACGCCAAGCAAAGGTATAGATAATGCTGATTCAGACTGCCGCCTTGACCCGATATGTCAACAAGTCGAAAAGCAACAGGAAGTTTTTGTACAAGTTGAAACCTCCTTCCATAGCATTTGTATTCTATTGCCGTTAACATTCAGTCTCAAATTAATAGGATACACTACATAATAAAACTTACATTATTACTACCAAGTGATTATGACAAAGTTGAAGCTCGCTGTACAAAGCGTCTCCCAAAAAGAATTGCTAGTGCCAGTCTTAGACGATGGAAAACAGAGCAAGAAACCTCCTCTGTAGAGCAAATGCAAGGAAAGATCAATAACCAGTTAGGATGGAATTGATATATTTTCCAACTTATTAGATCGAACCATTTTAGACCAAGACTGCTAATTTTCTGAATTATTTTGAGTGGCTATGATTGGAGCAACACACGCTCGGTGTTTGGCTTGGCCTATGATCTAAGTGAAATTGGCAATCCTGTTGCTAAATTTTAAATCTTTTAACCTCTGCCTAACTTCCTGCATCATATGCCTGACCACTTTTAGACAAGTTCTACCAGGTTCTTTCTTCTGTGGGGGTTAGGGCGCATCAATATGCCGATGTTACCCAGGCATATGTCCAGGGTCCAGCTTCAGATGCTATCTCTCTAGTGGAGAAAATGCAAATGGCATCCAATGTAATTGGCGCCTGGATGTCATCCAACCGTCTTCGGCTGAACCCTGGAAAAACGCAGTTCATCTGGGTTGGGACTCGTGGGCAGCTATCCAAAGTCGATTTATCCAATCTACAGCATCTCTTATCTCTTTCCTGGCGTCTCTTTCTCTACCACTGTGCGGGACTTGGGTGTGACCCTGGACCAGGAATTGACCTTTTCAGAACACGTGAGGAATGTATGTCGCACGTGCTTTTACCATCTACGTCAGATTCGCTCGGTACGCCGCTCTCTAACATCTAAAGCCGCTACGACGCTGATGCATGCCTTCATATGCACCAGAGTCGACTATGGCAGTGCTATCTATGCGGGCTTAACCCTATCGCGCATAAGTCAGTTGCAATCTGTGCTAAATGCCGCGGCTCGGCTGATAGGAGGGATACCAAAGTTCGAGCATATATCTGGCTTTATACGGGAGGAACTGCACTGGCTGCCAATGCAAAAACGCATTGAGTTTAAGATCCTAATGCTTATGAGCAATTGCCTTGCAGGTCAAGCCCCAGTCTATCTTAGGGAGCTTTGTGTGCCAGTGCTTTCCATTCCAGGTCGTAGATTCCTTCGCTCTGCCACTCAAGGCGACCTGGTTGTCACTGTGGCTCGAACTTCCATGGTTCTTCATAAGAGCTTTGCTGTGGTCGGTCCATCTTTCTGGAATAGGTTGCCTAGCAACCTACGTAATGAGCTTCTTGGTCTTTCCTTGCCCCTTTTCCGCAGGCGTTTGAAAACCATTCTTTTCGATCGTGGTTTGGTGTTGTCAGGTCGGGAGCGCCTCTGAGGAGTATTTCTTGAAGTGACGCTATATAAATTTACGATTACGATTACGATTACGAAGTCTCAGCATTCCATTGCAGGTTGCAGCATGCAGATAGATAAAGTTGACAAATGCTCGGTCGTGAAGCCAAATGAAAGTGTTATCTTCATGAATGTATTAGATACATTGACCACTTGTGAAATCCGATTGATTTAAATGCAAAACAATCGACCAGATGTTCTGATTAAGGTTTTTGCTGACCAACATATTAAATTGTTACGCTCTTGAATGCATGGGCGTAGCCATGAAAAAATTTTGGAGAAGGTTTTAGGATTTCGGGGAGGGGTTTTCCCGGGCCATGGGAAGTGTATTTCCCACACTATGTTGTCGCTTCCTGGGCCTTGGGAAATGTACTTCCCAGCGTTGTATTACTTTAAAATATTATTTTATGCAGATATAAGCATAACAAAAATGCAAATTTGTTAATGTGGGGCGATATTACGATTGTTCGGACAGTTCTTCTTGACTGTGAAAAGTTACGAATTTTCGGTCCTGTCTTCGATCTTCGGGACAAGGTATGTTATATGCAATTGATTATGATTGTTAGCTTTTCTGACAGGTTTCACAAAGCACTGATGTAAATATGGTTTTCGTCGTCGTTGTCATCATCGACATCATCATCATCGTCATCATCATCATTGTCACGATTTATGTATATTGATTATGTTTGTCAGCAGCTTTGTTATGTCACTTTAGATGCAGTCTGCTAACAAAGACAAGGGAAAGTCAAGTGTTACTGTGAGACGTCGTTATACAGCCTCACAAGTTGCAGAAATGCTTAGCTATGAGCAAATTCCAAGTGATGCTGATGATTCTGAGGCAGATGTTGATGAAGAGGATCTTGAGGAGTTGAATCAACTGAACTCAACCGCTGGGTGTAGTTCTGCCTCACGTTCTGCGTCAGGCTGTCAGCATTGCTACCAACAGATGTTCTGCTGGACTACGATATGGATGATGCAGCAGCGGATGCAAGTAGCCGAATTGAAGATGATGCAAGTGATCCTCACTCAAGCAATATATGCCAATGAAACCAGTGAAGAGAGGATATAAAGTCTGGTGTCTGGTCATGTATGTATGTATGTATGTATGTATGTATGTATGTATGTATGTATGTATGTATGTATGTATGTATGTATGTATGCATGTATACATGTATGTATGTATGTATGTATGTATGTATGTATGTATTTATGTATCTATGTACATGTATGTATGTATGTATTGTATTGTATTTGAACACTTGTTATAGCGCCCCTACCAGATTTCCCATTCAGAGGCGCTCAATGATATGATATGATATATATGTATGTATGTATGTATGTATGTATGTATGTATTTATGTATGTATGTATGTATGTATGTATGTATGTATGTATTGTATTGTATTGTATTTGAACACTTGTTATAGCGCCCCTACCAGATTTCCCATTCAGAGGCGCTCAATGATATATGATATATATATGTATGTATGTATGTATGTATGTATGTATGTATGTATGTATGTATTTATGTATCTATGTATGTATGTATGTATGTATGCATTGTATTGTATTGTATTGTATTGTATTTGAACACTTGTTATAGCGCCCCTACCAGATTTCTCATTCAGAGGCGCTCAATGATATGATATGATATGTATGTATGTATGTATGTATGTATGTATGTATGTATGTATGTATGTATGTATGTATGTATGTATGTATGTATGTATGTATGTATGTATGTATGTGTGTATGCATATATGTATTGTATTTGTATTTGAACACTTGTTAGGTAAGTATGTATGTATGTATGTATGTATGTATGTATGTATGTATGTATGTATGTGTAGCGTCTCTATTGTCGGATGTTCTAGACTTAACGCTACCTAATACAATTCAACACTGTGCATAGAACGTTTACCTTTATTAATCATAATACACTAAGCTACAGATTACACAATGCTAGGTGAGCAGCAGCCACACTCGTATATTTAACCGGTCGCTAACTCAGCTCCGCAAAACACACTGGTTTTATACCCAGGCAAGATAACCCCTTGCCTGCACACACCACTCAGGCTACCAACTCTGCTTGCCAACCGCTGTCACTGCACACACACCTAGGCTGATACTACACACCTACATACTACACTACATGCCCCCCTAAGTGAATGACCGTGCCGCGGTCATTGATATATATCATAAACATCATAAAATGACAACTTAGCGTAACTATAACGATGCAGATACAGTAATAAACAAAAAAAAACCACGACATACATATGCTAACCAATATCAAGTCCAACTCATAAAAATGTCAAATAAGCAAAAGCAAGCAAACTATAATAAAATGCAATGTAACTCAAAATCCATTAGTTCAACCAAAACATTAACTAGATAAAGACTGAATATCAACCAACTCAATGCTAGGTGAATACGGAACAGGAGAAGAATCAGCTGATACATCCAAAGCCAAAGGAACAGTGAATTCAGCACTGGATATAAAAAGTTTCACGTAGTAACGCTTATGAATTCCAATTATATGACGCAATCTCCCAGCTGTGGAGCAGGAAATTCTTAATGACTGCGGCAATACAACGCGAATCTGCGAATGTTTATGTAACACAGCTACTTGCCAATCAAAGAGTAAACTAGACCATAAACAATGACGCTGAAGACGAACCTGCGATATAGCACTTAAAGCCATGATCTCGTAGTCATTAACAGCAAAGTGAAGTCTATGCCAAGGAAGAACCACCGTGTTAGTTGCGTTTCCGATATGAATAGCCAAAAAAACAGCCTGTGGCCTGGTAGATGGCACACAGCACTTGCACCGTTTACGAAAAACCCCAACCAACAAAATGAGAACCAATAAACTAATCACCACAATCTGAAACCACTGAAAATCCGAAAAACCTGTACTAATCGTGGACACAGGAGTCAAAACACTGGATGATGGAGAAAATATCCATACTGACGGGACCGATTGAGCTGGAATCACACGAGGCAACGACAAAACAATAACAGACAACCGATGTACCTTTACCACTAGATAAATTGTTACTATGGTAAGTAAACCAATCAAAGCAGAACCCACAGGCAAAATAAAAGACGAATAAGCTACCAATATTGGGCTACCGAAAGTATCAAGTTGATCGCGAATCACCTCGTCTTGAGACTTAAATAAAACCTGACCTGCCTTAACAGATGTCATAGCACTAGAAAAATCCTCTGTTAAACGCTGATCAATCAAATTGTCAGACGAATTTGTACCACTGACGAAAGTAGGTAACAGAAGCGTAAGCTGTTCTGCTAACGTACTATCGGCATGTAAATGATCCCAATCCGATTGAGAAAAGAATTCCTGAATCACAGCCAGATTGAACGTATGAACAACAGTAGATGATTCATTAAAAAGAACGTGCTCAGAATACGATGCAGGAAAAAAATAACCATTAGTCATCAATGTGCATGCATTCGGTATGAGAATGACACAAGAAATACACGCTGAAATAAGTTTAGGCTGAGCCAACGGGCAAATCAACGTAAGATCAGACACACTATTTTCAATGGCCAACGTGTCAGGTAACAAATACACAAACGAAGTAGGACGGTTATTTAGCAGGAGAAATTTGCAAAAGAGTTGAACAGAAGGTATATCATTTTTATACAAAACCAAGATACAAGACTTCGGATCAGTGGTTAACCTAATGTCTTCCTTGAGAATAATACGAAACTCGCCAGCAACTTGTAGTGAAGGAAGATCATTCCAGACCGAAAAAGTCTGGTTATCCGAAGTAACAGCGAAATATCGAGGCATTTGATCAAGAAGAGACGCGTGCTGATTATTAGCCCCAATCGATTTTGGCACAACTGTAACCGTAAACAAATGTAGAGGATAAGGTAAAGTCGTAATCGGAATTTTAAGTGTTATATACAGTATATTGCTTTTGTAGACCGTCAGATGAGTATTAGCTCTATAGAAGTAAGACGGATCCTGAACCAGAAGTCTGACAGGTATTTTCAAGGTCTTCAGATGTCGAGTTAATTGAACTAAGACACGACGAATATCTGATTCGTGTAACAATGTGGCCTCTAGTCTACCAGCCATCAGGGACTCAATGGACAGGAGCAGAGTCTGTAAATCCATCTCAAGACAAGTGAAATTGTATAAAGTTTCAGCCATATAGAATGACAGCTGTAAAGAAGTCCTAAAATCCATTTTAAGAGCACGGGTCATGTCGGACAAAGTTTTATCCTGATCCGCAACCCGGGCACGAATAGAATCTAGCCGCTGATTCGTTATACTAGTGGCGCTAGCCAAGTTGGAAATGTCGGCTTCGAACTGACCCAAAATACGCTGATTACTCTCCAAAACAGTTTTAACACGCTCCTGAACAACTCGAATATCAGAATCACGTGCAATTCCAAATAAGGAATGTGCCACGTCACCGATGAAATCAACAAACCCACGTCTACTCACACGTGGTTTCTTACGCCCAAAACGATCACGCCTCAGTACATTATGAATACGTGTCACTAAGGTATTAATCTGAACTTCAGCTCTTTGATGCAACTGATGTATATCTGAAAACGTGTTTAAATAATCAGAACAATTACCGTTAAGTGGCGTATTGCGAAACTGACAATTCAACGCAGTCTTGTTCTGATAAGGTGGTAACGATTTAACAACAGGTAAAGCAATATCAAAAGTATGAATCCACACGTCAGTACCAACTTCCAACACCCCTTTATAATGAAAGTAGACGCCGTAAGCTCCTCTGCTGACAACGTAATCCGACGACGCTGGACAGCAGAGCACCGATAAGAAGGTGAATAACAGGAAAATCCAGCCTATAAATAAGAACAAATTATATCTCGATACGAAAGTAAAGGACAATTATGAATATGCAACAATGACAAATATATATATCGAAGCAAGCAACGATCACGCAATACAACCAAATACACTAAAAGTGACTAACAAAACACCTTACACTTACATAACGCCCACAACCATTGCCAAGGTCATAATACCGAAAACGAAAGTATAGATGACTTGAACTCTCAGTCGCTGCGTTGCGGCTAACCCACCACATGTGCACAACTCAGGATACTATCAACAATAAAAGCCAAATGATGGTGATGAATTAAAATATAAAATCACGACATTATAGTCGATTTAATTAGTGCTGAATTTATCTAAAGTGATAAATATACCAATAAGATGACTGGCCAGTCGGAACGAAACATACTCGTAAAAAGAAAAGCACATTAATAATAACCTCTCTTGTAACCACAGCATGTAAGCACCACATATCATACACAATGGCTGAATCAAAGCACAAGAGGAAGTTATATAGTCTCCGGACGTAATAATAAGTCATTCCAAGGAGAACTATCATCCTAGCAAAATCATAGAGTAACCCTGGCTTATAGTATCCAACCACACTAATCATTGATCCCTTCATGAACGGACGTAAGTTGCTCAGCTTGAAATCTGACAGGAGTCGGACGTTTACGAATTTTTCCTGTCATAGTTCGTTTAATGTGAAACTGGCGTTTCAAAAAGTCACTCACATCACCTTCAGGTATCCATTCTGGTCGCACAGACTTATCTTTATATACCACACGATAATACCTTTGCTTGTTGATAAATTTCATACCACTTAACAAATCAGCTTCAAGCCAAGGCTGAGGTAATGGATCACCGATAGGCATCGTGCCAGACGAATCCTGCAACAAATCATTATCAGTAATCGGAACAGTTGGAGGAGACTCCGACGGAATGGCATCCTGTTCCATAAAATCACGGCGATCAACGTAAGGTCGTAATCTATCAGCGTTCACTGGGTGTCGTACAGGCTTGTTCGTCTGTACATTACGTAATAGATAAGTGAAAGACCCGGTCTTGGAAGTTATATAAAAAGGTCCTGTAAACTTATTATACAATTTAGCCTTCTTTCCGACTGGCGTGACAGGGTTAAATAACCATACAAGATCACCAATAGCGTAAGTAGGTAAGGTAGTGGTACGGTCATAATTCCTTTTGTTACGCGCTTGTAACTGCAGCGTACCTTCAATTGCGTCTTGCCTAGCCATTTCGAGAGCCCTTGCAATGCGCTTAACGTATTCGCTGGTGACGAGCTCTTCATCAGCCACACCCAATTGTCGATCAACCGAAAAATTTAAGTCCCTCCCAAAGAGAAGGAAAGCCGGGCTATGGCCAAGATGAGCATTCGTAGTAGCACGAATTGAATACAAAATCGCAGGAATGTAATCTGTCCAATCCTCTTCATTAGTGCAATGAAGTCGTAACATCTTCCAAATAGATTTATTGATCACTTCACAAGCCCCATTACAACGCGGGTTATAGCTAGCTGTATATATGCGTTGAACACCGAATAGTGTAGAAAGTTCAGAAACAATGGTACTCAAGAAATTTGGGCCCCTATCCGAAAGTAACGTATGTGGACCGCCATATCTACTAAATATCTCTCGATATAAAGCTTCCGCAATCGATCTCGCAGTTTGATCTTTCAACATAATGGCCTCTGGCCAACGAGTAAGAGATTCAACGCAAAGAAGAATATACTTGTACCCATCTCTGCTTCTAGGAAGTTGAAGAATGTCCATATGCCAACGACCAAATATTTGCTTTATTGGCAAAGACGTAAGTGGTGGTTTATTCAGCGGAAGAGGAAACTTGCATTCCTGACACTTTAAACACGAAATTATATGTCTTGACACAGCGGTATGCATTCCCTTCCAAAAATATTTACGTCTGATCGATAAGTAACAGCGATGAAAACCCGGATGGCAACAGTCATCGTGATAACTCTCAAGTATACGCTGACGCAACTTCCTAGGAACGACGAGTTGATTAATGTACGTTCGACTAGGTCCTCTAGATCGAGGTTGATAGTAATGAAACAACAAGCCATCACACAAAGCATACTCAGTACTCTCAATCACGATTTTCCTAGCATCCTGATCATTGCCTGGAAGTTCCCCGAACTCCAAATAACGAATCATAGGACCACAATCCGAACATGTAATCTGTTCATGAGCTGTTTGGCGCAAAATGTCCTCCTCCGTCAGGTCAGCAGGTGTAATTAAATCCTCCTCAACGATGATGTTCAACTGCACCGGTGTAACCCCATCAACTATCGGAGCCAAAATTTTATCTTCCATGTCATCCGATTCATCAGCTTGCACTGGATAATGACGACGAGATAAAGAATCCGCATTACTGTTATTTTTACCTTGTTTATACTCAATCGTAAAATCATACTGTTGCAACAACAACGACCAACGGAGTAACCTGCCAGAACTACTGGTTTTCAAGGACTGCAAATATTTTAAACTTAGATGATCAGTATAGACAGTAAATCGAGTGTTAGCCAGATAACAATGGAACTGTTTAATGGCACAGACCATTGCTAACATTTCCAATTCACTTACAGAATAAGCTCGTTCACTAGAGGTCAAACTACGTCCTCCATACGCAATAGGACGTTCTCTGCCACTCCCATCTTCTTGAGCCAAGACGAAACCAATAGCCTGAGAACTCGCGTCGCAATTGATGATAAATGGCATTTGCATATCCGGATAAATCAACACAGGAGCAGTAGCTAAAGCTTCTTTAAGCTGCGTGAAAGCCTTCTCACAATGATCATCCCACACGAACTCTAGATCTTTTCTTAATAGTCGATGAAGAGGACTGGCAATTATCGAAAAGTTAGTAATAAATTTTCGATAATAGGATGCGAGACCGAGGAAACTACGAATTGCCTTAGGACACGTAGGACGCGGATAAGATTGAATAACCTCGATCTTTGAGTTATCAACAGAAACGCCCTCTGGGCCCAATACATGCCCCAAATACAAGATCTTATCCAGTCCGAAGGAACATTTCTGTGGATTCAACGTCAAGTTAGCATCCTTAAGACGGTTAAACACCTCCTGAAGATGGACAAGGTGCAGATCAAATGATTTGCTGTATATCAGAATATCGTCTAAATATACAAGGACATTTTTGAAGTGCAAATTTTGGAACACCCTAGCCATTAGGAGCTGGAAAAACGAAGGTAAGTTTTTCAACCCAAAGGGAGAGGTACGAAATTGAAATTGGCCTTCGTGAGTCACGAAAGAACTCTTTTCTTTAGTGTCTGGATGCAACGGAAGTTGATGATATCCGCTTCTTAAGTCCAATAGACTGAAATATTTTGGCCTGCCCTCTGCCATAGCATCGAATACATCATTGAGTTGAGGAAGAGGAAAACTGATTGACTTAGTTACTGCATTCAACTTTCGATAGTCGACACAAAACCTAATTTGTCCGGACTTTTTCCTAACAAGGACGACGGGACTGCTCCAACAACTTGAACTAGGTTCAATAATCCCAGCGTCCAACATCTGTTTCGTCTGCCTTGCGATTTCAGCTTTTGCTGCAATAGAATGCCTATAGGCCCTCTGATGCACTGGAGTAGCATCGCCTGTGATAATCGAATGCTGGACATAATCAGTTTTACCCAAGTCTGCCAGAGATTGTGAAAATGCGCTCGCATTCCTCTGTAAAAAATCTTTCAACTTTGCATTCTCATCATCCGACAAATGATCAGAATGAGAATTAATCTTCAAATCCTGCAACGATGTAGATTGTACAGGGCATTCAGGACAACAAAAATCATTACATTTAGCATCATTACATTTAGCATCAGGGCGAGATGCATCCGAAGATTGTTTCGTGCCAAACAAATTACTTTTAGCATCCCGATGAAGATTTTCCGATGATAGTTTGGTGCCAGCCGCCTTATCTGAATTTAGATCCAAGGTTCCCAAATCCGATAATTTGGAAACATCTGTTTCACGTTGCACCATCATGTCGTCTAATTGCTCTGCACTGTTTTGAGCGGAATGTCTGGTGATTGTATGATCATCATCATCATCATCATCTTTTACCATCTACGTCAGATTCGCTCGGTACGCCGCTCTCTAACATCTAAAGCCGCTACGACGCTGATGCATGCCTTCATATGCACCAGAGTCGACTATGGCAGTGCTATCTATGCGGGCTTAACCCTATCGCGCATAAGTCAATTGCAATCTGTGCTAAATGCCGCGGCTCGGCTGATAGGAGGCATACCAAAGTTCGAGCATATATCTGGCTTTATACGGGAGGAACTGCACTGGCTGCCAATGCAAAAACGCATTGAGTTTAAGATCCTAATGCTTATGCGCAATTGTCTTGCAGGTCAAGCCCCAGTCTATCTTAGGGAGCTTTGTGTGCCAGTGCTTTCCATACCAGGTCGTAGATTCCTTCGCTCTGCCACTCAAGGCGACCTGGTTGTCCCTGTGGCTCGAACTTCCATGGTGCTTCATAAGAGCTTTGCTGTGGTCGGTCCATCTTTCTGGAATAGGTTGCCTAGCAACCTACGTAATGAGCTTCTTGGTCTTTCCTTGCCCCTTTTCCGCAGGCGTTTGAAAACCATTCTTTTCGATCGTGGTTTGGTGTTGTCAGGTCGGGAGCGCCTCTGAGGAGTATTTCTTGAAGTGTTCCCAAATCCGATAATTTGGAAACATCTGTTTCACGTTGCACCATCATGTCGTCTAATTGCTCTGCACTGTTTTGAGCGGAATGTCTGGTGATTGTATGATCATCATCATCATCATCATCATCAGTAAACGCTGCCAAAACATTAGAGGTTACAGGTTCAATGGATGCTAATGGCTTGTGGCGTGACAACCATAATACATGATTTGTAGGATTGAGAATTTTACAAACAGCTGTCCGGCCTGAAGAATCAATTATGCTCCGTGCGCAAATAAATTTACGTTTCGTGACATGCTGCAATGGTTCAATAATTGAAACGTGCGATGAACAGTTAGTAGGGAGCAAAATTGGAACAAGGGTTTCAGAGAGAGGAGGAAGAACAGTAGCATGCAATGTAAAAACTGTTGGCAATCGAACATTTACAGTTGACAACCGTGTAGACGTTAAATTATCAAAAAAACGTACTACATTCTCCTCAAAATCCACTGCCTAACCATTACTTTACATCCTTTACACCGCTGACTTAAACCAGGTTCTTTCTTCTGTGGGGGTTAGGGCGCATCAATATGCCGATGACACCCAGGCATATGTCCAGGGTCCAGCTTCAGATGCTATCTCTCTAGTGGAGAAAATGCAAATGGCATCCGATGTAATTGGCGCCTGGATGTCATCCAACCGTCTTCGGCTGAACCCTGGAAAAACGCAGTTCATCTGGGTTGGGACTCGTGGGCAGCTATCCAAAGTCGATTTATCCAATCTACAGCATCTCTTTCCTGGCGTCTCTTTCTCTACCACTGTGCGGGACTTGGGTGTGACCCTGGACCAGGAATTGACCTTTTCAGAACACGTGAGGAATGTATGTCGCACGTGCTTTTACCATCTACGTCAGATTCGCTCGGTACGCCGCTCTCTAACATCTAAAGCCGCTACGACGCTGATGCATGCCTTCATATGCACCAGAGTCGACTATGGCAGTGCTATCTATGCGGGCTTAACCCTATCGCGCATAAGTCAGTTGCAATCTGTGCTAAATGCCGCGGCTCGGCTGATAGGAGGCATACCAAAGTTCGAGCATATATCTGGCTTTATACGGGAGGAACTGCACTGGCTGCCAATGCAAAAACGCATTGAGTTTAAGATCCTAATGCTTATGCGCAATTGTCTTGCAGGTCAAGCCCCAGTCTATCTTAGGGAGCTTTGTGTGCCAGTGCTTTCCATTCCAGGTCGTAGATTCCTTCGCTCTGCCACTCAAGGCGACCTGGTTGTCCCTGTGGCTCGAACTTCCATGGTTCTTCATAAGAGCTTTGCTGTGGTCGGTCCATCTTTCTGGAATAGGTTGCCTAGCAACCTACGTAATGAGCTTCTTGGTCTTTCCTTGCCCCTTTTCCGCAGGCGTTTGAAAACCATTCTTTTCGATCGTGGTTTGGTGTTGTCAGGTCGGGAGCGCCTCTGAGGAGTATTTCTTGAAGTGACGCTATATAAATTTACGATTACGATTACGATTACGAAGTCTCAGCATTCCATTGCAGGTTGCAGCATGCAGATAGATAAAGTTGACAAATGCTCGGTCGTGAAGCCAAATGAAAGTGTTATCTTCATGAATGTATTAGATACATTGACCACTTGTGAAATCCGATTGATTTAAATGCAAAACAATCGACCAGATGTTCTGATTAAGGTTTTTGCTGACCAACATATTTGTTATGCTCTTGAATGCATGGGCGTAGCCATGAAAAAATTTTGGAGAAGGTTTTAAGATTTCGGGGAGGGGTTTTCCATTGGAGATTGTCGCAAAACTAAGGTTTTTGGGTATTTCCCATGTAAAAGCATATAAAAAATGTTTGGGAAACTTATTTGTTGGGGGGGTTGAACCCGTAAAACCACCCCTAAATACGCCCATGCCTGAATGACAAGAGAGCTGATATCTTATACGCCTTCGAAACTTTGATTACTTTCTATGAAAATCTCCCACAGCAGGCCAATCCACCAAAAGTCTCTATCTTGCTTATGTCTGAAGTGCGCTTGTAAAAAAAGACTTATGATGTAACGACGATTAATCATCTTGTGTCTAACAGTCATATCCGGTAGACACTTCATCTAGTCTGCGCTGATTAGCTAAAGGGAAATTAACTGAAGTATACATTAGCAGAGACCTCATGGTTAAATGTAGATGCATTTAATAACCGAACTTATAATTATAGGTGGAATAACGTAATCGGCATTATAAAGGACTAAGATATAAAATAATGACACGCATAACAGATAGTCAAAATAAATACACCAGCCACACTCGCGTACGAAGTATGTGATCCTGGCAATCGGAATTGCAATGGAGACTCTCTCAGGGATTATACTATTTCAATGCATTTGCTGGACGCGTGTGGTCGCGTCGTATCCGCTCGCGTCCAGAAACGATTTGACGAACATCTGCGGCAAGGGTCCCTCCCCAGACGAGGACCAGGGACCTGTCTAGTCAGACAGATGGCGACCACCGGAAATCTCGCCACAGCTGATTCACCACGGGGCGGATTCGAAACCGATAAGGCGGTCGGCCCTCAGGGAGCAAACATGAGCCGCTCATATCATGGGGAACCACCGTTTTATATAAGAGGTCGTTGGGAACCACCCACGTTAGACGCTAAAACAATTTATGGAGCTCCCATAAAGACTGCTTAGTGCAAGCATAGAGGCTCAGTTATCTAGCGCCGGGGTTGACCACTTCTACAAGCACCTTGACAAATACGTTGTTAGACTGTCTTGTCATTTTTAGCAAATTAGTTTGTCTTACACGGGTTTTGATCGAGAATCCTTGCCTATTTAAACTTCTACTGTGGCTGAATCTGTGGTTTAAAGTTATTTTTTGACTCCGCCGTGGATTTCGTGTGTTCTGGGCTGTGTTTAGCCACACTTGATTGACGCTTGATCATCAATAATTATTATTTCAACTGGTTAGCTATAAGGAGTCGATATGTCCTTAGTTGAACAGCGTAAAGCCTCAGACCTTCAGTCCGAAACCAGGTCCTGTGATTATGTCTGCAACTGAGAAATCCTAAATTTATTGAAGAAAGGGTAGGAGAGTGTTTGATCTGGCGCCAGCCGTTAATCACGAAGAGATTCTAGACCTGGCGGCTATTGTGGACTTCAATTAATTTTTTCAATCAATTTTTCTGTATAAAAAAAGCTGAGAAGTACGCAACTTGTGCATTGATAATCTAAGGTCTTATTGGATGTCTAAAGATCAGATTAAGGCAATATTTAGATAAAATATAGAACTATAGGCATGTTATACATATTGGACTATTAGTGTCATAATTGAGGTAAGAGAATCAATATACATGTATATAATTAGAACTATAGGCATGTTATATATATATATATATATATATATATATATATATATATATATATATATATATATATATATATATATTGGACTATTAGTGTCATAATTGAGGAAAGAGATTCAATATATATTTTTGATAGGCTATAGAACTCTGGATATGAAATTACAGTCATCTTTGTTAGGAAGTGAAAAACCACCATGGGGACGGGGGCGAGGCAAGTATCCAGTAGGACGAATCGGAGGGAACAGCGGATATAGAACATGATGTGGGTTGGAGGAAGTGGCACCGAACAAACGTCTGTCTGCCTAGAATCTAGTGCTAGGTCAGACGCGCACTTTGTCTGAGGGTGTAGAAATCCACTGCGTTTCATGCGTCTGATCAGCTGTTCGATTCGTTCCCGCTCTTCTGCTTTTGTATAACCCCACCAGGCGTACAGCAGGCATGCAGTGGTTGCAGCTTGAGCAACAATTAGTATTGATGCAGATGTAAGTCCATGTGATTTGAGCACATCGAGTGCATACATTGAGGAGGAGCAGGCTACAAGGACTTGGTCAATGTGTGTAGTCATTCGAAGGTCTTGACTTAACGTAACTAGTTTCTAGCATTGAACAATTTAAGTTGATTTAAGACCTACTTTGTAATACGGGAAATGCAGTTAAAATATAAGTAGACTCGAGACATTGAAGACATTAAGATTACTGCACCCGGTGCGATTGCCATTTTCTATATTAGTCGCTTCATGTAACAATCCCCAAAGTGACATCATCGCAAAATGACGTAATTGCCTTTGTTCTCCATCATTTTCCGATCATTTGGTTAATTTCTGGCAAACGCTGCAGACGAAGACGACCACATAGAAGACGGAGAAATCTGCAGAAGAAGTTAGACGGCGATATCGATTAAAATACGAAGAAAGACGATGGAGATGGTTACGAAAATGACGAACAAAAGTTCCCGAACTGAGGGGCGGTCGATCATAGAGGTGAAAAGGAAATTATTCGTAATCTATGACAACAATTTTATTATTTTAATTTCAACGACCGAAAACAATCGGACTTTAGGTGAGTATCGTAAACATGAAATTATGAAATGAAAATCTAATTTGACGCAAGTATGAAGTGAGCACAAAAGTAAATTAGAAGTAGAAGTAAGTTCTTATTACAAAAAAGTTAGCAATATTTATGTAGCGCGCTTTAAAAGTAACAATCAGGACCGTTCTACGTAGAAGTGTCAAACGGATAACAGATGGACTCTAAACGATTATGTCGTCAATAATATTATGACGTCATATTTATCGAAGCGCATTCCGACGCCATTTTGTTGCCATAATTATGGCCAAAATGTATAATAATCGTGGCTGCCTTAACGTCGTGCGTCCAGAGAAGTGCTGCCCCTGGCGGATAGGAAGGTATCGCGTCTGGTTAATTTATCAAATGCGCCACAGTTTATTGGTGGTGGCGTTGGTGTTGATGGAAGTAGCAGCAGTAGCAGTAGTAGTAGTAGTAACGGGAAAACAAGATTTCAACAGTGACAGGAGATCTGCATGAGACCAGCCATCTGATCCAACGCCTTTCAGTTACCCTAATGAGCAGCGAGTTTTATAAATACATATGAAACTTATGGCCGTGAAGGAGCATCATAAATAACAAGCAGTCTCTCGTTAACGTAGTAGAAGTTCTGAAAACCGTTTCCATCAGTATAGACAGAAGCGTTTAGTCATTTTGAACACTTTAAACTTCGTCTTCATCAGAAGTTGAGAAATAAACAACTCACAATTTAGTAGTTGTTTAACAACGTATTTGGAAACACTCCAAATAATCTGCATCTCCCTTTCCAATTTATATTTCTCACAGGATCTGTCATTTCACAGTTCATTGCTTTCGGTAGAACAATTATTTTCTGAAATTTGCTTTAGTCTTAATTGGACTAGGCTTGGTTCATTAGCTCTAGACCTAATTGGACTATGTGTGGTTAATTGAAACGATTTGGCTGGTAATTGCATGCCACTAAACCGAAATACTTAACCGAAATTATAGTTGTAGAGGCTGTTTCCTTTTTTCTTTTCCGACAGGGTCTTTCTATGGAGACAGTTTTCGGCGGATGGCTGTCGACCATGGTGACGCATCCGTCTTACGATGGAAAGACATCCAGAAGCAGCAGTACACGTTTCGACCATCACCCAGAAAGACTACGGCAAGAACCGTATCCGCTACAGTCACTATGAGGACTCCGACTTCAGAGGAGACTACTTCCGCCTCCATGTGAGTGCTTTGGACATCGAGACTCGGGAGTTTGGTTTTCACGTGTCTGTCATCGACACAAGAGTCGAACTAGTCCGCAACCGTCAGCTGATTCTAGGCGGGACACGTGAAAGACCGGTCACCGGGGACGAATTGAAGTCAGTGTGAACGCTCCCTTACCACGATCAGTGAAAGTTGGTACTGGTTGAAGAGCAAAACTGCAGGCCCTGCGACACAATAAAGCCCCGTGTCAAGGACCCTTCTTGCGATTCTTCATTGCCAGTTCAGTCATCGCTTTCCCAACGTTTCTCTATATGGGACTATAAAATAATAATTTAGGCTATTGTTCAGCAGCTGCTTGCTTCTTCCAGTCATTGGAAATTCATTAATTATTTATGTAAGACTCTCGTGCTTGCATCCGTGCGATCGTAGATTAATAATGCGTCATGCTATTACTTCAATCAAACAATCATCAATCATTTATTTCTGTAACCACCAGAAGAGAAAAAACGAACAATGAAACAGTAAGACAATGGTTTGACATGTACTGGCTACAAGGAGGCCCAGAAGGGATCATGGATCCCGCTAAATAGGGACACCTATAAAAAATACAGATAGGGAAAGAAAGACAGTCAATGATACTTAGAATAGAGTAAGCCTTGGGCTCAAAAAACAAACAACAAACAAAACCAAATAAAATAAGATGGATCCATCAAAAATCACATTAACAAAAGAATATAAAATCTTAACTAAAATATCATTACAGACAAAATCATCTAATTTGCCACAATTTTAGCTAAAACAGTATTACAGACAAAATAATCTAATTTAATTAATCAGTAATTTCAATCAGTCATTTATTTATGTAACCAATATTAGGAAGAGAACAACAACAATGAAACAATAAGGCAATGAATTAGATATGTAGGCCTACTGGTTACATGGGGTTCAGAAGGGATCAGGGAGCGTAGCTTTTTTTTGAATATCAAGAGATTAGGTGAAGAACGAATAGCTAGAGGGATATTATTCCACACCAAGGTACCAGTAAATTTGATAGAGAATAAACGAGTATTAGTGTGAGCATAGTCACGACGATAGGAATTCGAACCTCTCGTGTTGTAAGAATGGATGCTGGAAGTACGACAAAAGAAGCCTTTGAATACCAGTGGTAACAAGTCATGATCATAGCGATACATAAATTCCCCGATTTGAGCGATCCTTATCTGTTCAACCCTTAATAATCCAAACTCAGAAAATAGTTGCTTAGTGTGAGAACCATATGGAACACCTGCTAAGAAACGGACAGCGCGTTTTTGCAGGATAGTTAAGCTATGGAGCCGAGATTTATAAGTTGAGGCCCATACCATATTGCAGTAAGAAAGGTAGGGGTAAATGAGTGAGTAGTATAGAGTAGTACGAGTGTAAGATGGTAGCAGATAAGAAATACGAGATAAAATTCCAATATTCTTAGCAATTTTTGATGAAATATTTCTTATATGCTCATTCCATGTTAAGTTTTGGTCTACATAAACACCCAAGAATTTAGTTGATTCAACTTGAGTAATAGGAACACCATCAATGTACAAATTAGGGCACTCAGAGGGATAGCTTTTTCTATGAGATTTGAAGAGAATGTAGTTTGTTTTATCAATATTGAGTGTTAGCTTGTTAGCACAAAACCAGTCTGCAACAAGGGTTAACTCAGAATTCACAATTTGAAATAACGTGTCCAATGAACCATGAGAATAAAAGATATTGGTATCATCAGCAAACAAAATAAAAAACATGATAGATGAAACATTAGGAAGGTCGTTTATGTAAATGAGAAACAACAAGGGACCTAGATTCGAACCCTGTGGAACACCAAAATTAATTGCTTATGACTAATAATAATGTTTTAAAATAACAACAGCCAATTGGCGTTTTAATTCCAATGAAAAGGAGAATAGAAAAGAGGACATAAAAAGTGAGAGAGGTAGAGGAGCGCAGGAAGCAGTAGGTGATGACACGAAGGAAGAAGACAAGTACTAAGAGCAAGGAGAGTGCAAACGTGCTTTCAGATGACGTTGATGGTGGCGATGCTTCAAAGACAATTATAGTGCAGGCGGTACACGAATGTATACTGCACTTTTTGAACACGGATTGCACATTTGTTGTTGGAACCTAAGAGACCATTTTAGGAAGGGGAGGCATTCAAAATTTCCCTTAGAATTCAAGATGGCGGTTTTTTCAAAATGGCTGACCGAAATTGAGATTTTTCCATATATCGGCTTCCAGATCACTTAGAATCATTATCTTGGTGTTTAAACATACATATTTAGGGGCAATGTTTCGACTAGGGCCATCGCAGATTAACCCATGGTCTCATCAGTCGGTCATTTTCCAAAATGGCCGACTGAAATTGAGATTTCTATTTTCCAAATAACACGAATCTAAGGTCAAAATTAACATAAGACATCAAAATGAAGCCAAAGAAGGTCAATTTATTGCAAAACGGCGAAATTGTTAAAAGAAATAAACAAATTAATACTCTTTGCATTCAGTGCTTGTTTTCCAATTTCTTTGTGGCATCTTCCCTCATTACTGTGGATGGTATCTAAGAGTTTTAATTATAAGAGTCTTCCATGGATTTCTAAAACATATTAGTCATAGATTATAATTATCTTTATTTCTTTCGTTAAAAAAGTAAGAAATTATTTCCTTAGCTAGGATTCGAACATTTCCCTCTATTTTCTATAGTAACTGTTGGAACACAGCAGTGTTCATGGGACACCAGCACATTTACAAGAGCATCTATTTGACGTACAACCCTCCTTGCACCCAAATTTCAATAGTTATCTGCAAGCCTGCCAAACTGCTGGTTGTTTGGTCCGCTGTGGAGTCCACTACTCACCTCGCCTTGTCCATCCCCAATGAGATCTGGGATGGCATTATTTGGCATGTCTGCCGAGAAGTAGCTTACGCAGCACCGCCAGCTTAAGTTTGATGTCATCTTCTTCTTAACCTAGGGCCTACTTGATGGACGTGTTTGAATATCTTTAGAGGCTACAGAAAGGTCTTATTTAAATGCCTAAATGAACAAACTGGCGCAACTTATTTCGTTCTATAAAATGTATTAATTGCATTATCTTAATTAGGAATAAATTAAAAACATATCATACTTGCAATCAGATTCCCTGGCGATGATTATTACCTTGTGGGTTCCGTTATTAAAAAAAAGACACAAAGTATGTCTAACTGTTGGGAGAGTCTAAGTAAGCACTTTTATCCTGACCCATTAGATTCCGACTTCTCCAACGGTTTATAAATGCTTTTAGACTATGATTACAGCTTAAGCTAAAACCAATTCATGTCTTGTGCTTTATAAAAAAAAACGGTGCCATCAAAAGTACTACATTAGATCTGATTAGATTTCAACAGTTTCAATCGCTATTTCGATTTTAGTGCAGTCCAGTGTTACAGCAGATAAAACAGCGCCAGTGCCGACAGGACGATCGTAGCCCACAAGTCTCTTGTTTTGTACGGCGTCTCTCCTTTATTGCACCCAAGTTACATATAAATTTCTCAACGTCTTCTAACTGTTTAAGAATTAAATTGACACAGTTCTTTGAATGTTTCTTTCTTTCTTCAAACACAGTTTAATAACAACAAACTCAACTCTTGCCTTAAAACAACTGTACTACACTGTATAGTTCAAATTCACTGTCATCAGCAGTTTCTAAGTTTGGCGCGCTAACTGCACGTGTAAAACAATCTACCGTCAGCCAATGTTTAGGCTACTTTAGGCCAAGCGCCCACGAGCCGACAGCGCAACTAAGGCCTAAGACTAAAACGCTTAACAATCGATACACATTATATATATATCAACCTAAAGAACACCTGTGCTCATTATATATGCAAAACATTAGTTCACATTACCTCCTTCCCTTTCTTTGGATTGAGCAAATTAAATTTAAAAATTTGCGAAATCATCATGTACTAAATTATGCAATAAACTTAATACTATACAATACAGTAAATGAACAATCTTATAATCTAGATAAACAATCTGCTACAACATTTAATCGTCCTTTCTTATAATTAACTTCTACATCAAAAGTTTGCAGTGCTAAAGCCCAACGCACCAGTTTAGCAGACTTAGACATAGATTCAGTCAGATAAGTTAAAGGATTGTGATCGGTAAAGATGTGAACTTTAGATCCAATGATTATCTCTTTCAACTTATTTAGAGCCCAAACAATAGCATAGGCTTCTTTCTCTACAGTTGCCCATCTCTTCTGGGTGTCAGTCAATTTCTGACTTATAAATGATACAGGGCGTTCTATTCCCTTATCATCCAGCTGTGTTAAAACAGCTCCTACTGCAAAATCACTGCTATCACAGTACAAATTAAAAGGTTTTCCAACATCAAAAACATATAAAACAACTTTAGAGCGTACAGCATCTTTAAGTAAATTAAATGCCTGTTGATGTCTATCAGTCCAATCAATCTTATCTGGAACATGTTTGCTTGTCAAATCAGATAGAGGCTTCGCAATCTGTGCAAAATCTTTGATAAACTGTCTATAGTAACCAAAAAATCCAAGCAACTGCTTAACTTGTTTCTTCGTTTCTGGGGTTTTCAAATTAATTAAACTTTCAATTCTATCTGGATTCATTTGAATCGTTCCAGAACCAACCACATGACCGATGAACTTTACCTCACTCTTACCAAAGATACATTTCTTTAAGTTCAGAGTAATGTTATGCAGTCTCATTTGCATTAAATATGCATCTAAATGCTGTAAATGAATCTTCCAATCATCTGAATGCACAGCAATGTCATCTACATAGGGCTCAGCAAATTCATTTATAGGCTGTAAAACCATGTTAATTGCTTTAACAAATGTTCTTCCTGAGTTGATCATTCCAAAAGGAACACGAGTAAACTCGTACAGTCCATTGTGAGTAACAAAAGCAGTTTTCCATTGATCAGTTTGCTTAACAGGACAAGTCCAGTAAGCACTTCGACAATCAAAAATCGAGATCACATTTGATTTTCCAACTTTGTGCAAAACATCTTTCACAATCGGCATCGGATATTTACAATCCACAGTGAACGAGTTAATGTATCTGTAGTCGCAGGCAAGTCTTAGAGAACCGTCTTTCTTTTTAACAATTACCAACGGACTTGCCATTCTGCTCGAAGATGGTTTTATAATGTTGGCTTGAAGCATTTCTTTAATTTGTCGTTCAACTTCTGCTCGATAGATGAGTGGAATTCGGTAAGCCATAAATTCTTTTTCACGAAATTCCGGTTTCAGTTCAATTTCATGTTCAACCAATGTACATAATCCAGGCTTTTCAGAAAATCGATCGGAATATTTGTTCAGTATTTCCAGCAATTGTTTTTGTTGAGTCAATGTCAAATGGCTAATCTGTTCAGGATCAAGATTCAGTGAATTCTTTTCATTTTGCCAGTCATTCTTCATCAGCAATTCAACCACTGAACCAAAGTCTTCATCTTCTTCAACGATTAGTCCACAACTCATTGCTCTTGTAATGTACTTTCTGATTTTATTTGCGTGAATTATCTTTCGACAATCGTCACCCATGTCAATCAAATAAGAGTACTTTGACCTTCGTTGTATGACAGTACATGGACCATGCCATCGTGAAATCAGTTTATTTGTTGACGTCGGATACAACACAATAACTTTTTCACCCGGTTCAAATTCTTTATGTTTCGCTCTTTTGTTGTATTGATTCGTATACTGTAATTGCTTCTCTCGTGAATATGATTCTGCAAACAGTAATGCTTTTTCCATATTTGCTTTCATGTCTTTCAAGTACTTTTCTGGTTGGATTCCAATATGAGGTGGTAAATTAATTTCTCTTGTCCAACTTTCTTTTAAAATTGCCAATGGTCCACGCGGAATCTTTCCATACACCAACATATAAGGAGCAATTCCAGTAGTTGCATTCGGTACTTCTCGTAATGCCCACACTGTAAACGGAATTACTTTGTGCCATTGCCTTGGATTGTCAACAATTACATGATGGATCATTTTCTTGAATGTTTGGTTCCATCTTTCTACTAGTCCAGCTGCCTCTGGATGACCTGGCGTGTCAAATCTTGGACTACAACCCATTAAATTCAGAAATTCTCTTGTCAGACTCGCAGTAAAATTTGTTCCTTGGTCACTTGTGATCACTGAAGGTACACCAACGTTCATGAACAACTCCATCAAAGCATCACACACAGCTTTTGCAGTTAATGATTTCAACAGAAACACTGTAGGCCATCTTGTGCAAGAATCGACAATACATAAACAGTACTTGTGACCTGCAGCAGATGCTGGCTCGATTGGTCCTACACAATCCATTGTAATTCTTCTAAAGGCTACATCTTCTCTTGGAATTGGAGTGATAGGAACCCTGTCCATCACCAAACTTCTTGCCTTTAACTGACATTTCTCACATGATTTGCAAAATTTCACTATATCTCTTCTCATCTTTGGCCAGGTAAAAGATAACTTTATTCGTTCTCTAGTTTTCTCTTCTCCAAGATGTCCTCCAAATACTGATTCGTGAGCCAACTCCATCACTTTCATTCGTCGCTCTTTTGGTAACACCAATTGATATATCGTTTGCTCTAATATTCGATATCTCTTGTACAGTAAGCCATTTACCACGCAGAATTCAGATTCTTTATCTGGCGCTAAATTCCACCATGCTTTCAATGATTCATCTTGTCTCTGCTGTTCTTCGAATTTCTTTGCGTCTGCAATCTGCATCTGTTGTTCTTCATCTTTCTCGTCTTCTTCAAACAAATCTCCTATCTCAACATCACATTCATTATCCTCTTTCGTTTCATTTACATTACCATTCTTGCATGCAGCCATCTCTTGTTCATTCATCTCTGCTGTTATACCGTCTTGCATTAAACTTTGTTGATCATCGCTTTCGTTTTCCTCTTCACTTGAACTTTCAGTTTCACTTTCATCTTCGACTTCTACCACTTTCTTTCGCTGACTCTGCAATCTCGTCGTTACATTCGCTTGCACATCTCCTTGTATCATTTTCACTTGTGGCACGGCTTTAAGTTCTGCAATGATTTCTGGATGCAACAAGAATCTTTCTGTGCTTCCCATTTTTGCAATACTAGCACACATCAATGTCACATAAGGTGTAAGTGAACATTTGACTTTATGCGGAATTACCTCTTCTTCCACATCGTTACAACACAGCCTTACATCAACTTTCACCAACTTTGCAGGAATGGCATCTCCTGCCACGCATTGTAAGTTCACTTTTCCAATCTGCTCCACCTTCATGCCTTCCAGTAATTCTTCACTAATCACCGGAACCTCTGCTCCAGAATCAATCAGTGCTTTTACTTTCACTGGTTCTTTTCCTGCTGTTCCACGAATTTCTACCTCGACGTACTGTAATAACACTTTCTTCAATGCTGTACTTTCATCTCTTCCAACCATTTCTTTCTGCATTCCATTGTGCAATAGAATTTCTTTCTGAATATCAGGTGAAAGGTGACATTTCATCACTGACTTTACTTCAGTTTCATTGTTCTGATGTTCTGTGGCTTGACTTTCAGAATTATCAACCACTTGAATTCGATTCACCCTCGAATGTTCTTGTTTTCCACCATAATTGGAGGTTGTAACAGGAACTGGACAGAATTTCATCAAATGCCTGTCTGATCCGCAGTTATGACAACGTTTCACCACTGCACCTCGTTGTTCGATGCTTTCTTTTCTCTTATATGGAGTAAACGATGCATTGCCTTCTCTTGCGACAAACCTTGGTGGTGATTTGTTATATACCTGACGTTGTCTGGTCATCATCGACTCTCTATTCTCGTGAACAACCGGAGAATTTGGTTTCACTTCTGCACCTCTGAACTGATTTCCTGTTTCTTGATTGCTCTTCCAATGAAAACCAAAATTTGGAGTGAACTGTTGATTTCTTTTTACATTGGGTACAAAACCAAAACTTGTCTTATTCGGAATTGCCAAACCAATTCTATTATTCACATGAATGTCCGCTAGGTCTGCCACAACACTAGCTTCGTAACAATCAGTTCCTTCCTTCGACAATACAAACTGTAGTGGACCTGGTGGTAGTGATTCTTTCAACTTATCCGCCACTAATAAATCAAACAGCTTCTCAAAATTCTTATCCACTTTGCGACTTTTCACATAATAGTTCAGCAAGTTCTTCAGCCTAGCTGTAAACATTGTATACGTTTCTTCAGCTGTCTTCTTCGCATCAATAAACTTCGATCTGTACTCTCTCGGTGTCAACTTGAATTCTTTTAACAAGTGCTGTTTCACGATCTCATAATCATCTAAATCAGCGAATGACAATCTGTTTAGAACAGTTCTAGCTTTCGGAGTCATCAATGGCAATAGTAACTTCACCCAGAATTGTTCTTGCACGTTGAAACTACGAAACGCATTCTCAACCGTTTCGAAATATAATGGCACCTCCATCATATCGTTTGGCATTTTAGGTAACACGTGTTTCATGGCATCACCAATTTTCTTTATTTTAGACACCATCGTTTCACTTTCTTCCTGTTTCCTTTTCTGTTCTTCTCGTTCTTCTTGCCTTCTTTGTTCTTGTGCTTCTCTATTTTGTTTCTCCTCTTTGAGTTGTGCTTCTTTTAATGCTATTTTTGTTTTTTCCAACTTTAAACGTTCTTGTCTTTCCTCTTCCGCCTTCTCCATGCTTTCTTTCTGTAATTTCAGTTCTTCTTGTCTAACCTCTTCTGCTCGCTCCAACTCTGAAATTCGCACTTTTTCCTTTTCTTCTTCACGTAGTCTCTTCTCTTCAATCTGTTGCTGACGTATCTCTTCGTCACTTTTCCGCGCCCTTTCAAATTCAATCATCTGCTCTAATCTTCTCCTTTCAGCATCTTCTCGATCTCTTTTCAATTGCTCTAATTGAATCTCAAATTGCTGCTTTTGCAACTCAAGTTCTGCCACACGAACTTGCTCTGCTTTCTCTTCTTTCTCTCTCTGAAGACGTAATTCTTCCTGTCTTGTATTCTCTGCTTTCTCTTCTTTCTCTCTCTGAAGACGTAATTCTTCCTGTCTTGTCTTCTCTCTGAAGACGTAATTCTTCCTGTCGCATTTCTTTCTCTTCTTGTCTCCGTTTCTCCTCTCTTTCTTTCTCGTCTTGTCTTCGTTTCTCCTCTTTCTTTTTTCTCTTCTTGTCTCCGTTTCTCCTCTTTCTCTTTCTCTTCTTGTCTCCGTTTCTCCTCTCTTTCTTCTTTCATCATCATCCACTGCATCATCATCTCCATAGACATAAGTCCAGGCGGTTTTTCAATAACCTTTTCCACAGCACCGCCGACAGCACCTTCTTCTTCTTCTGCTTCTTCTTTAAGCCAGACTTCAGCTAGCGCTTCTAGCATGTCCTCACGTGACATATCTTCCAGTTTCTCTTCTTCAAAACCAGCCTTTAACAAGCGCTGTTTTAATCTTTCAGAAGACATCTTCTTCAGTTCTGCTTGTTTCTTGACACTTAATTTCTCCATCTTACTTCTTTACTTCAGTGCTGTCCTTTCTGGAAAACACGAGTTTTCTTTTGTGTTTGAAGTATTGGGGATTGTTCTTTGTTTGATAACAACCAACTTTTATACCTTTGTCGTTGAGGCTTTCGTTGTCGTCAATTTACCAATGATTCAAATGCGTATTCACCAGTCGACGTTGTTTCGAATCCCAGACGTTGTTTCGAATCCCAGACGTTGTTTCGAATCCCAGACGTTGTTTCGAATCCCAGACGTTGTTTCGAATCCCAGACGTTGTTTCGAATCTCACCGCTGCTGCCACCAAATAATGTCACCAACTCTTTTCTTTCTTAGTTGTGACCTACCTCAAGAACTTTCCTTATCTCTACATATAAATTTCTCAACGTCTTCTAACTGTTTAAGAATTAAATTGACACAGTTCTTTGAATGTTTCTTTCTTTCTTCAAACACAGTTTAATAACAACAAACTCAACTCTTGCCTTAAAACAACTGTACTACACTGTATTGTTCAAATTCACTGTCATCAGCAGTTTCTAAGTTTGGCGCGCTAACTGCACGTGTAAAACAATCTACCGTCAGCCAATGTTTAGGCTACTTTAGGCCAAGCGCCCACGAGCCGACAGCGCAACTAAGGCCTAAGACTAAAACGCTTAACAATCGAATACACATTATATATATCAACCTAAGGAACACCTGTGCTCATTATATATGCAAAACATTAGTTCACACCACTGTTTTCATTATAAATCCAAATGAAACTCACTTGGACATTTGCAAGTCTTATTGTTCCAGTCGCCACAGGAATGGCACTCTGCAAAGCAGGCTGCAACACAAATGAACCTTCGATACATGCTCCATCGTTAAATTGCATTAAAAGATACAGCTCTGAAGCGCCATCGTTTTATGTTAAAATAATTATAGAGAATAATAACTTGATTAGTCTGGATTACCTTTTAGCGACTTAGAATGTATTGAAAGGAAAAGGTGCATAAAGCATCAGTGAGATATCAATCAATCAATCATTGCTTTATTCTTCACCGAAAAAAACATAATAATACAATCACGGAAACAATAGATTGAAGTGAGCATGCAATGAATGTTTAGGTAAATCCTTGTGTGCCCATCAGATTATTGCCGAGGAAAGACTGTGAGCTCTGTTTAGGAATGTGAAGCAAGTGATTAGAGTAACTGGATGCATCTAACACAAATGATATTTCGAAGCAGATGTTAGCAAGTTGGATCCTGCATTTTTATTTCGCATAAGAGGCTACTCTAAACCAGTGCTTCCCAAACTTTTCTGTGTCACGGACCGGCAGGAGCTAAATATCAGTGTCACGGACCGGTAACAATTTTTCCATGCAGCAGGATTGGTGCCAAATTTATTAATCATTTCTTTTTCGTTTACGATCACCTAACTTCCTTAAAATGTATTAAAATTGATTGTTTACACAATTTAAAATTTTAAAGTTTAGCCAATTCTATCACTCTTTTGCCCTTCAGATGTGAGCCTAATAAGTATTTTTTTTATGAATTCTAAAAATATAACGAAACCTCCGCCTCAGGTTTCACTATGGAACCTGTGCCGGTCCCAAGCCCCGGATAAATGAGGAGGGTTCCACGGAGGGTTTGCAGCCCTCCCGGGTAAAACACCTTATTGCAACAGAAACGACACAGGAAAAATTCAACCATAATGTCAGGGCGGATCGGAAGGGACGGCGGTGGAATGACGTGGGAGGAAGCCGAGGAGAATTCAGAGGACAGAGTGGGATGGAGGAACTGTGTCGCCCGATGCGCTGCAAGCGCGTGGAAAGGACTAAGGTCTAAAAGAAGCACTGCTCTAAACGATGTAGCCTACAGAAATTTATTTCTATTTCGTTCGAAAAAATAGGCTAAGTTTTTCTAACAACTAATTCTAATTCCTCTAGGAAGAAATTGAATTCAAGGAAGTTATATTTCACTTGGAATCATCACTTTTTTAACCTGAGGAAAATAGAATAATGCTTTTATTACAAAGGAATTGCAAACTAGATAATTCTCAATTAGCTTATAGATGTCGTCTTGAGCTCTTGTGCAACTTCTCGTATACTGCGATGTTATTTTGTAATGGTTCTCGAAGCTTCGGCAGTGTGTTGAGAAGCAGCTCAGCTAATAAGCTCAGCGTCGATCTTATCTAAGTCACATCTTTTGATAACAATCAGATAGTAATGTTTCAGCGTCTTTGGGAATTCCTTAAAGCATAGTTTATTCATACATGCATATAGACGTACTCAAAATACGAACGCTACTCACAACAAGTTGACATCTGGCTTGTGCAATCGTCTGAAAGACAAGCAATATCTCAAGTGTTTGCAGATGATCATTACATTAAATTTTAGTTTAACAATATCATAAATGTGTTTACGTATTTGCTGGAACAATTGCATTGGTATGGTCTGAATAAGTAGAGCTAATTAGTAATAAAAATTATTTAAGTAGGGAAAATAAAAATATCGCAGAATTCTTCACACGAAAACTGGAATACGACAAGAATATATCTGATCCCATACCTATTTAACCTAGTATTGGAAGCAGTATTGTCACTCAGCCTAAACAACGCCGAGGCAGGAATCAAATTAGATGGAGGGCTTGTGAATAGTCTCCGATTTGCTGACGACATTGGCCTCCTCACTATAAGCGGACCAGAACTACAGAATATTATAACACAGATTGACGAAACAAGTAGATGATTCAAATTAATGGCCAACACACAGAAAACCAAACAATGGTGATTGAAAAGGACCAAAGCGACCCCAATAACTTATCACAATACAAGGAGAAGCTACTGGTCAAGTGGAACAATTTGTCTATCTAGGAGAGCTGATAACCGCATAATGGCAGCAACGAAATAAGAAACTTTGACATTAGACAAGCATTAGGGATCGAAACAACTCTGCTAGACAAAGTCGTTCAACGAAGACTCTTGATGGTTTGGACATGTAGAGAGAATGCCAGTTGACGCACTACATGGAAGATTCGAAAGAAAAAGGAACAAAGGCAGACCGAGACAACGCTGGGTAGATTATATAAATGAGGACGTAACATCAATTGAACTAACACTAAGGAGAACAATGGACTTGACAAATGACCGAGGACAACGAAGATCTTTATTCGTACCCATCGCCGTAAAATGATGTCGACTAAAATGTCACTTTGCCGTTTGCGACCGTGAATACAAAGATGATGTGGAGCACAAGAAAAAACGATGGCCTTTGGAATAAACAAGAGCAGTGTTCTTCAAAGAGGTCTTGGTCATACGATGACCAAACGGTCAAGACTGCCGCAGGATGCACATCTTCCTCTACTCAGGCCTGGTGGCGTTAGGATCTCCTGACGCGACGCATTCTGCCATCAACTGGGGAGCGTTGGTCGACAGGTTAACTGTGATTTGTAAGTCAGTCTCCATTGTCAATTCAACACGGACAAGCAACTCATAATATGACTCGAATAATGTAAACCCTGGATGGTAATCCGTTGGTTTGTATTGTATTTTCGTTTATTCAAAACTGGCTGTCATAACGCAGCCAACGACAAAAGTGCGTAACTTATGGTTATAAGTAAAGAGCCTTGGCAAGTTATAGATATGGATAATGTTCTTATCTGTCCTGGATAATGTATTGTTAATGTGTTGGATTGTTATACACTATATGGGATGCATGTGAGACCACACAGGGCAGCTAGTAAGTGTTTTTGTGCAGCATGCGCGGTAGAAAGTTCTTGCTGTCCTTTGCTGGAATGACGAAAGGGTGGGGCCTAGGTCGGAGGTCATATCGACTTATCGGTCGCTCCTGGCACATTCGACGTAAGACATGCCCGGGATCATTTATGATGGCGTTGAACAACACGTCATCAGCTCGGCTGGCCAGGCCATCGACAGTCGGGGCGTCCCCCGGCAGAAACCCCGCACTCCTCAGTCGCTGAGTGGGTTTGGGTGCCCTTGGTTAGAAAGCCAGACAAAGGTTATCTTCAGCTATTCGAGCATAATTTTCTAACCAATGAACTCTAACATCGCACATCCTGACGAAGAAGGCTTTCGAGAAATACTCATAACTATAAAATTTTAAGTTATATGCTGCATACATGCAACCATACGTAGATACCTACACAGTACACACACATATACATATACAATGATGCATATATAGGCTATATATATATAGGGCCTATATACATGCAAACTTGTATACACACATAGCATATTGCGAAAAGGATTACTTATAAACTTACCTCGGCAGAGTCCTCCATCGCACCAAAACACGTAAGAACGACACTTGGTGCAGGCTGTTCCGATTGAATATTGTTGTTCCTTTTCTTGAAAATACCTGTTAACATAATTCCCTATTGAGCTTCAGTTTAAACGTAGGACGAATGGTCTAGCATTTCTATTTAAACTAATATTGACGTTGGAGGGTAAGTCACCCGTCTACTAGTAGCCTAACTGTTGAACATCGTCTACGTTTGGGTCACCCTTTTTACAAGCCTTCTGCAAACCAAAAAACAGGACAATATTCCCACACAGTCTTGTGACCTCGGCAGTTCTATTTCGTACGAATATTGAAAGGTATTAAATACCATCGTAGGCAATCTCAGGCCATTTAGTCACCTCGTAGAGACAGCCTATGACGACTATTGAAATTAAACTGGATGAGGTCATGCTAATTTTAAAACAGAAAATAAAAGACAACCAGCAATAAATGACCAATTCCTATACTCCTAAATCTAAAACAATTTGTAAAACTGCTGACAAACAATTGTATGTGTAAGTCTCTAATATTGACATTATGCATTTAAATCAAGTTGGCTTTCAGCAGGTTTATCAAGAGTTCATTTAGAAATACATGATAACATTTTTCGGTAATCGAGGGTTACCAATTGTCAGAATCTTCTCGGTTTTATCAATAATCCCTTACACCGTAGATCATAATTGGAATGAAAAATAACATTTATGAAAATTGAAATGTATTGCAACACGTGTTCCAAAACTCAGAAGAGCTGGAAAATTGATAGGCTGGACTACGCGAAAAAGGAGGGAGCCGGAAAACCTGTCAGAACCATCCGAAATTACTGGATATGTATAGGCAAAATGTCATGAAATAGGGCAAAAAACTGAAGAAAGAGAAGAATCTAGATAGACAACATTAACACTAGACTAAGAACTGAGACGTAATCCTACATTGAATGCGAAAACAAATAGCATCCGATGTATACGTTGTAGTGTGTAACGCCGTGCACTATAGCAGAATTACAAAAGCTTATGTTAACTCCAATGCCAAGCAGAAAGACGGACCGCACCTACAAAATACAAGTTTACACTAAATAGGTTATACAGATTAATGTAGTTCATGCAATTAATTTAGCTTATTAATACATACATAGACCTAGGCCTACACACGTGCATATAGCCTAATTATGGACTATACGTAAGCATAGCCTACGTGCATGCGTACATACATGGATGCATAACTGCATACAAACAAACACACATAAGTAAAGTAAGTAAGCAAGTGTGTTCTTTATTAAACGCTGGCAAACGCACGGCGCTGTACATACAAAAGTTATACAAAGTTATCAAATAGTAGCGGAAAAGTTAGTTAATAGTAAACTAAAAAACACTATGGCCTAGCTGTACAACATCCTAGCCAGGAAACCGCGCCTGGTGAGGGAATCAAATCTAGAAAGAACACGGTTATGTGAGCGTGGGCGCAGATCGTGACCAGTATATAGGACAGGGGTAGTAGGTAATGGAGGATATGACCAGGGTTATTTAAGATATTTCTAAAAGGTCTTGGTCGGCTTTTTACAGAGTTCCTCAAAAGTCGGGAAAGATTTGGGTAGGAAGCCAAAGCGTTCCAGCTTGCGGACCACAGCACTTAGAGAGTCACGTTCCTGTTTGCTGGCAAAGCCCCACCACACTTGGGAACAATAAAGCATTCGGTTGACAGTGGTGGACCGGACCACATCATGAAGCCTGACTCCCAAGAGCCCATGCGAGATTAAAATACGATGGGCGTGGAGAGATTGCTTGGCCCGTACACAAATCTTTTGGATATGGGAGGAAAAACCGAACTTTGCGGAAATCTCGATACCCAATAGGCTATATTCAGGGATGTGACCCTTTTATACCACGTATAATTGGAGGAACCTTATTCAAGATTCACATTTGGTCTGGTCAAAATAATTTCGTTAGATTTAGAATGGTTTAGGTGGAGATGTACATTTGCGAGCCCAGGCACTAATGTGATCTAATTCTGCATCCGTGGTGGAGATATTTGAAGCCAAGATCATGCATCCAAACTTGCACGCATATATTTGTGCACACATGCATGTACATACGTAAGTACATGTACATACATAGGCCCCATACATGCATGCGGATGGTCAGAGGCCAGTTTGTTCTGTGCACATACAGCGGCACACACGACCTTAGGCGTATACTACATGCATGATCACAGGTGTCACGACAATTCGTCTACCGACTTTTTGTCTACGACACTTCGTCTACACACATTTCGTCTACCAACATTTCGTCTACAAAGTTATTTCATATTGTAACTTTAAAATAGAAGTGGGATTGATGAAAACATTCCTGTGTTGAAATAGAAGCTGGATTGATCGAAATATTTGTTCCCGTAAATAGAAGCTGGATACCAAGCTGGATGCATGGATGAAACTAAGTTTCCATTCAATAGAAGCTGGATTGATGAAAATAATCTTTTCAGTAATTAGAAGCTGGATTCCTGAGAATATATAGCACGTTTCAGCGAAACTATAAGAAAGCGGCCTCTGTAAGTTGATCAGCCGTAATGGATACAGATACACTTGTAGACGAAATGTCGGTAGACGAAGTGTCTGTAGACGAAGTGCAGTAGACGAAAAGTCTGTAAACGAGTTGTGGCGGAACCACGATCACATAACTGTACCTTCAGAAGGATGACTAGCAATACGAAATTAGAAGCATACCACAACATTTCCATTCACATAATGCAAACTGTGCGTGCGGTAAGAATCTGTGTAATTTTCTGTTAAAGCGGCGCAGGTATGTGTTGCACCCATTACATAATCCTTAACACTTGGAAATCGTTCCATAATTCGCTGGGTTTAAGCCAGACTGGCGTAACTACGTTTTTTGACATTTTGAGATAAACGAAGAAAACGAAAACTTTGCTATAGTAATTTTTGAAAAAGTTTCTTTCATAATTTTTTATTGAAACAATGAAAATTATTTCTAGCTAAATGCTGAACAATAACAATCCTTCTCAAAATGCATTAAAGCATGCATTGTATAGTTTACACATAACGTGATAATTAGGTGAATTTTTTCAAAGTTTGTCCAAGATGCACCCTTTTAGCAAGAGAAAATAAAATGATGAACAACGTCAAAAATTCTATGTAATTGCACCAGATCCACCGCCAAACAATATCTAAAGACACATTCAGTCATACTGCACAATCAAACAAAATTATTAAATAATAGAAGGCCAAGACAATCATTTTTTTAAGATACAATATTCTGGTGTAAAATCATAAAACTCACCATTACAAAATAGTATAAGCAACTAATAACTTTAGCATAACCTAAATGATATTACGCTCTGCAATTTATACGCAAGTAAGTAAGTGGCTTAAGATGTATGAAGTGTAAAGTACAGTAAGTAAGAAAGCATTGTGTCACGTTAATTTTACTTGCCTACAAATATCCCATTTATGCCATAGAGAAGTATCTTAGACATGCATCATTTTGGCTTGCATAAATTAAAAAATCTGGCACTCACTTATTGCCAGATGGACTTGTCTTCTTCAAGATGCAACCATCTGGCAATAATACTGGATGGATTTCTTACATCCTTATGGCATAAATGTGACCCATTCTTTGTGCTACCGCTATGGTCGTTATTCTGGGAAGTTTATTTCAAAGGGATAATTTAGTTTATGGTCGCAGATCGCTGCGTTCTTCAACACTGAGTCAGCTGGACAGGTCTCGAGTTATAAGTCCCGTCGCGTACTACCTCAAAGCAATATGGAAGCTTTGCAGAGGTCGGTCCCCCATTATAGAACAGTCTTCCATGCAAACTGCGACAAAAGAAGCGCTTCTTCTACTTTCCATGTATCTATTTCGCAAGCAGTTGAAGATCATTCTGTTCGATCATGGTCTTGTGTAATCAGGTCAGGAGCACCTCTGTTGCGTTTTCTCGAAGAGGCGCTATATAAATAAGAACATGCAGTTACAATTCGTCTGCGATTACGATTATAAAGGCGGTGTGACAAAGGCAGAAATAGCAGCTGCTGTAAAGCTCTGTGACAGCGGTTGCTACAAACAAACGTCAAATGCGATCGTCTAACAGCGACATCACTTGCAGAATCTACTTACTCACTGATTGAAACAGTACGTTATTAGCTGTACGTTTAAACGTCACAAGTCAGTGACTCATCATTAGTCATGCTCACGGATGTGGAGATTAAAGTATTGTATACTAACCCCATAATAGAATCGTGAATCTGCAAAGATCTGCTTGAGTGTTGCTACAGGATCCATTGGAGTATTGCCCCATTGTTTCATTCCCCAACCAGTAGTCACTGTCCATGAATCGTAATTGCATTTAGTTGTAAACGTGGCCGCATGGTTTTCCATTTCCGTGCTCCAGTCCTACAACAGACAAATGAAAACATCAAATTCGACAGGCTACAGATACTTCTTCTCCGTGGCATACAAGACGTCAAAGTTATTTCAATAACCGACGAAATTCATTTCATAGACAGTTAGACAGATATTAAAATGTTCGCGACATTCAATTAATGTTTAGTTTCGTGAATTTTGGACTCCTATCTTCATTCGTTCATGGCTTGCAAAGTGCCTAACTATCTTGGCATCATTAGTAGGCCTACACGATGATTATAAGCAGTAGGTACTTAATTGAAATTATTCGCGAAATTTCATACATAGATTAGACCCTCAGGCTACCAAGTTTTTTTTGTAACTTCGGCTACCAAGGGGGTAGTTACCACCACCCATGGATTTCGTGTTTGGTTTTAAATGGCATATCTTGTAAAAAAAAGCAATGGACTTAGCATTCATTTCTGAACAAAATGGTATATTTAGTTGTACAATGTACATTATGTGAATGCACCTCGAAATTATATAATTTTTTAAAACGGAACTCCCATAATTAGCGATATTTTATTTTATTGCGTACACCTTGTACTTTTTGGATAAACAAATATAAGATTACGTGTGTTTTGAAACTGATCTATGTATCCAAGAACATTATAAATAAAAATAAGGCTTCATTTGTAACAATAGCCTACAAACTAGTCCATAGTCTGTGTTAGGTGCAGCGAAATCTAAAGGCAACATGAAACAAGACTTTACGTTATTGTTCACGGCAGTCAAAATTATATGTCGGTGGTC